>CM057160.1:18113982-18293234 GCA_029962745.1 Echinometra lucunter | reverse complement strand
TTTTTGGCTAGGATGGCAATGAATGTTAATAAAAACGCTCTAATGCTCCACGATGCTGTCAAGTTGTGTCAAGGGAAAATTCAGAGTCATTTTTAAAATGTTAAAAATCATATTTCTGGGGCAAATTACAATCCCAAACTTTCAGACAGGATAGAATGATAATGGAACTGCCCATTTCTATCAAAAACAAAAAATAGACCAATCTGACCAAAATGACGTTTCTTGGTCTTTTCTCAGTTGTGATGCGTGCAACTTATTGGTGGTTTCGAGCTGGCAGGTCATATATAGAGTAAACTGCATGTATTGGAGACAAACATTGATCAATGGCTTTGAGGTCAAGTAGAGGTCAAATTCAGGATATATGCTGGTCAGTATAGAAACATTGGACAGAAAATACAGCCACCTCAATCCTGGCTGGATCACTCACATCAGTCATCCCAAATCCAGTATGTAATGGTGATGTATTTTCACACATATACATGTAGCTATGAATTCTTTATGGTTTTTGTCAATAAAGTCATGTTGTCAAAGCTTGAAACAAGTTAAATACTGACCAAGTGAACAGAATTTGGTATTATTTGGAAATTTGAGTTGTCAAAGTGAAAAGGATAGTTGACTTGAAAGTTATATACACCCCTGTGATGAAGTGTACAGTACTGGTATTCAGTGCCATGTATATATAAGAACTTTTAGCAAATCTTTAGCGAATCTGGACTCCTCACAAAATTATGCGAAAGTAAAGTGCTCACAGAATTTTCTGGTTTTACAGTACTTGGAAATTAGAGATTTACATAAGTACTCCTTATTTTATGTCAGAAATCAGGATGTCCTGGAAATAGCAGGACCTTCTACTGATGATCCTAACCAAGATGGGTTCAACTTGATGGCTGGTGGACCACGTGGTAACTGGGCCACCAGCGAACCCGAGAGGGCACTACAGATTCTTCACAGCTTCCTGAGCAGCTGTAGTGCAGATGACATCACGTTAGAGGAAGGATCCATCTTCCTGGAAATGCTGGAGCAACAGAGGAAAGAATTCAAGGTATGATGGTTATGGTGGCCGTGAAGTACGTTTGACAACAGGTCACGTGCGACATGAATTTCGTGGCCAACTTTGCGCCCAGTCGTGAAATTCGCGACCCGTGATGCGAACTTTGCATCCCAGCCACGAAATTCGCGACCCGTGACGTGAAGTTCAGGACCCGGGGTGTGAAATTCATGACCTGGGATGCGAAATTCACGTTGCACATGACCTGTTGTGAGCATACTTCAGGGCCACCATAGATGATAGATTCAGTGCTGGAGAGAGGGGCAGTTTAGAAGAGAAAGAAAAGGAAATGAAGAACAAGAAAACGATGCAGAAGGAGAAGAAGGAGGAGAAGAAAAGACATAGAATAAGAAAGAGAAGAAAAAGAAGAAGAAGGCAGGAGGTGGAGGAAGGGAGGAGAACAAAAGCAAACTCATATTCATGAGGTTAGATAAAGAAACATAGGGTAAAAATTTCAGTGTTTCCTGTGCTAATTTACATTTATGTAGGGGAGCAGAGAATTGATTTTCATGTGTTAGTCATTAGGAAGGATTGGCAAAAAAATGAAAATTAAAAAAAGATGATAAAAAATACTTTCTGTTATAAGGTAAGGAAGTATGCAACTAAAGAAATGTGTGGTGATGAAATTCTTAGTGGAGAATCTATATGTAACAAATGGGTCATTTTTTTTTCTGTATGTAAGATGTTTGATCATAATCTTAAAACTTCAAATGAATGGTTTATGATCATTACATTCAGCCATTGAGAGCATACTGGGGTGCTATGCGTGACAGAGTAGCTGCCATGGATGAATTAGAGATGGTTATGTTAAGGTTAAGGGTCAAGCTACCAGGAGAGAAACGACAGACCCCGCCTCTCAGCCTTACATCATCGAACCTCAAGAGGTATGTCACTTTCTATTTGCTGTAGTATTGAAGTGATTACACAGTGGTAAATTTTCGGGGGATATATGATCAAGAATAGAATTCTAAGAAGAATAACATTAAAAATTTGATGATTTTCAATCAAAAATCCTTGTATTTTGGCTAATTTTCTCATAAAAGTCAAGAGTTGGCCAAAAAAATTTGAGTATGAGGTATGATGTAAAAGTGGGTACCCAGCTTTCGCGCATTGCAGTTGTGCTGCACGCCCAACTGGTACAATATATATTATCCTTGAGCGCATTTGCTAGAAGTGTGCGACAAGGTACCCACTTTGACGTCATTTTGATGTCAAAATGGGTACCCGATGAAAACTGGGTCACAGCTGAGGGGTCAAAAATATCCTGAAATCTTACCACATTTGGGGGTTTCTTGGCAACACGACTTTTTAAAAGATTTAGGCAGATGATTTTCTGCTAATAAAATCATGCTCTTTGAAATGAACTAACCATTGTTTCAGCATTGGATACCCCCTTTAAGTTACCTTGTTCATCACTTCATTATATTAAGTATTATATTAAGCATTGATCAAATTGGCAACATTGACTGTTTAAAAGGCCTGTAAGGTGGTTTCATAAAGCTGTTTCGTAAAAGTATGAATGACTTTTACGGATGACCTGAATATGGACAAGCCAAATGGATTCTTCAGTACATGAATTTCATCAGCTCAATGAATAATACTATGTCACATTTATATGCGTTAACACAATGTTTCAATTAAACGCATGAAAGAATTTAACAGAGAGAAAACAAAAGAGAGAAAAAATGGAAGAACAAAATATAAAATACATTAACTAAGTAGAGGATTGCCTAATAAGATAACTTTTAAGAAGTATTTTGAATGAGTCTATAGTGGAGGCCTCACGAATGTAGATGGGAAGATTGTTCCAGAGTTTGGGGGGAAGGGAAGAAAAGGCACAATCGCAGATGAAGATTAACAATACGATTGTTTACAGACAGTTTTATTGTGAAGTATGTTTTTTGCCACAATTTAGTTGAGATTATGGGAAATGCAGTCGCACTTTGTTAAAACGTCAAGAAAAACTTTGGGCATCTCATTTTATACTTTATATTCAAGTTGTTCGTAAAGTCATGCGTAACATTACGAACGGCTTTATGAAACATCCCCAAGGAACTCTCTCAGCTGGAGGGGGTTTGATTCTACTCCCCCCCCCCCCATATCAGAAACTTGCTATGTAGGTATGGTAATTTGTAGTGATTAAGCCTATGAAATTTCATATCACATCCTAAAAAGCACTGGAATTGAAAATTATCATGTACATATTCAGCTAATGATATTTTGCTTTGTACACAGTGGTCTGTACCTGTTCATAGAAATTTTATACATTTGATATCAAAATATGCATAAAATTCTGAGCTATCAAATC
This sequence comes from Echinometra lucunter, assembly GCA_029962745.1. Taxonomy (NCBI): domain Eukaryota; kingdom Metazoa; phylum Echinodermata; class Echinoidea; order Camarodonta; family Echinometridae; genus Echinometra; species Echinometra lucunter. The sequence continues at coordinate 18,289,878 of CM057160.1, read as the reverse complement.
TGAAAGCTGAAAATCATCTTCCCCCTCCAAAATTCAATTGTCAAAAACACAATCCTTGAACAGTGATGCTAATTGTTCCTTTTTTGCAGTATTTTAAGGAAAATACCGCTGGTGTCAAATAAAATATGTTTTTTTTTTCTTGAACTTTGTATGGCTGTAAATCAGATATGCTTTTTTTTTCCACTCATAATACTTCTTTTCAGACATAAAGATACAGCAAAACTTAATAAAAGGTTGGCATCTCTGCTAAAAGTTAGTGTTGTATTCAATATGTACCCATTACGAAAATCCCTCGTTTAAAATAGACTCCATCACTTTAGCACATGATCCTATGCATCTTAGGTGGGGTATAGCTACCCGCTATGCAAAAGGCACATTAAAAGTCTTATCAGTACTAACATCTTCGCACGAGAGGTAGTTGTTTTGGATTACACCTGCACTCCTCATCATCTTAGGTAAAAGTGTTAACAAACTCTTAACACCGCACTGCCTGAAAGGAAATGTGAAGTAGGAAATATATCTTTCACCTGTTTTAAGATATTGCCATGTCCAAAAGTCACTCATAATTTAGATGAAAACCAAAATTAAACTTCGAACAAAGCAAAATGACCCAGAAATTGCGATTCTAGCAACATTTTTAACTCCAAAAACCAGCCCATCGCGCGTGCACTAGGCAGGCGTAGCCCCAGCGTGTTTCTCTTTCTCCCTTCCTCTCTCTCTCTCTCTTATCAAACTTTCAAGGTCGATCGTTTCTCCAGCAAGGGCGCTTTTGTTTATTTAGGCTTACTGCAATCTCAGGTGTCTAGAAGTTGCAAAAATCAAATCGGGGTTTCAGTTTTAAATCATGGGTTTTCGTCATGCCACCTAATTCCCTCATGGATTGACTAGTTCCTACATGTATGTCAGGCATGCACTAACATTGCCTAGGAAAATGTCTGTCAATATTGTGGTAATAATGATCCTGTGTGTCTGGTAACCACAAGGTTCCTAGTTTCCGCTTCATATTTTTCAGGTTGACCAGCAGAGGTACAGGTTCTTAAATGATCGCCTGGTTGCCCAGAATGACCTGCGGCGTAAGCTAGGTCAGCTGGTCTACCTACGGAATCTTAACAAAGCTCAGTATGATCTCAAAGATGGACACAACCCTGAAACCTGTCCAATCTGTGTTAGACCACTTGGGCAACAGGTAAACTTATTATTATCCTCTCTCTGACGAGAGGGGGATATAGTAACGCTGCTGTTTGTCCGTCCGTTAAATCTTGTGAACACTGGTTTCTGTTCCATAACTAAATTAGTGATGTTTGATGGATTTTAATGAAATTTAATATGATGATGCATAGTTTAAAAACACAGCCTTGGTTTTATTTCAGAGTATGTTGGTGAAAGGTCAAATGGCACACTAAGTAAATAGGCAAAAATAGCTAATTATATATGCAAAAATGTGGTTTCCATTCAATAATTTCAGTAATGTTAGGTGGATTTTAATGAAATTTGATATGAGGGTATATGGTATCAAAAAAGCCTAGGTTTGATTTTGGAGTATGTAGGTCCACCGTCCATAGCTCCTTAAATATATGAAAATAGCTAATTATGTATTGAAAAATGTGGTTTCCGTTCCATAACTACAGTAATGTTAGACAGATTTTAATGCAATTTGGTAAAAAGGTACTGGTACATGATATGAAGATATGGCCTAAGTTTGTTCTTTGAGTATGTAGGTCAGAGGTCAAAGTTCATAGTTCAGTGAAGATGTGAAAAAAGCTGATTATATATGCAAAAATGTGGTTTCCATTCAGTAATGTAATGTTGTTGAGTATGTAAGTCAAAGCTCATTGAATATGCAAAATTGCTAATTATGCACATTTATACCTGGCAAGGGGATGCTACACTTTGTGTTGCTCTTGTGTCATTTTCATTATCATTTTTATTGTTTTATGCAGTGCTTCTCAACCTTTTTCACCTCAAGACCCACTTTAGATCCTAGATATTTTATGAGGCTCACCTTAAAAACTTAAGGCAAAACCATGTAATTTCAGTTTAACTGAATGTATCATGTAACATCAAACACTTAAAAAAAAAAAAAGTCTACTTTGTTGAAATATTTTTTGCCAACTTTGTTACCCACCTGTTGAGAACCTCTAGTTTTATCTTTGTCGTTGGAATCTGTTCAGTTCACACACATGCCGGATGAATGGATGTATCCTTCCTTAATACAACTTGATGAAAATAAATATGTGATCTATTTGTGTGTTGTATTTATACATGTTTGACGTGTTCTAAAGCTCTGTATCCCATGAGAGCTGATATTTAAATTTCTGGACATGCATGAATACAAACAAGATTGCACAGTTCAGTTTGACTTCAGGTAAAGGTTGTGACATTCCCCGTTACCATTGTAATTCTTAGGTGTGTCCATTTTATGACATTCAGATTGAGAAAATGTAAGTCGATATCTCACTTTGCATTGGGTATAAAATGCATTGTAGAATTAAAGAGTTTTGTTATCATCAATGCAAAGGACTGTATGTGAGTGAACTCTTGCAGTTGCAGTTGGTTGTTAAATTCAGTTGAAGTCTCATCCTCTAATCGTGATATTGTCAGGTGATTACTTGTGAATTTACATGTATGGCTTACTTTTAGTTATTGTTTTTGTTTTTGTTTCTGTCTCAGTGGACAGTTCTGCAGTGTGGGCATTGCTTTTGCAATGAATGCATGGAGACCATGCTAAGACGCGTTCACATTGCTGGCCGTCAGGGGGCAGTCAAGTGTGCTGTCTGCCGCATGCCTACTGAGGGCGCTGATGTCTCGTATGTCAGTGTTACTTCGCAGCAGGATGAATCTGAGAAGGAGGAAGAAAGTATAAAGGTTGAAGGAGATCATTCCACAAAGATCGAGGCAGTGGTGAGGACATTGAAGAAGATACAACAGAAGGAGCCAGGGGCCAAAGCTATCGTCTTCTCTACAGTGAGTAGCGATACATTCTTCAACTTGTTTGGATGGGACAACTGTGTTTCTATAGGTTATTTCAATTGTCTTACCGTCCTCTGTATGGTACACTTATTCAAGATGTCACAATCTCTCTCTCTTTTTCTACTCATCCATCCATCTCTCTCTGTTTCAACTCTCTGATATTGTACAAATGTATCCTTGTCTTTAGCTATATTCTCTTTATGTTTCTTTATTTTCTGTCTTCTATGTATTCTCCTTCCTTCACATTTTGTTGAGCCACTGAGGTGGAGTGAGACTAAAGCCCAGCGCACACCTTACGATCCAACTGGCTCACGACTGGTCCACGACTGAGTGAGAGTAGGTGAGTCGTGGGGCAGTCGTAAGCCTCGACACCGCACACCTTGCGATTCCAGACCCATCTGACTACTCTGACTTCGTATCAGTACTGCTGTCTGATTGGCTGGAAGATGGATTGAGCCTGTGAGCTCTTGTGATCCAGTCGTGAAGATTTGACATGTCAAATCCTTCCGACTGCCCTTCCGACTGGCCTCTGACTGGTCTACAACTCACGACTGACCAGAGCTGTGACATCACATCTCCTCTCACTCAGTCGTGGACCAGTCGTGGACCAGTCGTGAGCCAGTCAGATCGTAAGCTGTGCACTGGGCTTAAGGGATCTTTAGCAGTGTCCGTCCGTCCATCATCTGTCTGTCCATAACGTTTATGAAACTTGAATAACTTTGTGACCATTTGCCCATTTGTAACCAAACTGGGATGGTAAGTGCCTTACAAGGACCTCAGTGTTATTTGGGGGTCAAAGGCCATGTATGTAGGTCAGAGGTCATTTGAGGTCAAATGTTAAAATTTATCTGCAGGTTTCTACTGGGGTCAATAACTTTACAACCAATAGCCAGTTTGTAACAAAACTTGGATGGTAGATACCCTATGGGGCCTCAATATTATTTTGGGGTCAAAGGCCATGTAAGTAGCTCAAATGAAGTCAAATGCTAAAGTTTACCTGCAGGTTTCTACTTGGGTTGATAATGCTTCTGCTGGGGTTGATAGCTTTATACTCCAATCTCACAAATAATCAATTCTTTGTATTACAGTGCAGTCTTGACACATGGCTATCACCTTGTCTTTTAAGTTTACCTGTTGATTCTTCATTGTTTCTCCTTTGTTTTGTAATTACCCTCTCCATTCCCTCTCCCTTCCTCTTCTTTTAAACGAGAGATTCTTGTAATGATAATAAAGCTGTAACACAAAATGTAGTTTTAACCATATTTTTACTTTTTGTCTCTACAATAATTGTTTAATTTCTCTTTCTTTTTCTTTCCAACTCTGAACCAAATAGTGGTCTGAGGTGCTTCAGCTCATCTCCAAAGCTCTGAGTGCAAATCAGATCAAATTCAAGAATGCTGGTAAGAGTGGAGGACCCAAGCATTTTCAGGTAAGCAGAAATGTATCTAAACATATACAGAAATTTATTCACCTACTGTATCAGAAGCATACATGTAGCTGAGTAAAAGTTTCAGTTTTGTTTTAAAGCAGGTACCCAGTACTGAAAGTTCATTTAAAAGAGCATGATTTCATCAGCAGAAAATCATCTGCCTAAATGTTTTTAAAAAGTCATGTTGCTAAGGAAACCCCCAAATGTGGTAAGATTTCAGGATATTTTTGACCCCTCAGCTGTGTCCCAGTTTCAACTGGGTACCCACTTCGACGTCAAAATGACGTCAAAGTGGGTACCTTGTCGCGCAATTCTAGCTAAATTCGCGCAAGGTATAATACATATTGTACAGTCTAGCACACATCACAACTGCAATGCGCAAAGCTGGGTACCCACTTTAACGTCATACCTCATACTAAAATATTTTGGTCAACTCTTGACTTTTTATGAGAAAATTAGCCAAAATGCATTGATTTTGATTAAAAATCAAATTTTGAATGTTATTCTTCCTAAATTCTATTCTCGATCATATATCAAATTTTTTTTACCATTGTGTAATCACTTTAAATACACAACATACTGCTCTCAAACTTTTTCCCCCATAATGGCTCACAGTGCTAACAAGAGTCTATCACTACACTTCTGCAAGTCTTAATTGCTAGAAATTAAGCAGAAAGTATGAGAATGTTAGCCCCTTTTCACTTTTTATAATGTATGCAGGCAGCGCTGATGGACTTCAAGCATGAATTTGATATCACAGTACTTCTTCTACCAGTTCACAGTGGTAGTAAAGGTCTTAACCTGATAGAAGCCACTCACGTGCTCCTGGTAGAACCTATCCTCAACCCAGCCAGTGAGATGCAAGCTGTTGGCAGGGTCCATCGTATTGGGCAAACAAAGTAAGATTTAACTTCATCTTTCACTAATTGAGGGAGACACAATTTGAAGTTCTCATTAAAAATTAACCGTCAGGTTACTAAGCAGTGATGATATACAAGAATACAAATTTGATTAGTTGTTTTTATTGCTTATTGAGTAATGATTTGAGTGATAATGTTGATTTCTTCCTGTGACTACATATCATTGGTATTTTTCTCTCAGTAGAATGGGCATGATTCTATTACCTAAAAATATTTGTGGTTAATGTGTACCAATCAACAAAGAAAGTTTTACTATACATTTATTATATTCAAAATCTACGGTACATGCATGCGTGTTGAAGTTGAATCTGCTATCATTGTGAAAAAAAACAAAAGTGTAAAAGGGGACAAGCATTTATCAAGAAAGTGCTGATGAATATGACTTGCTCATATCTTCGGGAAAGAGTATTAATCAAGCAATTTGCAAGGTATGTTGATGGGATATTTCAAGTTTGCATACTGGTGGGTCTCGTGCACTCCAGCGAGTTTGCCGTGGTCTTGATCCCAAGAGTTCCCCATGGTGATGTTCACAGCGTATGGTGGCAGGTGTGCTATGATACTGCTGTGTTTGTGTGGAGTGGATAGTGGACACAAATGATTTGACATCAACCCACCACGCTCAAACCAAATATCAATGCATTGTCTTTATGGAAATCTGTAAAAAAATATTATTTAAAATATTTTGAGATAATCTTGGTGTTATTTATGTTGAATTTTAAATCACTTGCCATGGAATTTAGAAGAAATTTAGAAGAAAGAAGAGGAAAGCAAACTAGTTTTAATACAGTAAGATTAATGCTTTCTGAGCAGTTCTGATTTAGGAAAAGCTCTAGTTCCAAGGGGGCTTTGCCCCCTTGGACCCCACCAGGGTGCTGCCCTTGGACCCCGCTGGGGGCTCCGCCCCCAGACCCCAATACTTTCCTACTTTTTTTGATCAGTCCTAGTGGCATCCCTGTTTTAAAGGCATTGGTTAACATTGTTATGATTTTTTTAAAATCTTGTTTTGTTACTTGAAAATGGGATAAACATAAGGGTTATAGTGTAAAAATACCAGTCTGAAAGTTTCAAAGTATAATATAAACAGGAAATATTTTTAAATATCAAAAATGTGAACCAATATTTGAAAAATATACGAGGGTTTGTTGCACAGACTAGACACAAGGAGTGCGCATGCACGCATGACTCACCGGACTGTACTGTGTGTATTGGCGGTGGGAGGCACATAACAGCATTTTTAAATTCGAGCAAAGCGGTCCTCTTATTTATTGTCTTGTGAGGGGAAGGATAATAAAATCACGGTTTGCGTCTAGATTACAGTTTTTCATTCCAAATTATGGTTGGTTTCAGAGCTTTTGAGTACAAATTCAAGTACTCATACACATGTTTCATCTTAGTTTGCAAATTTTTTAAATCAGCTGCTCACAAAGTTAGCCAATGCCTTTAACCTCTACAATGCTGCTCAATTTTTATAAGTGTTATTTCATGCATACTAGATGTGCCACACTTAAACTTTCATGTAATGGGTTCATATTCACTTCTTACCACATTGGTTATGTATTGTTGTAGTTGGTGAAATATTGTTTGCTTTGAAAATAATTTTTTCTTGATGTGTTTAAGGACATTCCACAGTTAAAATCCATGTCATTTTCTCCAAATTTTGCATAGAGTTACTTTGGTACCTATGTAGGCCAAAAATGCAAAAAATAATATAGGTTCATGTGCTTATTTTTTTTCTACGGGACTTTGAAGTTGCCATAGTTGAATGGCAGATAAAATGACGCAGTCAAGAGATTTAGGCCTCTATTAGACCTCATGATTTCGACAAACGAGTATAAATCACTTTTACTCTGTCAAAACGCTATTAAACTTCATCAAACCTTCCAGATTTGTAGCGAAATGTATGACAAAGGTGGAAAGACTCTTTAAACTGGGCCATCTGTACTTCTCTTTAAACTAGCAGCACTCTCATGTGGCGAAAATCTGCCGAAAAGGACAAAAACATTATCTTAGAGGCTTGGAATCTAGACGAAAAATTAAAAAGGACAGTTTAAGCTGCACTTGTCATTTTCATGAAAATTTGCAGAGTTTTAGAGGAATGCCTACTAAAGGGGTAAACACATTAAAAAAGGGGGGTTCATGTGCTCGTTTTCAAGCTGTCGGCGCCTTAATGGCTGTGAATCAGCTGAAAACCACAAAAACGTGCCAAAACTACTGAGAATCTATTCCAAAATATGGCCGATTCAATTTTATGGTCCCAAATATTCAAAACCCATGTCATATTCCTCTTTCTCTCTAGAATTGTAGAGGAAAGTATACTGAAGAGATTGAAACATTAAAAAAGTGGGGTCCATGTGTTTATTTTTGAACTATCGTCGCCCTAGGGCCTAATAGTTGCGAATCAGCTTGAAAACCACAAAACGCAGCAAAAACATGCAAAAGGCCGAGAATCTACACTGAAAACAAAAGTTGGTCAATGACTAAAAAGATTAGTCATTCACTATGTCTTATTTGACTAAGAAATAATTAGTCATTTGTTTTTAAACTGAATAATATTAATTAGTCAATCAAATTATGTCTTATTTGAGTAATCCTGGAAATAATTAGTATTGCATGAGAAAGAATTGGTCCGTAAATAGTCCTACACTGAAATCAGTTAGTCTTACATTAGTCTTTCATTAGTCTTTTTACTAATCATTTGCTAGTCAATGATGACATGACGTGGTGCTGAGGTAAGCTGTCAGTCATGGGAACCAATTTCACACATGCATATTCAAATTTTATATTTTTCTGAGAGTAGGGCCTCCAAAAGAGGGGTTTTCCCACTAAAGAAAGCACACGAATTGCGAATTGCGAGCAACATTCGCCGATCCACAAAAATCACTGTGACCACCTAATTTGCAGGCAACCTAACCAATTTGTATTGGTTGCCTGGCTGGCAACCAAGGAAAAAAGTGAAGTGAGAGCCCTGTGAATCTTTACTAAAGCTTTAGACAGGCTTTACAATCAATGGTAATTGTTACCATATACATGTATCATGACGAATGTAAATCTAGTCAATTTTGTAAACCAAAACCAGCGAGAGCTAGCTGCTGCGCTCCAGGCCGGCCAGCTCGGCAGGCTCGGTGTTGCATCTGCACTGTGATGCACTGTGCATGTGAACAATCAGCTGACGCACACAGCTGATCAATCAGCTGTGCGTGTGACGTTTTAACCTGTGCGGTAGTGATGCGCAGAAACATAACTGTGGAACGTCCTTAACAAGTATGATGTATTGAGAAAGCTAATGTTGTAGCTTTGTTTTGTTTATCAAAATTATGCAGTATTCTAAATCTGTCTAATTTTTTTACTTTTATTACCAGGCCATTTTGTTTATCAAAATTATGCAGTATTCTAAATCTATCTAATTTTTTGACTTTTTATTACCAGGCCAACGGTTGTTCATCGTTTCCTTGTCCATGAAACAATTGAAGAGAAACTTCATAGCTACCTGAGAACACATACTATCAGGTAAGAGCAAATGCTTTAGTGTAGTCCAACATACATGTGTAGCACCAAGGTTGATTGAAACTGAATTCATCCATTATGATAGATTAGTGCATCACAACTGAAGTGAAAATAACCAGAATTAGCAGGAATAAAGAATTTCCTCCCTGTGCATTGTATGTATAACTTGTTGAATACTCTTTATGAATGCAGTAAGCCTTTCTGCCCACTCTTGAAGCCACCTGCACATCTACTGATATTTACTAACCAATAGTCCTTTCAGACATGAGTGAACTTCCAACATTCATAATTATGAATTTACAAGTGCTCACATCATGCATTGTACAAATTTACAATTAAGCCTCAATATCATCTGGAAAGCAGTCTATAGAGAGTTACATGTAGCTGCATGTAAAGGCAGATAAATATGAAATACTGCTACATGTATTTTGAAAGAAAAAAAAAGGTTTTTTGAATTGTAAACAATTGTCTTTTTCACAGAAAGAAACATGTATGAATGACCCCCCTCCCCCCCCCCCCCCCCAAAAAAAAAGAGAGAAAAATCAGTGTTATATTAGTTTGGCAGTGATGCTATTTGTTCCTTTTACAGTATTTCATGCTGTTTTTTAGGTGAAATATCACAGGTCTCAAAAACAAAATGCTTTTTTTGCTGAACTTTAGTCACTGTATTTGTCTATGGCTTTAAGTAGGATATACTCTTCTTCCAATCAAAATGCTTCTTTTCAGAGACATAAGAATACTGAAAAACTTAATAAAAGGTTTACATCTCATGTCATGATTTTGAAGTCTTGTAGAATGAAGCTTTCATAAATCTTGTCATTAAAGGAAATCAACACCCTCAAGTCAAGTCAAAGCCAAGACAGATCAGCGAAAATGTGAATGAAATCGGACATGGAAAAAGAAAGTTATGCCTATATGACTTTTTTTGTTTTTGACAAAATGTCTAATTATGTGTTTGCAAAACATATTTAGAGTTGTCCACAAAATGCTGTCCGATAGCTATGGTAGTGTCAAAAAATGTCATACAGAAAATTCCATATAGCCATAACTTTCTTAATCCGTGTCCAATTTCATTCAAATTTTCGCTGATCTGTTTATTCCGTCCTAGCTTTGATTTAAATACTTCTTGACTTGATGGTGTTGGTTTCCTTTAGATTTATAAATGTGCTAATGTTTCTGTTTTATCATAAAGAAAAAAAAAATACTATTTATCCATCTCTTTTTTTGTGTGTTTTGTTTTGTTTTGTTTTGTTTTGTTTAATCAGGGATGGACTGAACTCAGTTGAGACAGACACAGGAGACATGACCTTCTCTGACCTCAAGGAACTATTCTCATCTGAAACTTAAACTTAAGAGTCTCTAGAATCTATTCTCTACAGAATACCAGCTCAAGGAAGCATTCCCACCTTGAACTGACATGTCAGCCAGGGAGGTGTTATAGCCTACATTCTACTGAATGTAGCCATACATGTTTACTTGTATAAAAAAAGTCTGATATGTTGATCCAAAAGTTTTGATTTAAAGGAAAGTAATGTAATGAAAAAGAGGCTGATGAGGCCTTGTAGAATTGAACAATTTATTTGGCAAATCAAAGTTACAGTTTTATTCAGAATTTATTCGTATTTGATTATTTTTGGTTAAGAAATAATTTTGGTATTGAAAAAAAATCAAAATAAACTGTGAGATTCTAGTCTGATCTGTATAAAATCAGATTGATCTTAAAAGTCATTCATTGGTGTGGTGTTTGATCTTAACAGTCATTCATTGGTGTGGTGTTTGATCTTAACAGTCATTCATTGGTGTGGTGTTTGATTTTAACAGTCATTCATTGGTGTGGTGTTTGATCTTAACAGTCATTCAATGGTGTGGTGTTTGATCTTAACAGTCATTCAATGGTGTGGTGTTTGATCTTAACAGTCATTCATTGGTGTGGTGTTTGATCTTAACAGTCATTCAATGGTGTGGTGTTTGATCTTAACAGTCATTCAATGGTGTGGTGTTTGATCTTAACAGTCATTCAATGGTGTGGTGTTTGATCTTAACAGTCATTCAATGGTGTGGTGTTTGGGAGTATAGCAATAATCTTACCTCAAAACATTGAAAATGCTGAATATATGAGCAGTTTTTACCACACTTTCTTACAAAGGTACTGTACATGGACTTTGTGTCAAGAATGGTTTAAGTATATGTGTAATTCTTTGTATTGATCTTATCGTGGAAGTACATGCTAGTCATTACAATAACAAATTCATGCTACATGTAGGTAAACTCTAGTCCTAGATAAAGATAATCTCATGTAAAACATATGAAATGATAAGTTGGTCTGTACTGGTTTTGGTATTACACTCACTGTAAATAAGAATATATTGAGGAACAGCGTACTGAAACCTGAACCTGAAATCTCTGTTAAAGGTAAAGGTGCTCTCGCACTAGAGCAAGGTTGACCTAAGTTGGTCTGTACTAGTTTTGGTTTCAGTATTACACTCACTGTAAATAAGAATATATTTAGGAACAGTGTATCAAAACCTGAACCTGAAATCTCTGGTTGACCTACGGCTATGGCGGTTGAAGTTGGTTGCATGACCAATAAGTATGTACCAATAATCCCCACAGTTGGACTTGGCCAAAAACTAACCGTAAATGGATCGTAGAAGTGACCATCACATGACCGTACTAGACCATCATGGACCGTATTTGGCCGAGGTTTGGCCGTACTAACATCAAATAAGATTACTACAGTCAAGTACGGTCCATAACAGTCCATGACTGTCTTATAACGGTTGTTGTAAATTCGTTGTGCGGTTTATTATGGTTATTTTGGATCAGTCGGTCAGAAAGGGAGTTTTGAACATGTTTAAAACCTTCTCTTTAACCATCAGTTACTACAGCTCGTTGAACGGTTCTTGTACAGCCTATCAAGGTCTTATTACGGCAGTATACTGTCCAGAACGCTCAAGACAGTCACTTGACTGTCACTGACCGGCATGAACCAACTCTGACCGTAGCTGTAGTGTAAGAGCAACGTAAGGGAAATGTACCTTTGATCTATTAATCAATGAACAGAATATTCTATATACTCATGTAACCATTATGGAATTATCTCCAAAAATAGGACTTCTCCAATGCTTTTGCAACTTTTTGAGTCAAACACTAACAGTTTTGTGTTGTAATCATGTTAATTATTTCTGGATGAATAACAATGTCATGAAATAAATACCAGACATTTTGGTATGCATTCTGTCTCATGAATACCTTATCCCTGGGGAACGTTTCATGAAAGTTGTAAGCACTGACAAGCTGTTATTATCTGATGATTATCAAAGTAACAGTCAGTGACAATTGCTTCTCAGCCAATCAAAACCAAGGATTTTACTGAAGTTATCAGACAATGACAACTTGTCAGTGCTGACAACTTTCATGAAACGGTGCCCTGATGTTTCATGTACATGGGACCAGTACATCATGCCTTTGAGTGTGTACATAAACAGACTTAGACTTTTTTGGCCCCTGTGCAAGGATGTCATGCAAAATCATGAAGCATTACATATTTTTTTAGTGTGTGATTAACATGTTCTGGGTGCAATACTAGTAAACCAGTGTATTGCAGTCATAGGGATACATGATTACAGTAGTTCTGTGATGAGGGTGCATTGTTAACTTGTTAATATAAATGTATATATCTCAAAGGATAATATATTTTTATCTGTTCGACAGTGTTTTGCCAATGACTGTTGATGTAATAGACTTAAACTGGTAACTTGAGGCCTTTATGTAGTCCATGTATCCCGCAAATAGGAGTATGGATTTCATACATAAATGTGTGTACATGTAGATGTATCCTTAGCTAGATACCGGTAATCCCATCATTTCCTTTAACCAGGGATGTAACTGGAGTTTTGTATAAAAACCTGAAAATGCGAAGCGGAGCGAGCGGAGCGAGCGAAGCTCTCGCGCCTTACGGCCGGGGGTCCAGGGGCAACGCCCCGGTGGGGGTCGGGGGGGCGAAGCCCCCCGAAGCCAGAGCATTATTGCACATTTGGGGCCACAGGAGAGGCCATTTCAGGGTTTAAATTGTAAAAAAAATTACCTTTTGTGTAGGTTTCTATAGACTCTTTCTTGCAGATGACAAGCTTGAGGATGGCTTTGGTGTCAACTCCCTAGTCTTCTTTGGTATCCTATAAGATGTGACTGAGCTTGAAGGTGGCTTTGGTGCTGACTTGGCTTCAACATTTGCTTTCTTCACTTTCATGAGTTTCTGTCGCTGGAAGATTTGCTTTTTAGCCAAGGCAGCAGCTTTGTGGACATGGGCTGTGGCTCTCGATTTGGGTTGAGATGACACTTCACTTGATTTATGTCTTTTTCTAATGACTGGTGGCTTATTGCTGGACTGCCTCTTCCTCTTTGCATTTAGTCTGGATTTTGCAGTGAGCATGTGGTAACAGACAGATTTGTCCACTGGGGATTTGAGTATGTTGTCTCTGCGGTAGAGTTCAACAGATGTCACTCCTTTATTCATTAGATCATATCTGACTGTTTGTATGGAGGCAAATGTTGTGACATCTAACCTGTTTGTCTTCTTTGTGATGATATTATTCATCATACTGAACGACTGTTCAATTCTTGGACCTGTGAATATGGATAATGCTGCACTAATAGTTCTCTTCAGAGCTGGGTAGTGCTGAAATACCTCTCCCCACCATTTATCCACTCGAGCGCCATCATTAAATGGTGGCAGTTTTGAGTCAAGCTGGTACTGGGTGCATTGGAGTTTGTATTCATCCATGTCATCAGCCTGAATATCTACATTAAGCAGCTTTGGAAGCTTCGTCATATATTCGTTTGTAACAGAATGTCCCCTGGCTTTTGGATCTATTGATGATAGAATTCGCAAGGCACGATTTGTGAGGGGCAGTTTTTGCTGCATGTACTTTCCAACCTCTGTATAAGCATCTCTGACTAGTTGCAAGAATGTCTTGACAGCATCTGGCTTCATATCCTTCACGATCTCTTCCGTACGTGTACCAATGAAAAGTTGCGATAACTTACAAGTGATGTTCTCATTGATCTTGAGATTAGCTAACTGGTGTGCATTCATATCAACCAAATTCTCAAGCTTGATGAAGCGTGCAAGGAAAGTCCGAAACAAGTCAGTAACCTCATCATGTAGTTTATGGACTAATGGTTCCTTCTGTTCAAATATCAACACAAATGACTTGAACGAGGGTAGTACCGCCACATACAATTCTATGTACAAGATGGTAAGCTGATAGAGATGAAACAATTTGTGAACAATTCTCTTCTTTCTCGCCAATCCTTGCTCCGTTAGATTCTTCTTGTGAAATCTATCATGTATCTGCTGAAGTTTTTGTCGACCATCATCAGATACATTGTGCCTTGTCAGTATAGCTTCAAGTTCTGAAGTATAACTTGCAGTGAGTTCTGAATCAATGAAGCAATAATAAAGGCATCTGAAAGGATCCATCATGCTCTTTATCCTTGCTGCGGCATCATAGGATGAGAGCCATCGATGTGGTACCCTCTCAACAGGCAAGTTACATTTGACACCTAAAACTCCGCATATCTTCTCCAAGTGTTCTTTGATATCAGGGCTCCACTTCAAGTCGTTGTACAAATCATCTGCAAGATGTTCTACATGCTGGTCGAAAAAGCTACAAAACTTTTTCACTGAATTGTGCGTATGGTGACAGATGTCACCATCTATGTCCAAAAGATGTGGGGCAACATCTCGCAGCCTGGTTTCAAAACCTGACTTTTTCCCCCTCATGTATGCCGCTGAATCAGATAATGAGGACACAACATTGTCCAGTGGTATGTCATCATTCTTCAATAAGTCAACAACAGTCTGAAACACTGTTTCAGCATTTACGACAGTAAGTGTCACCGATGCATAATGCTGCACAACAGACATGTTCAATGTCTCAGAAAAATATGACACCAATATACTTAGCACCTTTTCATTTGCATTAGACGTGCATTCATCGAGATTTATTGAAAATGGAGTATTCTGCATGTCCTGTACTATACGCTTCCGAGTGACTGAAGCAAGTCCTTCATTTAGTTTATACGCGCAAGTCGTACGCTCCATGTGCAGATCATCAAGCACCTTTTTGTGCTTTGGCCAAGTCTATTATCTTTGGCACAACACTAAATGTGAGGGTATTCTCCACAGTAAATGACGTGACCATAGCTTCAGCATTTGCTTTCCTGTCCTGAAAGCTTACATTCCGTTCACGCTGTAAGTCTTGCGAGGTCTTTCCAGAACATTGGTCAATGTTATGCACATTTGGTGGGGCACCGTAAGGCAGAGTGCATGATGATGTCGAAGGAATTTCAGTTTCGCCACTCTCCATTGCTGTGATATTTCTGAACAATGATGGTAACGTCTGATTAGAATCCCTTTCCTTTTTTCTCTTTTGGTGCATTTGCGAATTTCCATGACACACCAAAGCCTTCTTTCCACTAGATGCATACTTTATCTTATCGTCACAAATTATGCATTTGGCAACTCCTGCTACATCCAACTTTCTGATATAATCAGATAAAAACTGCCCTGCATCGTCCTTCGATTCAAGCCACTGCCATCTAAATCTGTTTTTTACACCCGCGTCAATGGCGTTGACGTTGTCACTTCGATTTACCTCCATTTTCAAATTCAAGCACGGACGAATTCAAAAGAACTGTAAATTACAAGTTACAATCATGTTGACAATTCAAACGAATTCGCGAATTTCTGCACAAAAAATGAAATATTCAGCATCATAAACGAAACTTACACGTAATCCTGATCTGATCACTTCAATATAAAACAGTCCAAGGCTCCAAGCAACGTTTAAACCCGCGTCTATATGTCGCGAACGATGTCCTTTTGATTTACACGATGTACGGTACCATCCATTTTCAAGCGAGAACGAATTTAAAAGTACTGTCAAATTGCAAGTTACAATTCAAACAAATTCGCGAATTCTTGCACAAAAAATATTAAGCACCGTAAAAAAATGTAATGCTGATCCGATCACTTCAATAACAAAATTATCCAAGCAATGTTTAAGCTGTTAATTCCGAGTTAAATCACAGTCCGAACGAGAGGTTGGCAAACAAAATATGTGCGGCACATGTGCATGTGTTTGTGTGTGGAAATTGCGATCCAGGGTTCACTTCCGCATTCAAGCCAACTCGCGACAGCTCGACCATCAGAATTTCAGACAGCGAGCGTTCTGTGCATTGAATACTGTAATTACGGTCAGTATACACTGTATACTGACCGTAACGTAATCAGAGCGAATTTCTCAGTAGCCGAGATGTCGCGATTCACGTGGCAAGCAAAGCACATGTACAAAACACATTGGCGATCGATCGTCTTTTTTTAGAACGTGCCGATCGTGAAATTTCGAAGGGGCCGGGTTTTCCGGCAACTTTCGAGGGAGGGAAAACCGGAAAAGTTGAGATTTCATGAAAATACCGGAAATCCGGCAATTTCCGGAAAAGTTACATCACTGTTTAACACACTGCAACCATATTTCTCTCCACACTTCTATTCCCTCCATCCCAGCTACATGTAGTGAGGTTTGCATCGACAAAAAGCATTGACAAAACGGGAAATATATACTGGAGAATACTCCAAAATAAAATTTCTCATCGGTATTACCTCAAATTTTCATATCATTGAGAAAAAGGCAAGAGTATACACTGCAGAGCAAAGAAAAGATGGGATTTTCTTGGAAGGGATCATACAACTGCATTACATATTGCATGGATATGTTATGGATTTAGGGCTGTGTTTGTGGTAAGCAATGGCCCGTAAATATTGGGAAATGCCTCGTGAAAATATTTCTCACAAGTAAAGTTGTGCCAAATCATCCATATTATTGAGATAAAGGCAAGATTAAACACCTAGAGCAATGAAAAGATGACTCTTTCATGTTAAGGGACCAAACAAGTGCTTTAAATAATGAATGAATATGGCTTTTGTTTGGTGTTAAATAGCTTGGAAATACTAAAAAAAACAGGTACATTAATTTTATCAGTAATTGAAGTGCATATGACATTGAGATAAAGGCAAGATTAACCACCTAACAATGAAAATTTAACTTTTTTATTATAGGACTATCTTAAATTACCATTAGAACAGTCTACTTTAAAGCTGCATTTTGTTCAGTGTCATATTAAGGGGCGGGTTGGGATTGGCTTTCTTCAAACGGATGTGACATTTATGTAGTGGCGCTTCAAGTAGAGCTACCATCATGGTTAATTGCCATTTACAGTATTGTCTAACATAACTTTTAAAAGATTCCTGATACATTTATCAGATGCAAACCTGTTCAATTTAGCATTTGCATTCATCTGTTCAAATTAACAACCTGTACAGACACACAACAAGTGGTTATACTACACATTCTATTACTAGTATACAATCACAAACAATGTAATAAAGGCCCATTGTGTGATATTTATGGGAAAAGAATGTTCAGTAGTTCTATGTACAACCCTATGGGAAATCTGATTCCTTTTCATGCATTTAAGCCAAGGTTAATCTTCCATGCATTCTGCAATATCAAATTGTCCTATTTCTATGATGCTAGTCTATTTCCCAGACCTTTATATTTTTCAGTTTATTCAGCCCAGGTGTATAGAATTCCTATTTTCCCTTCAGTCTTAGGTGGCACTTTATATCATCAAATTTATCACATTTACATTATCAATTACCTTATCTTCATTATCATCAAAAACAGAATTTTTTCCATCACTACCAGTCCTATTATACAAATATATACGGCTGAGAGGGTCTGGTAGGAAACTATGGTACCTGAAGTAACACGAATGCGACTGTATTCCTGAGGGGCTGCCCCCTCAGGAAAAGTCACATTTGTGTTACTTTGGGTACCATAGTTTCCAATCAGACCCTCTCACGGCCGTATATATTTGGTTTATATCCGTCATCTTTAGTAAAAGAGTAAAATCTTGGCACTATTAAAATCAGAGATTCTACATCTAGATTCTAGATCTATATAACACTAGCACTATTGCAGTGTTGCGCATTCTGAATTTAACAAAATGATGACATCATCATCACACTTTGGTGCCTAAAACAATAGACACGCGCAAATTAATGTCACAATCTAGTGCGCACTCTTTGCGTGTTGTCATACGCCATTTATAGTATCCGTGAATAGTAGTATTATTTACGGCTCGTGACATCAGATGTTACCCTCCATAGCAAATTTGCTCATTTGCATGAAGCTGGTGGGAACTGTATTTCATCACATGATGCGCATTGGACCAATCAACTTCAGAGATTCTTATCATGATGAATATAACAGCTGTTATCTTTGTCATTTTTACTATCAGCATTAGCTCTATAATCACTATCACGATCCCAATCCATGTCCAAACATCATTCCGATAAGAAATGCTGTCAGACCACCGACAGACCACCTACATTTAATTCATCTCCAAGGATGAATTAAAGTCTATCTAGTTTGTTGGGTTTTTTTTTTTTCATTTTTGTTTTATACATTCTGCTTTGCTGTTGAACTGTCAGTTATCCTGTCACTCATGAAAGTGTAAAAGTAATTATACAAACCCTTTTCAATTCTCTTATGAAATGAATTATCATGTCTACTGTAAAGCAAGTACAGTACACTGTGTTTAAACTTAGTTTCTGCTTTATTATTTCCAGAAAAATGTATTCATCATGATTTACAAGAAAAATATAAAAATAAAGTGCCATGATATGGTTTACAATGTGGATGAACTACAGATAAACTTAACACAGCATTTGTGCATTATTTTCTTAAGTTTAGTATTTTGAAATGATGAGAAATACATGTACATGCATATCTGCGAGAAATTAATTTTGCTTGGCCTAATACATGTATATGTTCTACCCAATGGTTTATAGAGTTCAGTCTGGTCTACAATAATGTAATCTTACCCAGAGTGAGAAAGAGAAAGAGAGAGAAAGAGAGAGAGAGCAAGCATCAAACACCACGAGAAGCAATCTGGATAAAAGATAAGATGTGTAATGTGTACATGAATTACTGGGGTGGGGTCCTGATATCAGACCTTAGTACCTCTCAGTTTCATATTTCTGGCAACATAATGTACAAAACATAAAGGTGTCATTCTCTTTGTGCAAATACCAATAAAAAGATGCAGTTTCATTCAAGCTTATTACAAATAAGAAAATAACTTGAGTGTACCACCACAGGGGAGTGCTTCATAAAGCTGATCATAAAGTTACACATGATTTTATAAACAACTTGAATATGAAGTGCCAAATGTGATGCCCACAGTTTTTTGTGATGTTTTAACTGTGTGACAGCACATCATATTACGGTAAAATATATATTTTGCAATAAAAATGTTTATTAACAATTAATGTTAATCTACATTTGCATATTTCACCTTTAGCCGATGCCATTGTGAATCCTATTTGGCTTGCCATATTAAGTTTTCGTTAAGTCATTTGAAACTTTATGAACAGCTTTGACAGCCTCCCCCCCCCCCCCCTCGCTCTAAAATTTCTTTATCTCTTTGGCTGATTGGGTTAGTGCAACCACCTGGTAAACCAAATGTAATAAATGTATGATATGTCCATTTTCTTCAAAGTATAAAAAAATTTACAGGGTTTGGTAAAAGTCAATAACACTGAAGACACCTTTTAGCTTTTAAAATTGCACACCATAACAATGCAAATATCATTGGCGTAGATCCCGGGGGGGATGGGGGGGATATATCCCCCCCACTTTTTGGAGAGGGGGGATGGCGTGTACAAATATCCCCCCCACTTTTTAAGAAAGAAAATATATTTCAATTAATCCGTTAGTAAAATCTTTGAATATCTGTCATAAACAACCATCATATTTTAGAATTTCTATTTGAAAATGCGATTGAAAACCAAAAAAGTGGTTATTTCTGGCTCGCTCGCAAAATAAATATTAAAATGTGTGTAGGGGGGTCTGTGGGGGTCAGTGAGGGTGTGTGCTTATACTTAAGTGTGAGATAGACAGAAAAAAAAATCGTCAAAAAAGTCAATCATCCCCCTCACTCCTCAGAGTGGATTTACGCCAGTGGCAAATATGACATGATAAAAGAATGGGAAGGAATAAAAATGCATGAATTTACCACTTTAATACATAAAAATGCAAATTTCTTAAATGAATTATTGTTTTTCATTTTTATATAGTTTTGCAGATACACTTGAAATTATCAGAGATAACATATTTCCACCCTCTGCATGCAGTGCAATTTTGAAATGACTTGCATGTGTGTGCTTGCAATGCAGTTTCAACCTGTAATGTAAAAATCTTCCATAATGACCAAGTACAAACTGACAAAACAAATCTCAATACCATAGCCAAGGGTCATTTAAGTGAAGAAAATCATTTCAAAAATAAAAAGGAAATGGACATTATCCAGTGAATGTGGCCCTTCAAACTTTGAATTCTAGTTTTCCATTGTATTTCTCCTGAAGGCTTACCACCACAATTCAATCACTTTATAATTCTCTGAAACATTATCAACATTAAAATAGAATAAAATGTATATATGTACTAAGTGTTAAAAGGAAACCCAACTCTGACAAATTCCTGTATATGGATTATGTATTGAATTTCCTATATGAAAGAGTAATTCATGCTGCTTTCCAATGGTAACTTGTTCAGGTTTCCAAGGCCATGCATCACTGAACACCACTGTCGTACATTATTGTTCTTCAACTTGAACTGCATTGAATTGGATCTTTTTTTTTTATTGTTACTCTCCATTTTCCTTGAGGACCTTTTTTTTTGCTTGTCAGCAGCTGGCTGGACCCTCCCTTTTTTGAGGGGGGGGGGGGGGGGGATAGTACAGCCCCCAGATGCATGGCCCTGGAAACTTAAAGTAACCATTGGAAAGCCCATAAAAACTCTTTCATGAAATTCAATACCGGTAATCTACCTATAGGAATTTTTCTAAATTGGGTTTCCTTTTTTTTTTTAATATTCACCCAGTATATAGATTTCTAGCCCGCAAACAAGTGTGCACCATCTCCACTCCTTAGGGAGCATTCCTACCATTTTGCACCGTTCACATGTAGGGCAATGGAAAAGACAGTCACATCTGGGCATCTTCAGGTATGTGTATGTTGTAACAAATTAAAACCTTCTGCTGAAATGATACACAGGTTCACATTTACAAAATTGATAATCATGGCTACAGAAAGTTTCACATAAATTGAAGGAAAAAGTATCTTTATTATGAAAACAACAAACATTCATAAAATATATTCACTCCCCAAAATCCTGAACATCTGATCTGTGACTGCAAATGCATGCCAACATAAAACCTGCATTGATATCAAACTTAGGAAATTCTGTTATACTGTACTACATAGTACAAGTATGTGCAAGTTAGAATTGAGCTTTTAATGACATGGGATATGCCAAAAGTTTTCTTTTATTCATATCGTGCTGGTACTCTTAGCAACTTATATAATGCATGAATAAAATTTAGAATGAAATTAAGCCACTCCTCTTGGAAATTATATTAATGATCCAGTACCAGTGATGGAGTCTAGGCCGGCAGTTCCAAGTCACCAGGACGCTGGATAAAAATGTCTCCCATAGACTTTGTACATGTGATTTGGACCGAGGCCAAGGCCAAGGCAAAATGTGTCCTCAAGGCTGGCCTCAACCCATCCCTGTCCAGTACTAAAGATTGGCTGTTGCAACTAGAATTTATTTGAAATGTCATACACATTTCTAACAAACAAAAAATGAAAACAAAACAAAGCAAATAAAAATTGTTTATATTTCATGTACATGTATTGTATTGCCATGCAACTATTTTACAATCAAATATAGGCCATCAAAATTTAACCTTCTTTAATAGATCAAGTCTCCAAGACAAATCACATAAATTTCTACATCACACTTTTTCATACAAAGAGTACTGTATTGCACTTACTTTAAGTTCAAACAAAATGTATGTAACTTTATTCATTTCCATGGATAAAACCCTGTAGTCTTTGATGCAACAACCCCCAAATCTAATCTATTCCCACATCCACAGAGTTTTATTCCAAATTAGTCTCTAAATGACTATATATGTCTAATTGTAATCAGAGAGCATGAACAGATAGACAAGATGACCCAGGCTATAAGAGTCCTCTTTTGCTGAAGCATACTTTAACAAACAAGATATCACAGTCATATGTGCTAAGCCATTTCTTTGTGCTACCAAGAGTGTTAAAACCATAGACAAATCAAATAGTATAGATGAAAAGGTGTAGCATGCGCAGATTTGCCTCATTTGCATATAAGGTACAGCGTCATCATTCAGTCCAAGCATAACATTTCTTTACCTCCCGAAGCCCTGATATTATTCAATATTAATATCATTTGCATTATATGCACAGTATGCATTACACTGATCCCAATTTCTTGCTTTTGATGCACACTTAGCACATATGCACCTGGGAAGCATCTAACAAAATTTGGGGCTTTGGAAGGCGTTGCAAATGTGCCAGCGTAATGGCAGATGTTTAGGGGCTTGGTTAAAACCGATCTCCGTGCAGCCTCATATCAATGTTGTACACGTATGTCATAGCACACAAGTCTTGCAATGTACATGCAGAACCTTGTATCCGATCAAGCACCATCAGTGTTCCACCAGTGACAAACAGTGGCTCTATACTTGAAAGCAATCATCAGCGCTGATGAGAAGCTATCATCATCAGCATTGTTTGATCATGCTCCTCCATTGTTGTGATTTTCCAAGCCTTAGTAATCATCTTCTTCACTATCGACATCCTCCTCCGATTCAAACTCTTCATCATCGACATCGCTAGCAGACATGGAGATCTCAGGACAATTAAAGTTGAAGCGAGGACATATCACATCAAAGTTCTCACCTTAAAGGTAATAAGCAGTTGTGGGAAAGGTGGCGTTTTGAATATTTAACTACCTGTACTTTGTTAGGTGGAATGAAAATCATTACATGAACTGATGTAGAATGACTAATTTCAAACATAGTTGAAATTTTTTTGAAAAATATTTGTTTAGAAATGGCTAAAACATCAACAGAAGATATCAGGGCCTGCGTCGAAAATTCACATACGTGTAAACAGTGTGTGCGAACCGCTATGCGCCCTCGAGCCAAGAGCATCGGGGTAGGTGGTCCGCAGCGAGGGTATAAGGTAACGGTTGATATACGATCATTTGAATTATTTTACTGAAAATCACCGGAAATCATGAATAGAATGCTAGATTATCTCACTCATATCTTTTCATGCAAGCCAAACAATATGAGACTATATTTGAGCAGTTTCATGCCAACTTTCATTTTGCTACCACTACTGTTCATTACCTTTAACAGAAGACACAAAAAGTCATAAACATGAAACAACTGTTTCAGGTATTATCAGGAAGTTAACTTCACTATTAAAGGTTATAAGAACACCAAAATTAAAAAATTAATTTCACCATGAATGGATCCATGCATGTAGGTGAAAATGCAGTGGATTTTACCACTTAATGGCAGTTGCTTTATTTAAGCCAGGCTTAACTCTAAAGCCTCTTTCATGAATAGCACTGCAGTCTTGTCTAAATTTAGCAGCTAAATCTTTAAGTTAAGCAAGGGTTAGACCACGGCTTAGTGTTAGGTGTCTTTTGAAAATACAGGCCTATGTAATTACTCTACTATAATAAACTAGCATTTTATTGGAAGGTTGGCAGGTTTAGGAATAGTTGATAGCTCTGCTCACCTGTCTTGAGATTGACAAAAGTAAAATGACCTTCCATGAATCCACCATCACTATCAAGAGGAGTCCAGCTACAGTAAGAGAATTTAGCTCCGGGCTTCATCACTGGGTATAATCCTGTGAGATAAGTAGATTTTAAACAAAAACATGGGATTTCATTTTGTGTTTGTTTGTTCTATTTATGTTGTTTCTACTAAAATGATGTACAATGTGCATATATTGCAGCTGAAATTCATGTACGTTGTACATGCAGAGATGCCAACCCCAAAGGATGGTTGTCAGTAACATCTGACATATATTTCCTGAACCAATGGGGGTCTTTCTGGAACACACACCGACGAATATCAACCATCATTTTTACCAAGGAGCTTCAAACACACACATGTGCCAATCATATGACTGAACGACAGCATGCGCTGTACACATCACAGCAGCTAAGTACAGCTCACACAGTCATGAGAATCACTCACCAAAATTAAGTCCCAAAGTCATTGTAATGTCGAATTCCACCTTCAAAAATGCAGAATCTGCATTATTTTTCTAAAAAACACTGGGTTTAAGTCCAGTGAAAAGAAAACAGGGTCACCGAAAACCTGCTCGAAATCAAGAAATCCAGGGTTTTGTGATTAATGTTTTACTTATCGCAAGCAACCAGTGTCATGGTATCGCCGAAAAACAAACTGAAAAAGGATCTCCCCATAACTACCCATGCAGTAACTTCATGTACAAAGTTGTATGCAAGTTCCGACAAGCCAGAATTCGACCGAAATGGGAGCACTGACATGCGCCGAAGCATCCCCGATGCACAACTGCGATCGTGCCTATTTCATGTGTAGTGAAATTCAGTGAGCGCACACGCTCATGCGTGTGCTACATAGCTCAGAACACTGCAAATAGAGGTTCTATGTAGATGTATATGGAGGGGCCTAGGTATATTTTTGTTTGGTTTCCTGTAACATTTTAGTTGTTTACCGAAACGCATCTTTGAGCATGTTAACAATGGTATGATTATATATCCTTGAAATGATTAAAGCTTGTTTGTTTTGAGGGAGAAAAATCTAATGAAACACTTAAATATGATATCTAAAAAAAGTAAACAAAATATTTTTTTTTTTCTGAAATTCCTGAAAATAGCTATCTTTTAGAAACTTAATTAATGGAAGAAAGCAGTGCAAATAACTTAAAACAAGAAAATATTGCAAACAACACAGAAATGTTTTACTCACCAATGACAGCTTCTCCATTGACCTCATGGTACTGACCCCGCGAGTCTGTAATCTCCCAATGACGACTCAATAATTTACAGGATCCTGCATTGAAAATCAGAAAAAAGGTAGTTTGATGATTCTGAGACTACAAACACCCAGTACTGTACATGTAACTACCCTCCTCCCCCTTCCCCTTAACTCCAGGAATCTACCCCCTTTAAAAAATGTTTATTCCAATATACATTAATAACGTTAATACCTGTCATCCTGAGGACTATTCATTACATGTACGTGGATGGATCACTATTTCCATGACAAGATGATATACACATTCATGTTTCATTAAAACATACACATCATGCTCAAAGATTATGAAGGGAATGTCATTTCTTATAAAGCAATGCCGCCCTACTTTGGAAAAAGGAAGCAAGTGACATATCAACCAAATGTGAGTTATTGATATTTTCATATTTTACCCAGTGTCCTCTTTTTCCAGGCCAAATTTTATGCATGAACACTCATCCTGCGAAAAAATATGTTAGTTAAAGTGATTACACAATGGTAAACAAAATTTTGATATATGATCGAGAATAGAATTCTAAGAAGAATGACATTAAAAATATGATGTTTTCCAATCGATATCAATCCATCTTGGCTAATTTTCTCATTAAAAGTTATGAGCTGACCAAAATAATTGAGTATGAGGTATGACGTCAAAGTGGGTACCCAGCTTCGCGCATTGCACTTGTGCTACGCGCTGGACTGTACAACATGTATTATACCTTGCGCGCATTTTGCTAGAAGTGCGCGACAAGGTACCCACTTTGACGTCATCTTGACGTCAAAGTGGGTACCCAGTTGAAACTGGGTCACAGCTGAGGGGTCAAAAATATCCTGAAATCTTACCGCATTTTGGGGTTTCCTTGGCAACACGACTTTAAAAAAAACTTTAGATAGATGATTTTCTGCTAATAAAATCATGCTCTTTTAAATGAACTAATATTGTTTCAGCATTTGGTACCCCCTTTAAGACATCATCGTATTGCATTGACATCAGTGTAAATGACATATACATTTTGCTCTTCTACAAAAAATTTCACTTTTGTCACTTGCTTCCTTTTGCCAAAGTATGGCAGAATACATCATTACTTTTTATACATGGAAAGATCTAAAAATCTAAATACACCATTCAGTCACAAGATACAATGATTCTTAGATGAAACTAGAGTAATACTCACTGTCTGCAGGTACATTTTCATCCATCGTCATGGAAATACGATATGCAAACAGAGTCCTCATGTTATTGTTCTTCCAAATATGACTTAGACTAGGAACAAATGATGTTGCCACGGTAACCTTTACATCTCTCGTCACCGCAACACACGATGGTTCATGATAAAACCTACAAATGATAAAAAGACAAAATGTTAGATAACCAAAAGAAAATGTGCATTTGCAGCACCAGAAATTGATTAGTGTGACTTATTCTCATGTTGTTCTTTATTCAATAAGTTCGACTTTCTTTGATCCTCTTCTTCACTGTCTACACCCCCACTAAAAAAGCTCTCAATATTCATCTCTGACTTACTACCTTGGCATACCCCCCCCCCATCCCCCATTATGGTTCTTTCTTAAACTTCAATCTCTTTCTTGTACTATCACTCCCTTTCCTCTGGCTCATCACCTTTTTCTTTCTTCCGTTAGTCTTTGTCTTTTTTTTATCAACTCTGTCTCTTTATCTCTATCTCTTCATGAGCTTCTAACCTCTCAAAAGCATACATTACTTCGATCTTCTGCCATTCTCATCAACAATTAATGTCACAACATTATATGGGTCAAATCGTTGAACAATGTACAATTGGCTATTTTCAGACCTTGAGCACTTCAAATGCTTGTAAATTTCCCCTAAAGGAATTATTTTCTAAGTTTCTGGTACCAATGCAAAAGTTATGAGTTGGACTTTTAAAAAATATATACTTTTATAGATGTTAACTCATTTTCCTAGGAACTAGAGGCCTTCAAAGCTTAAAAAACAGCCAAAACGGCTGTTTTTGCAAAATTTTCATAAAAATAAACATCTCTCATGCCTTTGAATCCTGTCCCACAGCTCATCCCCTTTTTGTGGGTAACCACACACATGTCCTCAAAAATATCAATGGCCTTTGAAATGCCTTGATGCAATACCACCCACAAGGGGCAAGCCTAATCGAATTAATGTATAAAAAAGGAATGTCTCTGATCGATACTTCTTTGTCTACCAGCACAAGCTTTATTTAAATATGGATGTTCCCAAAGTTACGTACCTTTAGTGTCCCATAAACCCTATCCATCCCCCCAAAATTATGAGCCAATTCTCTTTGGTTGTGGCTTGAGAGCCACTCAAGTAAAATTATACTGGCTTGCTGTCAGAGATGTTCGTTCCGTATTTACTGTCACTGCTTTGAGTGTAATGTGTTTCGGTTGAAATATTGGCCACCTACATGTCTGAATAATACATACAAACAAGACTATTCTATATTTGAATGGCATATTGGCTATAAACATTTGTTTCTAGAAGCATTTCTGAAAATCACGAACGTCTCGCATAAAAATGAACGTCTCTGTTTGAAATCTTTGCGGGGAATCCCTGCACCATTTGCGCACGCACTGCGTATCAATGCATTCGCCCGTATCAGCGGGAAGCTCAATAGCCAATATAGATTCAATCTTTGACAGCAGGTCCTAGGAAACTTTCAAAAATCCTGAAAATATAAGTACTAAAAAACTTCACCGAGATTGTTGTTGTGAAAGTGATTGTTACGTGAGGTGTGAATGGGTTAGTTGCGGGATTAGTTGATACTCTTTGAAGAGGAGGTGTATGAACTTTGGTTTAAAGCTATTTTAAGAATGAAGATGGCATGCCTTTGCCGACGTAATTCA
Source organism: Echinometra lucunter (assembly GCA_029962745.1). Lineage (NCBI taxonomy): Eukaryota > Metazoa > Echinodermata > Echinoidea > Camarodonta > Echinometridae > Echinometra > Echinometra lucunter. The sequence goes on along the minus strand of CM057160.1, from coordinate 18,262,167 downwards.
TGAAAGTTAACATAGCGAACGTCTCTGTTGAAAACAACGCACGTCTCTGACCATTATGAAGGTGTCAAGAAACACTATCCATTATTGTTTGTAAAGCCTCCTTAGTCGAAATCAACTGTGACTGATAAAGCACACATAGTTTCCAAGTATTTATAATATGATTTAGAAATAATTGCCGTAAGAAAAGTAAGAAATTCAGATGTTTGAATCCGATGAAAACACAAAATCGGACTTAAATTATCATTTTGATAGTCTGTAAAAGTGGTGCAAACTAGATGACAGTGCAGAAACCAATTTCTAAGGTTAGTATTAAATGTATACACTTACATCATTTAATTACTTTAAAAATATGTTGCTAAGTTTTTGTGCTAGATCTATTGATGAGGATTATGTCGTTTTTGTCAGAGACGTTCGCGTGTAAATAAATTTTCATTGGCGGAACTATATTGCGAGCCTGTACAAACTGGTGTGTTTAATTACAACCCATTACCATCCCAGTTCATAAGCTATGTCAGTTTCTTGTTTAATTGTCTTTCATTTTATATTATGAGTTAAAAATTATTTTTGTCATAGACGTTCTTTGGGCACAAATTGTAAAAATTTTATATTTTTCTGTTGGGGTATCATCTCCGTATGTTCATAGTATATGCCCCTTGTGCATTAACACCTTTTTGGTTACTTTCTAAGAAAAAACGAAGATGATGATTTTTGGATATCAATCAGAGACGTTCATTTTTGCCATAATAGGTCCTTTGGGAGAGATAATAATGATTGCATCACTAATATCATCACCAATCATATCCTACAGTGACTTGTGAAGAGCATGTGAAGACCCAGAAAAGTTTCAGTGAAAAGAAAAGTCGCACCTAGATCCAATCAGAATATGAAGAAAGGTAGAAAAATATTAATGGGTGAAAAGGAATACAAGGTTGAGAGGGCCAAGCAAGCCGGTGCTGGAAAAGTTACACTGCAGCTCAAAAAGAAGCACATCGAGCCAAATAGAGAATAAGGGTTTCAAGTTTAGGCACCGCCAGCACTTTAAAGATATTGGAGAATGGTATCAACCTTTTATTTCTACTGTCACAACCTCGTCTGCAGTTGCCATACCTGCAACCACCAATACCACTCTAAAATGTGCAGGACGAAGCAAATTCACCAACCAGCGAGTAAGATTAAAAAGTTATAATGCTGTTAAATTCGCATAAAACAAAGAAGAAAAGGTTGACTTGTGAGTTGCAAACGCAGTAATTGTGATACTCATGAATATTCACAAGTTGGTTTTTAACAACATTTAAAAATCGTTATATAATTCCTTGATGTTTTAAGAAATATACAAAATCTGTCTTTTAAACAACATTGTTTGAATTTTAAGCATCATAATTTACATTTTAAACAACTTTGTTTTAAGCGGCGCAAATTTAAACATTGTTTTTATTAAAGTGTAATAAAATGATAGACTACTCCCCCTTATGTGAATTAGCGATAGATGATTTCATAACTGAATATGAATTTGTGTTTATAATAAATGTGTTACGTTGCAAAATGTATCTACCATGTTTTTTCCTTAACGTAACTTTATTATTAAAGGTTGCTTATCATTGACGGGGTGTGAATAAGTACGTTCTTGGACGTGGCGCAGAGCCGACGAATGAAACTCGATCAGGGGTACTTCGATCTGATTTTATGGAAGTAATGTTGAGGCCAAAAAGGCGATATAACTGTGTGTTTCTCTCTTGTATTGCAGGATAGGGGTATTGCTACATAAATGTCATTAACTGGGTTAAAAATGCAGTATAAGTGTTGGATGTTAATTTGTAATGATGTTTAAAATGTTAAATTCTCTATTAAGAGTGAGGTATATGAGAGGATGATTATTTTCAGAAGTACTTATTTTTCACTGTTTACGATGGATTAAAAAATTGCTTCATTGAGAAAAGTGTTCTTCATCAATAAGCGGCAATAATTAGAGACCAGAACTGTATACTTGAAATCATTGCTTGTAACAAACGTCTCTGAATGAAAACAGAACGTCCCTGATTAAAACAAGGCTCTCTTTCATGTGCCACTGAGGTCTATATGGTTCTCTGTGAGAGCACTGTGTATATAATCCAGTCCTCCCATCTCTTGATCTTAACATACTGAAAGAGCAACTCAGTCTGACGTGTTTTTGGAGAATGAGAGAGAAGTGACGAAAGAGTTTTGGAAAGGTGCTGTGATTGGAAAAATTATACACAGTTTGGTCCAACTTCAGTACTCGGCCACTTGTTTTAGCTTTATAAACGAAATCTTAAGTTTTTCCCCATAGAGATGAAAACTCCCATACAATTCCTGGCCGCACAAATGACTTCCCTCCAATGAAACATTTACCATATGTAAGAACATCTAATGATAATGTACGTTTTTAAATCAGAGACGTTTGGCAGTTGGACATGGTTTCCTTCTACCGTGAATAAAAATGGAACTGCTGGGAAAATCCCAGTATAATCGGGTGTGTATGGAAGCTGAAAGAAAGGGCTACCAGCTGAAAATGGTTTTTAATTTCAATTCTGAATTTTTAATTTTGGCCGTTTTTGGCCCCAATTGTACATCGTTCAACGTTTTCACCCATACTCCTTTATAACGGACCTTTGTGACCTTTTACCTTTGACCTACATACCCCAAACTCTGATCAGATTATCTTCCTATTGTGATACATACTAACATCAAGTTTGAAGTTCATAACTTACAGTTCTTGACAAATCATGACAAGGAGATACAAGCCTAAAATTTCATAAACTGACCTATGATCATTGACCTTTGATCTACATACTCTAAAACTGGTCGATCAGATTATCTTCTTATGGTTATATATACCAGGAAAAGTTTGAAGTTCATACCACAAATGGTTCTTGCGATATCGTAAGAACGAAAAAGCGGGACGGACAGACAAATAACCCGAAAATATAATGTCTCCGCCACCATCTTCAATGGGTGGAGGCATAAAAATAAAACCTGGTTTAACATCCAATGTTACAATTCATCTTTAGACTCAGGAACAGATTTAGAGTTCAACAGAATAGGGATCAATGAGTATGAATCCCAACACAATAATCTTTGCCTACCTTGTGATTTTGGATGATGCAATGATGAGGTCCGGATCTTCAAGTCTGTTGGCTAGCTTCTCCAACCATTCCATGTAACTGGATGCAACTACAAAATACCCTGCAAACTTTTGTCTCCTCACCTTCAGACAACAGAGGGGATACAATAAGTTCACTTCTTTTAGACATATTAAAAAGGGGTACCTAAAGCAGTCCTACATGTACCACAAACAGTCAAAATAAGAAACTCCTGAAAATTCATCTCATACGAGCAAAGAAACAAAGCCAGCATATTGACCTTGTTTTAAAGAGAATACATCATAAAACATTCTTCTGAACAATCCTAGACTGCTACCAATATCCTCACCCCCTCTCCCTTTTCTTGAATGACTATCTCCTTCAAATAAATACAGCTTTAAGCAATGACATGTACCTACTTAATGATACTGTTACCTTGTCAGGCTTAAGAGGTTGTTGACTTGAGGGTGATTATGCAGGGGAAAAAAATCCTAAGGCTTGTTAGACATGGCACTGTAAACTTTGTTTGTTTGTTTTTTTACAAAACAAATGGTAAAACAGAATTATTGACACAACAAAAGACCTACATGTCATGATGTCTGTGTGGTCAAGATACAAATATGTGAGCTGGAGAAGGCTTTAAAAAAAAGAAAAGTCTTTTAACGGTTTACCACTTCAAACCTTTAGGGGTTGTTTCCATGGAGGGGCGGGCGGGGGGAAAGCTGATGCAAATACATGTATGACATAATCACTCAAAATACTGAATCAAATTTCAATGAAGTAATCCATTTTTCACTTCTATTAACATTCACAATTATGTAGGAACTCCCATATACAGCCACAGCGTAGGACCCCAATTAAATCCTCGTAAACTCGTAAAAGCTTTTGCATTCGTAACGGCTACCGAACGCCTCGCTGAGAGAGGATCAATGAATCCTTGAAAATACAACCTCTCGTTTCTCCCTTATTTTGGCACCAAAATTCATAAAAATTTCAGATTACATCAGAAATGATGATATTATTCTTCATTTTCATTTTCTCTGATAACAGTTAGGTATTTTTTGAAATGCAAGTATTTTTCAGTTGCAGAGGACCGTGGGAAGAGGTGTTTATTTTTTCCCGACACAACCTAGGAGAGCATGAATATGCAAACAATTGACATGTTACTAGACTTCAGAGTCCAGGCTAACTTTCTGTGTATTTTCATGTTTGCGCAATGAGTAGTTTTCTGTAAATCTGCCTTCAAAAGTCACGGTTTTAACATAAAACGACTGTAAACTGTCACTACTGCGCATGCGCTTTTCCGACTTTTTCTATGAATGGGCTAAGTCGATCGCATTACGTCATGCATATCACCAGCATATGCACACTGCATGCACGTTGCGTGTACTATATTGACGACCAGCGCAGCACTGCTGCAGCCCCCAGCAAGCAGTAACCCTTCGATTAATTCGCTGTTTATGCGAGGCCAAAATAATTGTATGCACGTAATTTTCTTTCAGTTTCTTTTCTGTAAAATTTTTTATCACCTGTTTACCGTGCTATGCTTTGTTCTATGTTTCCTGAACCATTTATTTTATCTAGAAGTGCACGGGTCTCGTACGGTTCGCACCACAGATAGTTCAGTAAGCTTCGCACAGTCACACTGCACAGTATACAGTGCGAAGCTTCGAAGGCCGTGCATGAACTGGAGTACCTGGGACTACACGAGATGAATCTTGAAGGGTTCGTGAATGACATTGCCTTGGATTTTTTCCCGACATAACCGTCCGACAGTAAATTTTGAAAAGATATTCGGAGGAGACTTTTGATATACTTTGATTGTTCATATGTGCACGCCTCGATCTTGAGCAATAACGGAAAATATGAAAAATAACGTAACTTTTGCTGACTAAAAAAAAAAAAAAAAGCATCTCATTTCACTAATTTTTCATATAAGAAAACATGATTCTGCTACAAATAATTATCATGATGTGTTTAATAGAACAACTCTCTCCGTAGCGGTTTTATGTAAACAAATTGTTTACTTTATGCAAATTAGGCAGCATGGAGTGAAAGCTTTCGGGCAGTTAATTGGGGTGATACGATGGGGCTGTATACAGTGGAACCTCATTATAAAGAACTCTGTTATAACAAGCTTGTTATAACAAGGTAATTTTGCCAGTCCCACTTCTTTGCATCTTATTGTTTTCAGCCCTGATATAACAAAGTTTCGATATAAGGAGGTAATTTCCTTGGTCCGCGGAGGAGTCTGTTATAACGAGGTTCAGTTGTATTATGGTCCCTCCCTCCTTTCCCTTCCTCTCCCCCACCCCCCCCCCCCCCTCTCCCATGAGATAATTAATACAGAGAGAAAATTGGCTCACCTGAGTTAGATAGTACACACATCCCAGAGGAAGACCAGGTTTTTCATTCACACACACAACTTGACCATAGTTAGTATAGGGGCACCAACTCAGTGCTAAGATACCCTGGACATCATAGAGAGAACATAATGAGGAAGCTATGATTGGATTTAGACAGGCCTGAGCAGTTCATAGCATGTCATCGGTCATCAAGTCGCCCACTTTTGCGTTACATGGTGATTCTACCTTCAGCAGTGTATTTTAATTTTGAAATCTGATATCTCCTTTAAGTATCAACCCTATGATAGAAAAAGTACACATTTTCTGAAAGGGTATATATGAAGAATTTAAATGTGCACTAACAAAATGGCAAGACGTTTAAGACAAAAAATTATTATTAAGCGAAGGGCCAAAGTCAAATATCTAGCTTAGTTTTTGAGTTCGATTCACCATCTGTACAAACTAAGTAGACCATGCTCATTTTCAAGCTAAAAGCATAACAAACAATATTCAAGAAGTCTACCTCAAAAACTTTGTTACGAAAAACCTCAAAATCCAAGATGGCGTCCAAAATGGCCACCATTTTGAAGGAATTTGATTTTTTCAAGATAAAATTTGATAGAAGCATCCAATTGCAATACAATTAGTCTCATATGAAAGAGAATTAAATTCCCTACATTTTGATGCCATTTATGAGGGGTATTGAACTAATATGGTCGAAATTTTAAGTTAAAAATTGTGTTTTTTTACATTTTTGCTCAAAAATTGAAAATTTGCAAAATACATGATTTAGCGTAAATCGAGGAAAAATTGCAGCATTGTTTTGGCACCTTCCAGAAAACTTTCCTAATACATGATAAACATCTGTGGAAAACTAGAAATTAATACCATCATCCGTTCTAAAATTATAAAGGCTCAAACTTGAAATCTTGTATTTCATAAATATCTCTTCTTGCACATGTATGGGTTAAAATCCCATAGACTCTAATGTTTTATGTGCACTTGCCTTGGGGTCCGCCCGCGAGGCCGAAGGCCCGCGAGACCGACTTTTTTTTTTTTTTTTTTTTCTTATTTTCCTTCATCAGGTGCCGCGGTCGAGTGGTTTAAGGCGCCTTGTTGCAGCGGCGTAACAGGTGCCTGTTATCAGAAAGGGGGGGGGGGGGGCAGAGCCAAATATATCCCGGTAACTCCGTCTAGAATTAGTGGCGTAGCTAGGATTTCATTTTATGGGGCGGTAGTGAGCACGGGAAGCGCGTTCCCAAGGGGGGTGCAGGGAGAGGGGAGTGTCCCCCGCGAGAAGCGCGGAAGCTCCGACGTTCCTTTGAATCGTTCCTTGTCTGCTCCCGCTCATCTTAAGACGTCCTCTGCCTGTTATCGGGGGGGGGGGGGGGGGGGGGGGGGGGGGGGGTGGGGGCAGAGCCAAAAATGTCCCGGTAACTTAGTCCAGAATCAGTGGCTTTGCTAGGATTTCATTTTAGGGGGCGGTAGTGAGCACGCGAAACACTTGCGAAACACTTAATACTGAGCGCGCGAAAGGCTCTCCCTATAAGGGGAGTTTTCCCCCTCCCCGCGAAGCACGGAAGCTCCGATGTTTTCTTCGAATTGTTCCTTGTCTGCTCTTGCTCTTCTTACGTTTTCCCCCTTCTTTTTCTTTCTTTCTTTTTTTTTTTGTTGGCGTTTTATTTTTTGGGGGGGGGCGCGACTGCCCCCGCCTTTTTTGCTACGAGGGTGTAATCAATTAATAAATATAGATGTTCATTTATTTATTCATCATTCATTCATTCATTCATTCATTCATTCAGCTATTCATTAATATTGATTCCTTTTTTAATATCAATTTTCTGAGATAAAATTTCAGCTTCTGCCGGAGTATTAACTTATTAGACTTGGAATAGTTTGCAAAAATGCTTTTCATGATACTACGAAATCGGACACCCCATCCCGTCTCTCACTTCATCGTCTAACGAAATCATGCCAAAGTCTCTGAAGAAATCTACACAACCGTGGTGAAACCAAAAATGTTACAACAATTAGAACATAATTCTTAATGAACTGATGAACCAAAATACAGTGGTGCCGCATCCGAAGTGGGCTGTTGCAAATTACAAGCTTTTCTTTTTTAAAAGAAATATTCTAACCCTATTTTGTATATAAACGCACACACTCATCCCACGCACTGAGAGACACAGAGCACGCTCAAATAAATTGGATATTCTTCTAAGTTCTTTTCCTCTATACTTTTCTCACAGCTCATTTTACTTTCAATTTCTCCTATCGTTCCTCTTGACATTCCCCCTCTCTGTCTCTTACTCTCTCTCTCCCTCTCTGTTCTCTTCCAATTAAGTTAACATCTTGATTCCTAAATAAATGCCCCCTCTCTGCACCCCCCCCCAGAGAGCCCGTTTCGCGCGCTCAGTAAGTGTTTCGCACGATTCGCATGCCCACCACCGCCCCCTAAAATGAAATCCTAGCAACGCCACGGATTCTAAACTTAGTTACCGGGAATTATTTGCCCCCCCCCCCCCCCCCCGATAACAGGCAGAGGACGTATCAAGATGAGCGGGAGCAGACAAGGAACGATTCAAAGGAACGTCGGAGCTTCCGCTCTTCTCGCGGGGGACACTTCCCCCTCCCTGCACCCCCCTTGGGAGCGCGCTTCCCGTGCTCACTACCGCCCCCCTTTACTGAAATCCCAGCTACGCCACTAATTCTAGACGGAGTTACCGGGAAATATTTGGCTATGCCCCCCCCCCTCTGATAACCTGTTACGCCGCTGCAACAAGGCGCCTTAAACCACTCGACCGCGGCACCTGATGAAGGAAAATAAGATTTTTTTTTTTTTTAAAAAAAGTCGGTCTCGCGGGCCTTCGGCCTCGCGGGCCCTCGGTCTCGCGGGCCTTCGGTCTCGCGGGCTGTCACCCTTGCCTTGTGCAATACCCAGATTTGCATTATTGCTCTACAAACCAAGTAGACAATGGCTGTCTTTGCAATTATTTAACCGTTCATAACGATAAGCTTGGATCGTATATGCTTTGTAGGAACTTCATTTTCATTTGGGGTCAAAGGTCACACATCCAGGTCACAGGTCAAATGAGGTCAAATGTTAAAATTTACCTGTAAGTCTCTACTACGTACGGTGATTAACTTTCGAACCATTAGCCCATCTGTAACCTCATTTGGATTGTAGATGCCTTAGAGGGATCTCAATGTTATTTGGGGATCAAAAGTCATGAATGTAGGTCAAAGGTCAAATGAGGTCAGATGTCAGATAGTTTCTACCAGGATCGGTAACTTTACAACCACAAATCCATTTGTGACCAAAGTTGGATGGGAGATACCCTATGGGGACCTCAGTGATATTCGGGGTCAAAGGTCAAGTATATAGGTCAAGGGTTTAATAAGGTTGAATATTGATCGATACTGCAAATTCGGTATATTCACAAAATACATGTACATGTACATGAATTTTTGCTTCAATACCATGCAATATGATCATTTTCAGAAAATATTATCGATAGGTTTAATATTATTTGGGGAGAACTAAGAGATAAAAGACAACATCCCTTGGGGCTAGTTCGCCCATTTTTGACGGGGCATGTACACCTGGGAGGGGACTTAGCCCATGAGGAGGGGCGAGCTTACCCCACCATACAATATGAATAGTTCTGCCGACTTTTTCACCCCCTTGACTATGCCACACTCAGGTTAATTTTTTTTCTCATATTTTGTGTTTAGATTTGGAAGGGGCTACATACTAAACACTCGATCGATCGTTGCCAAGTGCCAACCATTACACCTCTGCTTGCCGACCCCCTTTTTTTCTTCAATTTCTAGCCATCCATTTGGGGAGCATATGCACCCAAGCACTACCCCCTTTAGCATCTAACATGGGTTCAGCTTTGTTGTTCCCATTCAGTGTTAGAATGCCTTTCGTGATGTTTTAAAACAGTAAAATTTGTTTCAGGTTAACTTCCTTAACAGGGCGAACCTACCCTCCAAACAGGCGAACCAAGGCAGTTTCGCCCTTTGGCCAAAATCTACTTTGTTAATTTTTTGTAAAAACTATGTGCCTGACCCCAGCGAAATTGTGCTATAAGCTAGCCAATATATACCACTGCCTCTCAACATGAAAAGACACAGTCTCCTTGCTTCTAGAATTACGTCTCTAGAAGAGTAAGAACTACATGTAGGCTACTACAATAGAATAACCTTAACTTCCTAGTACATTGTTCTTTCATGAGTTGATAATACATTTTCAGTGCATTTGAAGTGGTTTCTTAATCCTAATAATAACTGAACTTGTAAAGTTCTGGTGTTTCACTTTTGAATGTGATCCAGATGACTTGTTTAGAATTTTAATCCATAAAAACGCAATTTCTTGCACATTTTACCTAGGATATCTGGCAATTGATCACTGAAATTGATTGGTAGAGAAGATCGAAATAGGATATCATTAAGCAGTTTTTTGTTTTCTTCAAAGTTTTAAAATTGGAAGTAAGATATAAGGAAAACCCTGAAAAATACTCCAGGCCTGATTTTAATAGCAAGGTGGCCCAAAAATTTAGATTTCTTTCAAATGTTTAACCTATGCAAATGCAGGGGGAGGGGGGGGGGGGGGATGGTATAGCAAGAAGCAAATGAAACTTACATGACAGCGAGAAAAGCAACAACTGCACAATTATATTTCAAATTCTTGAACCATTTTTAAAAAGAGCTATTTAAAAAGGCATATGAGATCCTGAAATTAAACTATAGTATGATGTACTAAGGGAGCAAAGTGCCCAAGCTCTAGAATAATAAGACATTTCAAACCCTCAAAGACTCTATCTCTAATTCATTTACCCTACGAATGGGGAGGGGGCACATATCCCCAATAAGGATAATGATTTTCTTAGTTCTCCTTTTTCTTTTTCTCTTTTGCGTTTTCTGCGCCCCCTCCAAGCGCCGCCCTATTAGATTTTTTTTCTGCAGAAGTTTCTGCATTTACTAAGGAAACAAATAAAAACATTGGATACAATAACGATAAAAATCAAAATTGATACAAATGAAATGTGACAAATATAAAGAATATGTATACTTGGATAATATAAAGATAATGGAGTTGGGTCAATGAAGAAATCAATATAAATGCAGGGGCCAGCTATCATATTAAAAGCCAAAAAGCTTGAATCGATAGCACTGCAAATGCTTTGGCCACTTCTTTTTCTCTTTTGGATTTTTTTTTTGCACCCCTACAAGAGCCAACCTTATTAGATGTTAGATTTCTTCGAAAACAAGGACAATTTTAAAATTCTGATGCCATTTTAAAAAGCTTGTTTAAGAACTATAATAGGGGGCGAGAAATTATGAGATTTTTGAGAGGAGGTGATCATGCGCGGGAGCAAAGCGACAGACTTCAGAAAATTGTTGCACTTTAAACCCTTAAGAACTTCCCTTTTTTCTCACTCTTTTTTTCTCTCTTTTTCCCTTTTGCTCTCTTTTGAGAGGAATTGATCTTGCGAGGGAGCAAAGCAACAGAGCTTCAGAAATTTTTGCACTTTAAGCCCTTAAAAACTTCCCTTTCTTCTCATTATCTTTTTCTCTCTTTTTCCTTTTGCTCTCTATTCTCTTTCTCTTTCTCCTTTTCCTCAAAGTGCTGCCCAGGGCACTTGCCCCCCCCCCCCCTACCCGTCTGTATAGAGGATCAGATAGATCCTGAGCAATTTGGTATGGCATATGTTGTTCAGGTTCTGAAACTCACCCAGATGAAGAAAGAAAACTTCTTATTTGAAGTTTTATCAGAATCCAGAAGGACAGTCATCCATTTTCCAGATTTCCAGCTGACCAGACAATGAGCAGAAGTTCAGGGCCCAATGTCTTATCTTAATATTGACAGAGATGATGATTTTGTATACCAAGGGTATTGACTTATTAGCAACATTGCCGTCTGGATGACAACCAAAAGTGAAACACTTTACAGATTTAGTTACTATATGGATTAAAAACACTTTGAATGCCAGGAAAGCGTATTATCAACTCATGAAAGACCAATGTACCTTGAGATTAAAGTTATTCTAGTGTAATAATTATTTGACCAATAGATAATATCATTTGAAAATAATCATAATTGCATGATATCAAATCAATATGTATTTTGTGAATGTACCACATCTGCAAGAAGAGATGTTTTTCTGTTCTGAGTTTTCAAGTTTGAGACATTACTAGAATAACATTTTAAAATTTTTGTTTCCTAAAATCTACCATATTATTTTCGTGGCCATCATGAATGGAAAGAAATTTCAGGGAAGTTTATTCTCTTTTATGATTATGATACCAATTTCACTATTTCAAACTATTTATATTAAGTAACAAAGGTCCAGCCGTAATGAGTCTCACTCAATTGGTGTACAACCATTCTTGTATTTAAATTGATATTTTACCTCATTTGACCTTTGACCCCAAAATGCCACTGAGGTCCCCATAGGGCATCTAACATCCAAGTTTGGTCACAAATGGACTTATGGTTGTAAAGTTACCAATCGCAGTATTAGAAACTTCTAGGAAAATTTCAACATTTCACCTCATTTGACCTTTGACCTGCATGTTTGACATTTGACCTCCAAATGACATTGAGTTCCCTCTAAGGCATCTACAATCCAAATTAGGTTACAGATGGGCTAATGGTTCGAAAGTTAATCACCGTACGTAGTAGAGACTTACAGGAAAATTTTAACATTTGACCTCATTTGAACTGTGACCTGGATGTGTGACCTTTGACCCTAAACGAAAATGAAGTTCCTACAGAGCATCTACGATCCAAGCTTAGTTACGAACAGTTAAATAATTGCAAAGACAGGCATGGTCTACTTGGTTTGTAGAGCAATAATCCACATCTGGGTTTTGCACAAAGCAAGTGTGCATACATGTAAAAGGGAAAGTCCACCCTGGAAGTTTCACTGTTTCAATAAAAGGAGTTAAATTTGAACAGCATTTTAAAAAAGAAATGAGCAAAATTGGTCAAAGAATAAGAAAATTACACTCATTTACATTTTCTAGTAAGTTACTCTCGGCTCTGCAAATTGGCAACACTGATGACATCATATGCGAGCAGCTCTCCATTCACTTAGTACATGAACTTTCACATTTTCTTAATTTTCATGGAAGTTACACATTTTCTCACCCCATAGTCAAAGTATGTTATGTAAAAAGCAATTCTTCTTAACATACATTGACTATGGGGGTTAGATGTTTATGAAATACGAGATTTCAAGTTTGAGCCTTTATAATTTTAGAATGGATGATGGTATTAATTTCTAATTTTCCACAGATGTTTATCATATATTAGGAAAGTTTTCTGGAAGGTGCCAAAACAACTTTTGCTGCAATTTTTTCTTGATTTACACTAAATCATTTTTTTTGCAAATTTTCAATTTTTGGGAAAAAAATGTCAAAAAACATACTTTTCTACTTAAAATTTCAACAGAATTAGTTTTATACCCCTCATAAATGGCATCAAATTGTAGGGAATTTAATTCTCTTTCATGTAAGACTAATTTGGTTGCAATTAGATGGTTCTATCAAATTTTATCTTGAAAAATTCAAATTCCATCAAATGGCGGCCATTTTGGACTTCATCTTGGATTTGGAGGTTTTCGCAACAAATTTTTTGAGGTAGACCTCTTGAATATTGTTTGTTATGCTTTTAGCTTGAAAATGAGCATGGTCTACTTAGTTTGTACAGATTGTGGAACAGAACCCCCATTTTCTGCTTTTGGCCCTCCACTTATATCTCACTATTTCCAACATAACTTTATCTGTGCAGTTTCGGGGCAATTCTAATGATATCCTTGCAGGAAATAATCAGACCTTTTCAACAAGACATAATTGTCTTGGGTTTATGATTATGTAATTAACTGAAAAAAAACAATAACCAAACTTTTTACCAAAATTTCAAATATTACTATGAGTATATTAAGTGTTCTACATGTTGTATAATGTATTCATAACAGCCATGAATACAAAATTTTCAATCAAAGATAGTAAAGCAGAGTATACAGTGGAAACTCAGTATAACAAGGTCCTCAGGACCATCAACATTACCTTGTTATAGCAGGAATCTCGTTATATCAGGGTCAAAAGACAATGAAATATAATGAGCTGGGACTGGAATATTACCTTGTTAGAATGTATCAGGAATATTGTTACATCAGATCTCTTTATACCGAGTTCCCAATGTAATAGCTTTAATTTGGAGCCAAATGTACAGCCAAAGGGCAAGTTGGGACCAAAATATTGAAATTTGATAAAAAAAAAAGCTATCCAAAAATTTAATTTCTGTATTGACTTTGTACAGGCAATGCCAATTTCGACTTAAAATTCCAACTATTTTGGTTTTTAACACTACCATTCATTGCTCAGCCAAACTCACTTTTCAATCACAAAACAGAAAAGAGGAGTATATTAGCTTAAACTTGGTACAAAACATGAGACACATGACAAGTTTTGACAAAAATATCAAAACTTAAAAAAAAAAAGCCCTAAAAACTGAATTTCCCCATTCATTTCAAACATGTAGCACCACTTCCAGCACCACCCCTGGCCTTCCAAATTTAAACTGCTCTAACTCAAGTTATATATTACACCTATTACCAATGAAACTTTGCATACTACTAGCATATTAATACAGCCTTAATACAATACCAAACTTATCATGATTACCTAAATGGTTCTGATAAAAACACGAAATACTTCAGTTTGAAACCACAAAGTGTAGCGGCACCACTCCTTTTGAGGGGAGAGTTCATGACACATGACCAAGAGATACAGATCAACAATGTTATGTATGCAGGATGAAAGAAAATTCTAAGTATTTTTTCACTTTTGAGTCTCTAAGTATATTCTGCCACAATTGAAAGGAAAATGTATTTGGGATGAGGAAAACTAGAATGGTAGCATGTAATAGACTTAAACTCATTCTTCCCTTCCACCTCCCCCCCCCCCCCCACAAAAAAAAACAACAACAACAACAAACCACCAACCAACAAACAAATAATAATAATAATAAAGAGATGGGCAAAGTGAGGGGGAGGGAGCAAGAGATAAAAGGAAAAAAAAATCAACATTTTGCATTAGATTTGACACTTTCATTTGAACTTTTCACAGAGATGCCATAACTATTGGGAATAATAACTTATCCTGGTATACAGGGTATCTCCATCTGGGGAGCGTTTCATGAAAGGACTTGTCGGATGTTTTATCTGACAAAGTCTGTTTTATCCGACAGTTGCCATAGTAACGATGCTTCTCAGCCAATCAAAATCAAGGAAAGATGTCAGATCTGACAGCTTGTCAGACAACAAATGTTGATGAAATGCCCCCTGTTCTTTTTTTCTCTTCATGACTTGGTAAAGCAGAATTAAGATTTATACTTTACACAAAAAATAATAACTTACTATTTTAGGCAGGACATTTTTGACATTGAATCCCATCGGTACTGCAACCTCCATACTGTGGTGGTCGTAGACCTCTAAATTCCCTAGAAGTGAACCCTTCCCTGGTACGACATCCTGGCCATTATGAATGAGATAAGAACAAGCTACTTCTAGAGGAAGAGACCTGTTCATCATGCCCTCTATGGCATCTATGTCACTCTGGTCTACAGGACCTGAGAAAAGAATGGAAAATGCTGGTTAAATGCAGTGACAAATGATTCTGTGCCTATAATGGGAAAAAGGGAAAAAGAACAGTTTTATTTATTTACTGCCTAGGGGATAGTATAATAATACATGGAGTAGGATGCTTACATGTAGATAGCATGATGCATGAAATACATGTAAGATTAGCAGTGGGCTACATAAAACAGAAAATATCATTTAAGGATGAGGTTTCCCCTTTAGACGAGCTGATATAATCAAACCACAGGTCCCCACAAAAAGCTCTGCATGAATTCTTTTTCCAGCTTTGCTTGATTGAGTCAGTCTATGAATACATAATGAGCAGGAACCTCCAGGAACATCTCATTTCCAAATAATTGAAAGAATTAGGTACCATTTACCAAGTGTCATGGCCTATGCATCAAATAAAAGCAGATGAATCATAAACGATTCTATTTTCTATAAAAAAAAAAGAAGCAAATGACAAACACTGTGAAAAACAGTGTTGCTTTCCTGAAAAAGAGGGAAATGAAATGGACAATACTCACATACTTTAATTGTGATTCATTTTGAATTTGATATCAGTTTTCATCAGTTATTTCATGCTATTCTTTGTATTCATTTTTCACTTAAATAAGGTATTACTGTGTCGTAATCTATCAATTTATCTTTGTAGATAATCTGATGAGTACAACATTAATATTTCTTGAGTTAAGTAACTCTGAAGATGACCACACAATACAGCCCAGTGGTTTGCAGGGAAAGAGAGGCATTTCAGGCACTGGAAATAAAATCAGCCTTTTCTGTTCCTTTGCATACAATCTGCCGTTTGGCTATATGTCATCAGTCAGACTGCCACGCGTAAGTTAATGAGGCTAATCAGCACATTTTACGTAGATTCTCGTTCACTGAAAATTGAATCTCGTGCTCGCGAGATTTGTAGTTGTCCTTCTCATTGACATTTTGCTCTTTAGTTTAATAGGTTTACTGTTTTTGTTCAGATTTAGACACTTTTTATCTAGTTCAAATTCGATGAAATTTAGGTTATTTTTTAGACTCATTTTAACCCTTGTTTACTTCATCCTCGCTCCTGACCCGATTAAAGTATTAAAACATAAGTAAAGTGGATGATTGTGGAGTTTGATATTTGGCACTGACAGTGAATTCAAAACTCATTTGCAGCAAAATGTATTAGAGGAAGAAAATTAAGTTTTATGTAAGCCAATTTTTGTGGAGAAAGCTACTCGAGCAGTAATCATGCAAGCTTAAGCCTGGATGCAACGGGCTGGCATGCTCGTTGTGCGCCGCTGTGGTTTGAACTGCCTAGCCGAGGCGCTTTGGTGACGTCACAATGACGAGTGCCAAGCCTGAGGATCAGGGATGCGCGTGTTGTGATTGCGGAACGGACCAATCACGTTGCGCCATTCAGTAAAGTGTTTACTTTGTTCGAGAAAAAGCTGTATCATGCTTGATTTTGCCTCACTCCTGACCCGATTAAAAGCTAAAACATCATAATTTCAGTGAGATCAGGAAGAGCATCATATCACGATTCTATTGAGGTGAAAAATTTTTGCAGCAAAATATATTTCCAATATTTTTCACTCTGTTTTATCTACCTTACGGAGTTTATTTACTTCCGTGAATGGTTTATTCATTTGAAATAGTTTTCTTGATGAAATTGTTAAAGTAAGCTAAAATAGGGAGAAATATTCCTCTTCTTCAATTTGGAATTAAAATCGTCAAAATCCGATAGGAGATAGCGAAATTATCGGTAGTTTTCTGCCACATCCTTCTGCTCATGACTATTCATAAATTACTTTTGGACTTGCATACAAGTTTTGTAAAATAAGTGCTTTTGCAACGCGTGGCGGTCTGACTATCATCATCTATCCTACATTTTCTGCTTTTTATGTGCCAATATATATGACTAGGCTAGCTCTGCTACTAGGGACATTAACACTACTTGGCCCGTATTCCGAACTCTGGTTTATCTTTAAACTCCAGTCTAACTTAAACCAGAGCTTTAATCAAAACTGACTTAATACCACAAGTCCAATCTAAATTTCAGTACAAAGTTAGATCACACTAGACTGGAATTCAGGTTAAACCAGAGTTCAGAATGTGATTATCTAAAACTCCAGTTTAAAAGGCAGGTTTAGACTGGGTTTAAACCATACTTAGACTGCAGTTCAAGTTAAACCGGAGTTCAGAATACAGACCTTTGTCTTTAAAGTCTCCATTGCGAAAGTAACCTGAATATTACACACCACTATTTCATGTTTGGAGTGTTTACCTTTGAGAGAAGTTCTTGTTCCTGGGCTTCTTTCTTCCAGCGCCTTCTCAATCCTGTTCCAAGCAGATTTGACTTTGGCATAGCAATCCATGTATCTACCCCATTTCTTTTGCCAGGCCAGAAAATTGTCCTTCCAAGACTCTGAGGACTGCTCTTTCCTGGGGGAAACAAGAATGATGAGAAAAATGAGATAGATGAATACCAGTGAAACTACAATAGAAACAGGGGTAAACACCAGTGTAACACAGGTTGTCAACAAAAGGGCCAGAATTCATAAAAGAACTTTATATCAAAACCATGGATTAAACCTTGTTAAGCACAAAACTGTGCCATTATGTCAAATGGGATAGCAGTAATGCACTTTTATATGCTCATTTACACTTATCTATGCTTATTTACTCTTATTTATGCTTATTTACACAAGCCATGGCTTAAAGTAAAACTTATTTGTGAATTTGGGACAAGGGCTCTCAAAATTTAAGTCTGTGCCTCCAAAATGCCAAAGCACATGCACGCAGTGCACAAAAAAAATCTTTAATTACACAGAGAAGTGGTTCCAGTTCGTTATTCCGAAGGTTTGTTTATTCCAAAGGTTCATTATTCCGAAGGCTCGTTATTCCGAAGATTCATTAGTCCGAAAATGAAATGAGGTTTGTTATTCTGAAGGTTTGTTAGTCCGAAAATGAAAAAAGGTTCGTTAATCCAAAAACGAAATAAGGATCATTATTCTGAAGGTTCATTAGTCCGAAAATGAAATAAGGGTCGTAATTAGTTCGTTAGTTATTAACGAACCTTATGACATTTTCGGACTATCGAACCTTCGGAATCACGAACCTCATTTCATTTTCAGATAAACGAACCTTCGGAATCACAAACCCTTTTTCATTTTCTTACAAACATCTATTTGCAATTTGCGTGTTTTGGAATAACGAACCTTCAGAATAATGAACATCACCAAAAAAAAGCTACTGTGGAACCTTCCATAGATGTCAATATTGTTTGTAAAATCATACAATGATGTGATTATGTATTCTTTTATGACATGTTCCTTCCCTTGAACATATTATTAAAATGCAGAGTGTGGACCAAAACTAATAAATGATGTTGGTGAAGTAGGGATATCGTTGGTGGGGTGATAAGACCTTGTATCTCAAATTTTAGTGAAAAATTTTAGTGAAAAATTACTTTTTTGTATTAGACTCCAGTCAAGTGATGTCCTGTCCAAATCCCAGCTCTCTTACAACAAAAACGAAGCCACCACGCCATGTCAAAGGAAAGGCAATCCCATTGCTTATAATGCTTTGGCAGTCATGTTTTTTCACTTTCCTGAACATTTGATTTTTTTGAGATACGAGATTTTGTCGCCCCACCGACGATATGATGTGTGGGAGGGGGGGGGAAGAGAGAGAGAGATGTATTGGTGGATTTATTGAGGTCATCAGTCATCACTGACTGAAATTTGGGCCAGTAGAAACAGCATTCTGAAAACCATAAATGGTGTCATTGTGATTGTGTTAAATGTTTTTTCTTGTGTGTATTTTCTCAATTAAAATTTCCTACAAAACAAACTACATGCACATTAGACTAACTTTTTTTTTTTAATGCAAAGAGGTCTGAGACAATCATGAAGACTTACTCTGTATCTAACCAATATGAGGCTGAAAACTTCTTCCAGATATTCTCTGCATTTGAAAGCTGATTCAATCTCTGGCAAGTGCATGCTACACACCTGTACAGGAAAGGAATGCAAGACTATCTCACAATCTGTGCAGTAAAAAGCCCATTAATGCTCTTGTCCAAACGGTTTAGATTCGTGTTACATAGAACATTTGAGACAAAACTTCTAATTCCAGCAAACCTTGAATTACATGTAATTTTTGAATTACGAATTAACAACACATATTTGGCCATTTGCAGTGGGTGCAAATGATATCAAACTCTGCAACATATTAGTTCACATTATTCTTTCAACTTTAAATCGAATGAAATTTCAACACTTATGATGTCTCTAAAATGTTCTCTCCCTTTTCCCTTTTTAAAAAAATTTTTGGTTGTAACCTTGACATCAAACGGGATATATCCAGAATAGACCATGTAACCTTTAATTTACATGCAAAACTGTACATCCATGCATTGCAGTATATCCATTATATGCACTGTACCTTGCTTGACATCTTGCACAATTATCGTCAAGCTTTTACTTTAGCATCTAGCTGAATATCAACAATATAACAGTAGGAGACTCAGGAGTATAAAACCATACATGTAAGACTTTGTGAAAAATCTGGGTTTATGGCTTGATTCTTATTAAAATATGATTGGAGAACACATATCTAACATTAGCAGATCATCTTTTTATGCGTTACATCTTACGTCACATTCATGGATATTTGGACCAGAAAAACAGTGCAACCCTTGTCCATGCATTCATTAGCAGTAGGCTTGATTACTGTAATGGATTATTGTTTGGCCTACCAGATTCGCAGATAAGGAAGCTGCTTCTAAAGCTCCCTCATTTAAAAACAAAAGTAACTCTTGGGGATTGTGCCTTCAGTTGTGCTGCTCCAAAACTTCGGAATAAACCACATGTACCAGAGGAAATAAGAAAGACCCCATGTGGTACCGTCTTCAAAGTTTTGTTGGAGACTCACATTTTTCAAAAGTTTTTGATTACCAGTAATTTTTATTGAATAAGCAGTAGCATTGTTGGGAGCTCTGTTACATCACAGCAGAGCAGAGTATATTGGTATAGTAACTTCGCTATATAAATTTATCTCATTTACTTCATGGTGGAAATACTTGCTATTCTATTACATAACACTCGTACAAGTCTTCAGAGGTTAGCATTTCCTAGGTGTTCAGGCGGTGGAATCATACAAAGGAATTCAAAGAAATTTAAAATTCAAATGAGGTATTGGCCGAACCCCTATGAAAGGCCGGCGTCTTGAGTGGTATTCATCTTTTCCTAGTGTGCAGGCAGTGACAGACAGACCAGACCAGATGTATCTTCTACAATTCAACGAGCTGGGGCCAGTGGGCTGTTCTCCAGGTAGGTATAGTCACAATGGTGGCTAGAGAACAGCGGCTCAACTTGCCTTGTCTTTGTGACTCGGCTTATGGACTGGGCGCGACCCTGTTCCAATACATCCAGACATGCTCGGCATGCTGGTCGTATAAAGACTTGCAACACTCGCATCGCCATGGGCAGGCCTGATGCTGGACGTACTTCAGAAAAAGTTTGCTGATGTGTTGCCTTGCATGTCTTGGCAACATGGCTCAGCATGAACGTGGGCAAAGCCCTGTTCCATTTCTTCCAGACTTGTGTAAAAGGCTGGATTTACATGCAAGCAAAGGGTGACACGACATTTGCTCCGCCGACAACTGCTCCGAAAATGACGACAAGAGCTCCGCGACAAGTGCTCCGCGACATATGCTCCGCCGACATATGCTCCGCCGACATTTGCTCCGCCGACAATTGCTCCGCCGACAATTGTTCCGCCGACATTTGCTCCGCCGACATTTGCTCCGCCGACAATTGCTCCGCCGACATATGCTCCGGCGACATTTGCTTCGCCGACATTTGCTCCGAAATGACGACATTTGCTCCGCCGACATACATCCTCCAAAACGACATTTGCTCCGCCGACATATGCTCCAAAACGACGACATTTGCTCCGCCGACACATAACAATAACCACCCCCTTTAAGTTTTTTTTTTTTTTTGTTTTGTTTTGAAATATTCTGTTATTCTTTTCTTTCGGTGACATCAATATGTACAACCATAGCAAACAAATTACAATCATAAACTGACAATAACTTTATACGTTATATGTCGTCGTTTTGGAGCATAATTCGGCGGAGCATATGTCGACGGAGCATTATGTCGGCGGAGCAAATGTCGCCGTAGCAAATGTCGCCGGAGCAAATGTCGTCGTTTCGGAGCAAATGTCGGCGAAGCAAATATCGGCGGAGCATATGTCGGCGGAGCAAATGTCGGCGGAGCAAATGTCGGCGGAGCAAATGTCGGCGGAGCAATTGTCGGCGGAGCAATTGTCGGCGGAGCAAATGTCGGCGGAGCATATGTCGGCGGAGCAAATGTTGCGGAGCACTTGTCGCGGAGCACTTGTAGCGGAGCACTTGTCGTCATTTTCAGAGCAGTTGTCGGCGGAGCAAATGTCGCCGGAGCAAATGTCATGGAACCAAGCAAAGTGACATTCCCTCCATTGAACTCCTTCCACAACCTTTCTATGTGGACCTTATGTCAACCTGGCGACTAAGTTTTGGGATCGGTATCCGATTCTTCTCTTCTGATTTGTTCTTTCAGAAGCCCTTCTTTTTCATCATAGATGAAATAGACTGTACACTGTAAATATGGTAAAAAAAAAATGCCAGTTCATCAAACTTATCGGTATAATTGACCGAAAGTGCGGTTAAGGCGAATTGATGCTTTCTACTCAAAGGAAAGTGTGAACTGACCAGGATATCCACGCAATATCCAACAATACATGCTCGTATGAAG
Source organism: Echinometra lucunter (assembly GCA_029962745.1). Taxonomy (NCBI): domain Eukaryota; kingdom Metazoa; phylum Echinodermata; class Echinoidea; order Camarodonta; family Echinometridae; genus Echinometra; species Echinometra lucunter. Next base: position 18,240,280 of record CM057160.1, on the reverse strand, counting down.
GGCCAACAATTAAAAACCAAACAAACACCCTAACTGAAAAGGGGTAATGAATATGAGCAACAACTCATTAAAATCTTCCAGTTTTCCACTCCTTTCCTTTCAGGGAAAACTATACGAGAATTGAATTAAGCTTCAATCAAATGAAGGCCATGTATTCTTCGTGAACTTCTCGGCGCTTGCATTTATGTTTTGCACATCGAGCAATTCTGCAGTTACAAAGTATCAAGGAATCATACCAGAGAAATGATGGGACCTTTCAAAGTCCAATTTGAATCCTCAATACCGGATTTGCAACCATGTCAAAGACGGTGAAAATCCCAACCAGAGAAATCAAATAATTACGGATGTACATGCGTGACTCGTACAATGTTAATGGGTATGTGACAAAGATTCACTATTCATGATAAAGAACGTACATCGTCAAATAGTAATTCAAAATAGTCAACGTAGAGAGTCAATGTATATATTCAGACGTACGGATCTCCATGCTACCATGGATCTTATAAGATCCATGATGCTACCAAAAGACAGCTAGTTATATTCTTGCTTCTGTGTTATGAAAAACCTTGTTTTCGCCCATGGTGTAATGACTGAGGAAGATTCTTTTAGACGGACCACCAACATAACCTTTGGATTTGTTCACATAAGTCTAAAATTTTTAAAGGGAGACTTTGTGATCTGCAATTATATTCTCCTTTGGAGAAACAGGCATAATCATGAGCTACATGTATGGCTTAATAGCCTTAATTGAATCTACTATCATGAATATTAATTTATTCAAGACATATTATAACGCACAGCAGAGGCAGAACATTGTACTGTTCATGGAGCCACTCCAATAAAAAGAAAAAAAACGAGAAGAAAATAGTTAACTCATTTTTATTAAACCTTTCAGATTTATAAAGTTCTGATTACTTCAAGAGATGCTTTGAGATGTAAGCTTTTCAATGCCGCGATTCTTAGAAAATAAATAGATAGATAAGGCCTTCTTCAAGTTGCCAATTTACTACGGCGTTCAACGCTTAACTCTCGTCGGCTACGGTGAGGTGGTGTTCATTTGAAAAACAAAAACAAAAAAAAAACATCCATGAATGGGCATACCACTGATATTCCCTCAAGTAATTCATCTGAGATAACATCTTGAATATATTATCACCTGCACTGTGTGCATCGAAAAGGATTGACTAATATCCTAAGCAAGAAAAAAGCCCTTGTTGGTTAACTCATTAAAAATCAATACAATGACATGAAAATCAGTACCATGACATGCATTCTGTCATAATACGGTTTAGAAAGTGCAACAATGCACTGTAAAATACTATTCTAATTTCACTGAACCAAACACTGAAATTTTGAGATCATAAGAATGCTTACATCGTCCATGCACAACTGTTTCCCTTAAGCATATTTAGAATACCTTTGTCGTGTTCCATTCATGAGCGAAAGAAAACTTTCGAACACTTGCATCATTTTAAAAAGAATCTCAAACATGTTGAATGCTTGTTTTGTGTGGGACTGTCTATGGTACTCAAAACAATTATCCAGAGCTCGTGGCTTTTAATTTCGCCACTGTCTCCAATGCATTATCAAACAAAGGGAGAATACTTGAATTTGTATACCCTTCATTTTAATGCAAGGTACTTGACTTCTTTAGGCATATTTGAAGTCTTTCATTCATTTTATCACAGAGAGACTAGCTCCAGCCAATTATGCATGACTGTTTTCCAAGAAAGTTAAGTTTGACTTATTATTGGTGGTACAAAGACACTGCTACTGCCTAGCTTGCAGAGTGTAGTTTTATGTTACCGTATAAGCTAATATTTTGGCGTACAGATATTTTAGCGATTTGAGACAAGTTTGACATATTAGCGAGTTATTATTTTCACGTTTTAAAAGATATTTCTACACAAGTATATAGGCATTTTACGGAGTGGAAATTTTGGCTAGGACATCATCGCGAAATTAGCGAAAATTAAACCACCACAAAAATTTCAGCTTATACAGTATAACGTTACCCACTGATGATATCCATTCATCAAATAATTTGACTGGGTACGCGATGCGTTCGTATAATTTTGCAAATTTCAACTGCTCACTGAATGATAACCACAATGATTAAGCATTTTGACTCGATAATGATCACACATCAAGTCCGACATTGGCAATAATGTGTGAAAGAATAATATTGTTGGACTTGAAAGGAAAATTATACAATTTCACAGTGTTTGAATGTTTTCTGCTTGTAAACAGCAGCAGCAACAACAATAACAACATGATGATTTTAATCAGCTATTGTTTGATCTGTTGAATGGTTTATTGTACATACGGTACGTTTTGGCATCGAGATGAACAGATGAAAGAAATAGCTTATCTTTTGCGATGAGATGATTCCTTGCATTGCTGTTCCGTTTTTCCGGAACATATTTCCTCCTAATATCGGTTCGGTAGATACTTGTTTGAAATCAAACTTGAAAACGTTCATCCTTTCTCTCTTAGTTAGTTTCATCATGCGCCTTGGAATGTTTTTGATGCGATATATCAGGTATATGGCGCAACACAAGACAGTATAAATATTATGACATCATTCAAGAATAGTCATTCTGACGGGTTACTCTTTTATTATGGAGAGTCTTCTTTGTATTCTCAACACATATCAGACTGAAATGACCATGTGCGTCAAAGCCGTCAATCCGTTTCATAATTTCAGATGGACTCTGTCCAAAAACTTGCTGACAAGACCAGTTGGTACAATAAACTATTGCTTATTTTCAACAATTTTCCTTGCTTCCAACACACATTAAGTTTTATATATTCATCATCCTCTTGTTCGTCTTTAAGAATATTATACAGCAAGAAAAATATTCATTTGAATTATGATTTGTGCAAGCAAAATATTCGTGTACAGTGATACTGTATCAAAATAAACACAAAATACCAAAAGGAGCATTAACAAAAGCACTTAAACCCAAGTGCCGAACGTTACAATGAATTCTACTTTGCTCATTTTGAGCCCCCACTGATAAATAAATTTTAAAGAAGACCACTCATCTTATCTGTCAGATAATGATACGGCAGTATTTCCTGCTCTAGTCCTATCTAGTTCACCCTTTTTGTTTTGAAAACGTCGGCACTTTAAGTTGCCTTGATTCAGGGGCCTTTCTTTGCTTGAGCAAATAAAGCAGTCTTGCTTGTCTATGATAAGAGAATATTCTTAGAATTTTATCTCATATGCCATTGAAAGAAGATCTTTTGTTTTGCAGACCTTCTGTACGGTCATTGATTTGAAGGTAGTCATTAAATACATTTTCAGACATGAATGAACCAGGATTTCAGATGTTCGCAAGAAATTTTTTTCATTTTAAAAACGGCATAATGAAAATTGAATTTATGAATATGATTTGGTCAATTGTAATTATGATACGATAAAATTGACATCGCAAAATCACAATTTTGTTTTGCAAAAGCTGTCATCAATATTTGATGTGAATGGAGAATATTACTTTGGAATAAGAATGTAGGCATCAAACGAATACATTCCATATCACCCTTTTGTTTCGTTAATTGAACTCAATGGCATGTATTTGCAGGAATCAAAATAATAAGAAACGCCAAATACGAGTTACCTTATATCTCTTGTAATGTATATTCTCATTACTTGTCAAAAGTAATCAACATTGAATCAACTAAGTTGTTAAACTCTTTGGCCGGAATTCACAACAGTGGTTTATTTTAGTCCATGGTTTAAACCTCGTTTAAACCTGGTACTAAATCTCACGAGCGATTCACAAAAGAGGTTTAAATTAAACCATGGGTTAAATACGTCATGATACATCATCATTTTTAGTCTGCCCAGAGGGGTGGTTTATCCATGGTTTATCTGTGGTCTAAATTTCTGCGCATGCGCATTCGCTACTGTATCTGCCCATTTTTTCAACTTGATAAAATTTTGACAAAAATAGGACAAGCAACCATAAGTTTTTATGTGTCAAAAATTGCTGTCAACAGTCAAAAGTCGTAAGTACTTTACATATTTCAGATCATGAATATTATTGCTATCGTATTTGTGTTCTTAAATGATCCTCCGTTTGTTTGAATGCAACTGCAATGACAATCTCGTGAATTTTTTTGCAGAGCTGTAATTTTATCGCAAGAGTTGATTGAACGTAGTCCCATTCGTGCATTTATGTGTTCCATGATCGCCGGTACTTCCTCGCATATGTGGATGGAGCCCCAAACAACTTACCTGGGCTGGGACTTTTTCAGACTACAAAATTGGGCATTGACCAAAGCAAGATGTAATTTTCGTAAATTTTCTACGTTTCCAGAGCCAGGAAGTGTTAAGCTCTTAATACTAGTCCAGATTTTCAATTTACCAGGCTCAAATTTTGTGTCAGATCCAACTTTCAGTTTCATTGACCCGGGGAGGGGGGGGGGGGCACTCAAATTTTTGGGGATGTGGGTGTGCCTCTGCCAGTCTCAAAACAGGGAGCTCAGGAGCTAAATGGCTACCTGAGGAAACCCATTTTTTAGGGTCTAGGGAGCTAACAGTTAAAGAGCTCATGGGCAGAGCTAATTTGGAGGGTCTCAGTCTCACTCTCGGGAGCTAAGCTGTGCTTGCCGCCTTGGCCCTTGCCGATAGGCCCCACTAGGATGCTATGGAGCGAGCGTTCCCGGGCCGGGCGTGTTTCCTGGCAGTGGGCTGTGCGCATTGTTTTCGCATAATAGATCTAGCATGTCTAGCCTAGGGAGCGAGTCAGAAGCGAGGAGCTGAGCTGAGCTTGCCGCTAGGCCCGGCTAGGAAACTAGGGAGCGAGCGTTCCAGGGCAGTGGGCTGTTCAGATTGTTTTCGCATTTCTTGGGAGCGAGAACGAGGTGTGGTTGGTTAAAATCGCATATGATGACAGCATGAGAGCGATCTGAGAAGGTTGAAAATGGGGGTCGTCACAGCGGCACATACCTGTGTGACATGGGTGAGTGCACCCCCCCCCCCCCTCCCCGGAATTGAGAGATGCAAGAGTCAGAGACTGAGCCTCACTCTGACTCTGAGTTCACAGACCTCGCCTCATGAGGTAACTGTTAGACTGATAATTCTGTCTCAAAATTTTGTCAGGCTCTTATTCTGGTAGGGTCGGCTCTCCGAAAATTCTGTCTCAAAATTTCCTCATTTTAGAAACAGAAACGCCTAAAGACAGTGCCATCGCATGAGAAGCCACTGAAAAACGACCTAACGTTAGGCCTAACGCTAAATTCATCATTCATACATTAAAATTTATGTTTAAAAATCCAGATCAGTGCCATGGAGAGATCTGACTTTTAAAATCATCTTTAGCTTACCAATTTCATGAGCTGTTAACTCTCCATTTCCAGGTAAATCCAGGGTCCTCTCGATTGAAAATCTTGCAGCCAGCCTCTCGCTGTTCGGCTCTGCTTTTCGGAGATCAGCGAATTCGAGCTCCAGTGGCAGTGCAGCTCGCAATTCAACCATATTCAAATCAGTACGAAACAACAACAACATCATTCGTTTGGGCATATAACAGTACGTAGGAACGATGATGTTGTTATTTCGTAGTGGTTTGAATATGGTTTAAATGGAGCTCGACTTTGCTGATCTCCAAAAAGCAGAGGTGAACAGAGAGAGGGATTGGCCATGGAGACTAAATCCAGACCGAAATATTCTGTCTGTAGGCTATTTAGCCTCTAGTTTGTGTAGGGTCCGCTCTAGACATAACTACTTAGAAGCCTGTAGTACCAGTAGATAGGGTATAATTGACCGTCAGTGCACTGAGGCCACTGACGGACCGAAAAATTTATATAAATTCTATTTTTTTTTTTTTGTAGATTTGGAACATAGGTCTAGCCTATATTACTATAGGATGAATTTATCTTATAATTTTTATGATTTCATTCTTCCTGATAGGCCATTTCCAGCAAACTGCATCTGGATCTATCCATCCGCCGTTGTATTCTTGCACACCTGGTTCAAACTACCCACTTTTGCAGTAAACGCAGTTCAGCAAAGTGTAAGACTCTACATGTACCTTCTGAAATGGCGTATCTTCGCCGCATCGACAGAGTTAAAGAGAGGTGAGGTCTAGGGTCTATTCTTTGTTCTTATGCAGCGTTCAACAAGAATCTTGACCCTACCCTGTCTAAGCGTCGTCAAGCATTCGCCGTCAACTTAACGTCGAATCTTTACCAAAAATTGAGGCTGGATGAATCTTTACTGCATTTTCTTGGGGGGGGGGGGGGCGCAGTAAATCTGCAGTGTAATTTTTAGTGGGGCATGGTGAATCTTTAGCGAAACATTTTCTGAATGTGGTGAATCTCGTACCAATAGATTACACCAAACGGTGAATCTTCACCAATTTTTTTAAAAATGCATATGAATGGTGGGTGAATCTTGACTATGGACCTTCGAGACAAAGGTTAATAAAGGTGAAGTTTTGGACAGGGTAGGATCAAGATTCCTATTGACTGCTGCATTAGTGTCAGTATGATATTGTTTGCTGTGATTTTGACAGGAATTAATCAGTGGGCAGCTAGGATTTCATTTCGGGGGGGGGGGGGGGGGGGATGGTAAGGATGAGCATGTGAAGCATGCAAATTACATACCGCGCGTGCTTCGCGTGTGCTGGGGGGGGGGGAGGTGCAGGGTAGGGTAAAAAGTCCGACCTCTCTTTGGCATTATTTCTTGTCTGCGCCCTCTCTTTCCATTTTTTAAAACCTTGCCTTTCTCGCGCTTGCATTTTTCTTACTTTTCTTTCTCTTCTTTCTTTTATTTTTTTTTTTCCTTTTTTTCCCCTTTTTTTTCCTTTTTTTTTTCTTTTGTTTTCTTTTTTTTTCTTTATGGTAGGGTTTTGAGGGACAATCGCACCCCCCCCCCATTACCCACCTGATATGGCTTGAGACTGTATGGAGCCTCGATGATCAACTTGCTGACTGTTGCTCAGCATTAGGCCTTGTAAACTGTTGTTATGCCAATTTTTTTTTTGGGGGGGGGCTCTCTGTATGTATCTGCATTCAGCAATCACTTTTTTTTTAATTTTGTTCCCTTGCTCATCTCAATTTACTTTCTTGTTATCTCCCAATAGCCAACAAATGTAAGTTTGAATAAACTTAACTAGAATAACTTCATTGCTGCAAAAAATGGCAATTATGGAGATTCACTATATTCCCCTTAAAATGAAATGTCCTTTCAGTTTTGAAGTGCTGCAGTTAAAGTTTTGGAATGTTATGCTTAAGGAACAGAACAATGCATACCAAAGGTATATGTTTTATAATGAAAAGCATTATGGTACTGGTAGATTATCTGTTTTCATTCAGTATCACATATTTCATGTAATTTTAACTCCTATGTTATATACAGAGACCTGTCGGACCTGAGCAATATCTCGTAGACTGACGAAATCTTTTTGAATTGTATGAGGATGAAGCTTTTTGACTGAGGCATTGCTTCTTGAAGGAGACTGCACTCTACTTCATCAACATGCTTGAAGGAGATTTGAGAAGGAACACAGAACAGAATGATCCACTTCCTGTGCTGGTTCAAGTTATGACAGCTCTATGTTTTTATGTGTTGGTGAGTGTTTATTTTTTACCTGAAATGAAGTGCATGTATGTATTTATTTTTCATTATTGTAAATAGAGAAATAATTTAGGCCTCAAGGTCAAAGGTCAGTTTGTACATAGAAATGATTCTTTGTGGCAATAAGTCAACAGCCACTTGACAGATCAACTTCAAACTTGGCTTATGTATGCATATGGGAGAAAAAATGCTCTGATTAGATTTTGCGATTTCAACGTCATTAATCCAAGATCAGAGTTAATTTTATACATGGAAATGGTTTGTTCTCGAGATAGAACCCTTTTGCAGTTCAAATTCGAACTTGATTCATGTATGCATATGACAATGGTCTGAATAAGTTTGGGGTCACAAGGTCAAAGATCAAGGTCAAAGATATCATGGGATACCTGAAAGTAAAGAAAAATCAGTGTGAATGTGCAATACATTTCGGATCTGACGATGGTGGAGGCATGAATTCTGGCCGCGCACTGCTGAAGATTCATATTGTTTCATAAGGAAATAATTTCCAACCAAATATCTATTAATACAATTTCATGTCAAATTGCAGGCTCAATCCAGAGGATGCATGGTGATGAGGCATCATTATCACAGTCATCTGTTTTTGCCGAGTTATCAAAGAGGTTTACAAAGCTATCGCAAGAAGGAAAAGGGCATTTATGAGTTTTCCAACTATGAGAGAGGAAGTTGAACTACCAAACAGCAATTCTGCTAGTACTGCAGATTTCCTGAAGTCGTAGGTGCTCATGTCTACATCAGGAGTCCTGGTGGGGAACAAGCCCAGTATTTCCTATACAGGAAGAATAAATATTCCGTCAATGTACAGGTTCGACTGATTTATTTTGTATGCATTACTGATTCTCTAATGTTCATCATTAAGCCAGGAATGGTATATAAGGGACTAAGAAATTCATCCACATTGTGCTGCACTCCACCTAAGTGACGTAAATGGGTACCTGGTAGGAGTTTATTTCCTTGAAATGCAGAGCGTGTAACAGCTGCTTGGCTAGAGCCATTGTAATAGTGCTACATTATTGTAGAGTGCCTTATGGACTTCAGATAAAGAAAGTGTTAGGTGCTATATAAGCATGTACCATCATTATGATGAGATAGTCTTCATGTGCCCATTATTGCCAAACTTGGATGGTGTGTATGTGTGTTAGTGGAATATTCCTTTTTTTATTTGAGCGAAAGTCAGTCTAAGATGTCAAAGGCAGGTTGAGATCATTGTAATTCTAGCATCTGCATGTTATCATGAAGCATCTCTTCCCACCCTATACATGTACCATATAGAAATATGATATTTCAATAGGGGCACATAAATTGTGCATGGTGTAAGTAGCTTACTGCAGAAAGTAACATTGAAAAATAGATTAATTTCTATATGATTTAATGTTCTGTAATTTCAATGAATGACTGAAGATAAATTAATATAATGCCAATGACCAGTCTTTATAATTAGTACTGCTGATCCATTACTGGTGCATGTAAATCACAATAGTGGATAGAAATAAATTCTGCTGTAGTGAATTTAATTAGTTTGGTTCAGCATGAATTACATTGATTCTGTTGTTCCAGTCATGGATTTGAAACAATTTTATCTCATATTCATTTGAAAACAAATAACAGTCTGTTCTGGTAAGTAACCATGAAGCTTATCAATTTATTTGATAACATGAATTCAAAATAAAGCATACAGTGAACTATACTTCCCATTTTGCTTTTGTAGCTGATTGAATGAGACAGACATCATGATAGATAGATTTTTTTTTCATTTTCCTGTTGATATTGGTACATTTGGTAATGCTATTGAAATGAGACTTGATTATTTCAAAATGAAAATAGGTTGTAATGAACAACTTGGAGAATGAATTAAGGTTTTGTTTTTGTTTTTCTTTTTATTTACTTATTTATTGTTTTCCCCTCTGCTTCTTTCATTGTTTTCCGTGTAACCTGTAGGTATTCACACCTTGATCCTCGAGATCCAGACCATGCCAATTGTTACAGGATGTTCAGCAAGCAAACCAAAGAGGAAGAGAACCCAGCAGAATGGCAATATCAGCTTAGTTATGAAGTACTTTGTAGAGATGTAATTGAGAAGAGGATAATTGAAGCCAAAAACTTTTAGTATGACTATATTGACAGAGATGTTTTTAAGTATGTAAGAAATTTAGAGGGATTGGAAGTTTCCTCCTCATTAATTCTTGTGCAAAGTCAATATAACACTCAATCAGTGGTGTTTATTATTATTATTTTTATTTATTTTTTTTTTCATTGTAAGGCAACAGCCAAACTGAAGACATGGTAAAGTATACCAGATCTTTGTCATATTACTACCAATAATATGTAATCATTGTGAACATGTGTAATTGGAAAAGCAAATGAAACACAATTATAACAACAACACCAACAAAAAGAGAGCAGTGCATTTCTACTATCTGCAGCATTGGCTATATGATTATGATTATAGAGTAGCTTTGCTTATTGCATACAACTCACATTACAACTTTTTCTAAATATTCTAGGGATAGATTTTGTACACAAAATTTTTTATTCATTTTTTTTTAATATCAATTTTAATGAGTAAGCTTAATTTACCTACCATATATTGGCATAACTCTCTTCATTATGTGCAAAATTCTATGTATGAAAGTTTTATCGTGTATATCTTGGGAGTAGCAGGTGTGGGGGCACATGCCTATGAGCAACAGTGCCGTACTTCACTTTTGTGCACCCTGAACCACTTGCTGCTCCCTAATCTTTTTTACATGTTCTTTCATTCTTATCATGTATTTATCCGTTGCTATTGATGTACTGTACCTGTGCTTTTGTTTTTAATCTGGTCATATAAATAATGATGATGATAACAGTAATAGGTAATAATAATTATACTGATAATAATGATAATAATGATAATAATGATAATAATTATAATAATAATCATAATAACGATAATGATATCAGCAGGACAGTTTCTTATTCTCTTATATTTGAATGTGCACCTTGTCGTGATATGCTAAGTTAATATACATGTACTAAGTTAATATACTAGTGTGTGCTGCATTTAATTCTTTACCTTTGTTTTGACATGTATTTTTTAAAGTATGGCAAGTGAAAAGTGAAAGATTGGTATATATATATATATAAAGGACATTTTCTACTTTAGATTATGATGTTATACAAGTATTTATAAAGAAATTGGTTCATTGATCATATACATGTTACATTTTCTGTTCAATTGGCATACATGTACTAGTTTTTTTTTTTTTTTTTAAAGTTGGACGGTTGATAAATTCAACACCATTGTCAAACAAAATGAATTTTCTTCTTAGTATAGCAAGTGAAAGATCATTGATTCATATTTTCAATTTTCAAGAAGTGATTTTGATCCATTGTAGAAATCATTGAGTGTGCTTTGGCTAGTAAAAATGATTGAGTACTAGATACATGTAAATAAATAAAAAATAAAGAAAAAAAATACAGAGAAAGGAATTTAATGGTCAGAAAAATATCAACCAAAAATTTGTAACAGATACAGACCCAAAAGAATTTTTCATTTTTGTTTTGTTTTTTAATGTTTTTTCAGACTTAAAAAAAATCTCTGTTTCTTTTTCTTATTGTTTTATTCATTATTTTTTAAGGGAGTGGGAGGCAATTCTAAAGTTTAATGTATATACCATTGATCGCATTTCGTTACTACACTTTGTTTTGATATGAATACTGTACAATAAATGCAAGAATGATATGAATGATTTATTTACTTCTAACAATGCCATCATTACATTATGGATATAGCGGATGCAAAAAAAAAAAAAAAAATGGTGGTGTGTAAGTAAAATGTAGTATGTACTTGCTTAACAGTTCGAAGGTGTCTGGTTGAAAATTCTGAATTTTACAGAAATGTGTTCCTGTGCATAGCTGTATGTAGCATATGCAGCTGTATGCCCCCCCCCCCCCCCCTGAAATTTTGAAAATTTGCATTTTCTTACTGAAAATTTTCACAAAATCCACAAAAAGTGTGCACCAAAACTTTCAATAGCACTTACAAAAACGAAAAAGTGTTCTCATGACCAGCTTGGTCGCTTCGCTTCCTTGCTTTTGAGCTTCTTCAAAAAATTTTACGCGTTTTGCCCCCCCCCCCCCCACCCCCCCCCCCCCCAAGGAAAAAATGTCTGCATACGGCCCTGTTTCTGTGGTGTATGATGGTGCATGTGCACATGTGTTCTTTTTGGAAGTGTCTTGAAATGATGATGTGGTCAAGCTTTGATGAGCTGCTTGTTGAAATGGATGAGTTGGGTGACTTTCTGGAACAGCTCAAGTACAGGATATTTTTTTGAAATAGAGACATTAAAAATTCTTATTTTCTCATTTTTAGGCAATGACAGCTATTTGAAAACTTTAATAGTGCCCCACTAGAAATATATGACAAAATACAAATACACAAAATTAAAAGATCCCATTCTCAAATGAAATATCAGAGATACATGACAAATCAGGGGTGGTGCCAGGGTTTTTTTTTTTAGGGGGGGGTGGTTCATAGGGAATAAATTAACATTTCAAATGGCAGAAAATAATTACACAGTTACTTGACCCAACCCTCTCTTTCCCAAACTACTCTTCTTTCTCTTTTATTTTCTTCTCTCTTTCTTTTTCTTTGGCCACTTGAAAAATCAAAAGTTAAGCTGTGACCCCCTGCCCCCAGTGCCGTAGCGTATGTATGATCGACCGTACGCACGCTGATGACGATCGCGAGTTATGTGCTCCTAGATAGGCGCCTAGGCTAGGCTAGCACTAGCGCATGCATGGCCTAGCCTAGCGTATAGCCTAGCTAACGTTAGATCCTAGATCGGTACGCGGTCTAAGTATCGAAAGGCCAGGCCAGGGCTTCACTCGCTGAAAGTGTTGCTATATTTCTCGCCTTTGAGCAGGATTCGTAAACATGAACATCGGGATTCTGTTTGGCACATTTTAAAGGTAATTTTGATTTTTACTTTTTAATGCCCCTCTGACCACGTGAACGAAACTCGAAAACTAACGTTAATAAGCCTTTTTCGAGTGGTCGTCCCACGGCCTAGGCTAATGGGGCATAATTTAGTATGAGGAGTATAACGCTCCGGAACAGTTGGTGGTGGTCCTCCTCCTGTTTTTCCACAATTTTTGGAGTAGCATGAATATTGCTTTTTAGCATTTATGCCACCCTCTTCCACCGCTCTTTCATCTGCTGTAACGACCACTTTCCCAAATTTTCCTCGGAGTTCCCCCCTGGCACTGTACGTCCTCCCATGATTTGTTTTTTTGCAAAATTTGTATCAATATCTGTCTTCGTGCAAAGTAGGATTTCCCTTCTATTGCTGATCAACTGCAAAAGTTCATTTCGCTCGCATAACTGCCAATTTTTCCCCCTTTCTCATCCTGTACCCTGCTGACTGCTGCCAGCCTTCTCCGCCATCTTGACAGTAGCAGACAGCTACTGCTCTACTGCGCATGCTCAGTCCATGGTTTAAACCAGGTTTAAACCATGTATCAAATTTAGTACCGTGTTTAGACCATGGCCAGGTTTAAACCTGGTTTAAACCTGGTTTAAACCATGGACTAAATAGCACATCGTTTGTGAATCAGAAATGGATTTAAACCATGGGGAGGTTTAAACTGTGGACTAAAAAAACCATGAGGGGGTTTAAACCTGGTACTAAATTAAACCTCTTTTGTGAATTCCAGCCTTTGAGCATACTTCTCGCATCAGTGCACATTATCAAATTAAATATATATGTTCTCCTTGACCATTGTACCAGTGAAACTGATAAATAGCTAATGTGCTTAAGTGATATCTATAAAATGCAGCATCAATACTGTACTGAAGAAAGCAGAATATAAAAGAAAATATCAAAAGAACAATTGTAATTATTTCTCCTGAATTAATTGAACATGTATAGAGTTAAACAAATGAAAGAAATGATCTTGACACTTATCATTATGATTAAAATGAATCAGATGAACTTCATCATGTTCACAGTTTTAAAAGGGCGCTCAAGTTTTCCATGTATGGAAATGCGTCATCTTCTGTGATTGGCTGCTTTGAAGATGCTAACCTCTGAAGACTTGTACGAGTGTTATGTAATAGAATTCCTAAATTATACAAATAATAATGAAGTATAATTAGAATTCTATTTAATAATAAGAAGTACAAGTCGAAGAGGTCCCGTCCTTTATTATCTTCTCACATTGTTTCGGTTTTCCCTCCCTAATTCACAGAAGCTGACAAACGGTTGCTTTTGTGTCTTCTCATATTTCCTCCAGGCGAAATGTGCAGTATTCTTTAATATTGTTTGCAAATAACTGTTTTCAGAGCATTCAATCAAATAAAATGTCCACAATGTACTTTGTACATTTCGTTTCGATCTCTTAGGTTTTGAACAACACATTGATTGACGGTTTACTATGAAAGAATCAAGTGTGAAATACAATGAATGATAATTCTTTCAAACAACACAAAATGATTCCTTTTGACAAGAATGTATTTTCATTTCTCCTTTTCTATATATATTTTCACTTTGAAAGATGAATACCACTCGAGACGCCCGCCTTTTATAGGGGTTCTGTTAATACCTCATTTGAATTTTAAATGACTCTGAATTCCTTTATGTGATTCCACTGCCTAAACACCTGGGATATGCTAACCTCTTCGACTTGTACTTCTTATTATTAAATAGAATTCTAATTATACTTCATTATTATTTGTATAATTTAGGAATTATCATGACAACTAATCCTGACCAATGTTTAATTTGATGTGGGATTCAAATATCCCAATTAATAAAACTTAAAAGCTCTACCAATCCAAGTGCATATATCATGATTACAGTATCATCAATCCTACTCCATGTTGCTCGAACATACACCATGGCTGGTGACAATGCTTTCCAGGCATGTACATGTATTCACAGACTCTAGAATGAACTCCCAAGATTCAATCGTCTTCCTGGAGGTTTTCAAGAATCATCAAAAATAAACCTTTTGATCATCAACAATATCATTCTTTTACTGTTTTTTTTTCTTTTTCTTTGTAAATTGTAAAGCACTGTAAAACAGATAGTTTGCAAAAGTGCTATGACTGTATTGTATATTAATCACACCAATCAAGCCCTCCCTGGTTTAACCCATTCGTGACCCATACATGTAGGTCCACATTTCGTGGTTTGGCCTAATATCTTTTGATGCAAAGCCCTAAAAATCATACCAAATACATGAGCAGAAAGAGCAAAAGAATTTACACAAACTGTGCCCATTTTGGTTGTGTCAATATTCGTTGTTTGATGCTGAAAATTTCTTAAAGGAAAATAAACATTAAAATCCTTAAATTGGCAATGTGATAGGTTTAAAATCATCCTTTTCCCCTGCAAATTGGCAACTTTTTGACTTCACATCATAATTTCTGTCAATTTATATTCATTTCAGATACATGACGTTTTATAAGGAAAATGTAGCAATAAAATAAAAATGTTGGTGTTGCCAATTTGAAGAATAAAAGCTGATCAAATTAGACTTTAAATAATTCCTGTCACGAATGGGTTAATGAAAGCCAAGAATAATAATACCGAACATGAAAATTATCTCAACACTGAAATGTTGTTAATAAAGAAAAGGGCTTTTACTAAACACTCGGGTCGCGGCGTGGCGCGGCGCGCTGGAAAACACTCGGGTCGCGGCTCCCTGAGCCAATTTTTTTTCATGGTGTCTTCAAATCCGCCCACACAATGGAAAAATTTTATTGAAAATTCTCGATTTCTTTACAAGATTTGAAATTATCAACAATTTTGAAACATTGCTAATCATGCTTACATCAGGCCTTAAATTTCAATAATTTTAGGGCAAGACCACTTTTCTGTAGGGCACATTCATATATCACAGCATAAATAGGAAAAATTAGAAAGGGCACAAACAATCTCCAAGGCCAATGAGAGGGACATTGAGGCCAATCAAGAGGGCATCCACGGCCATGGCCTTGGTGGCCTTGGATTAATTTAAGCCCTGTTACATGTGTATGTACATCTTAGATATTTCTCTCCCTTCATTTCCGCCTTCATTTCTCTTCATTGTGATTCTATATTCTTCTGCAATTCATCTCTTCCCCATCTATCCTCATTTTTCTGGTGCATTTTACCACAATTTCCATTAGACCAATGATATTCTCTGTTTCTGTATTTCTTTTCCTTTTCTTACCCTTATATAATGAGTTCTTTGTTTCCCACAATTCATCTTCTTTTTATTTCTATTTCCATCCATCCTTGTAATTTCTATCCTATTCAGTTTTCTTAACTTTATTTTCATATGTCAGTCTTTAACAACAAAATTCTACATTTTTTTCTATACCTTTATTTACCTTCTGTTTTTCTATCATGTGATTTAGAAAAAAAAATCTTTATCACTGTTAAACCTGGCCAATAAATTCTTTCAATTTTACACTTTTACTCCTATCATTCCATATTATTCCTTTCTTTCATTCTTTTGTATTCCTCTCTTATTAATTTCCCACAGTTCATCTCTGTACTCGTTCCATTCTTCCTCGTTTCCATTCTGTCATACTCCCTTCCTTGCAGTCTTACACTTTCTTTAAAGGGATTGCTTAACTTTGTCTCCTTTCCAAAAAAAAAGTGATGACTTGGCTAATGCAGCCATCATAATTTCAAACATGATGGTCATACATGAATCGACATGATTTTACAGGCCAATCACGCATCTACTTATCAAGATATTTATGATTATAGTTCAGTTTATCTACCTAGTATTCTTTCTTTCGTATTGTCAATCCTAATTCTTGTCTTATTTTTCTATCAGTTTAATGAAGAGCAACTTTTCTTTTTTTATAGTAGATTTTCCCCTCGAACCCGCCTTGAAGACAACAATGAAAAAGGGTGGTAAAGACATCGAGAATTTTCAATAAAATTTTCCCATCGTGTAGGCCTATTTGAAGACACCATTAAAAAAAAAAATGGATCAGCGAGCCGCGACCCGAGTGTTTAGTAAAAGCCATGAAAAGCATACCTGACCACGCACTGCATGTCCAGATAGTCAAGAATCTTAATGATGAGTTCATCTGGTAGATCTAGAAGACAGACTGCCATGTTTACTTTATTTCAAGTTGACTTGTAAGTTACATGTAAGTTATACTCTTGAGTGCTTCCTCTGAGCTGGGCTAAACACAAAATAAGAAATGAAAATATATATATAAATGAATTCAAAACTATTTTGAAAAAAAAAGGAGTAACGTTAGAGGCTGATCCACACGTGTAGCAAGGTGAGTGGTGGGGCAGTTTCCCATCCCCCCCCCAAAAAAAACACTCAAAACTAACTTAAATGAATCCTTGACCGTGCGTGGTCAAAATTTATGCCTCTACATTTGCCAGATCAGCAGTAGACCGAAGTGTTCTATCTCTAACACAGTCATCGTTAGCCTCGTATTTTGGTAGGGTCGGCACTCCTCCTTTTTTATAAATTCTCACATAGTACAAGCCTTTTTTAGCTTAATTTTAATATTTTGCAAGATTTATGATTATTTTTACACATTGCAAATTATTCCTTAGACAATTATCTTCACATATTTGGCAATGGTGGGAATTTTAGTTGTTGTTTTATTTTTTCATGATTTTACCTATTTAGAGACAGAAGCGCGCCCCAGTGCGTTGTGCATGCAATCTCATTGTCGTGGGCACGACAATGAAAAACTACCTCAAATCAGCGATTTTCCCCTTTATTCATGAATATAAAAATATCATTATACACTACAGAGTAGACCTATACAATGTAACTTACCGATTTTAAGTTTGATTCCTTTTAACTCTCCATTTTCAGGTAAATCCAGGGTCCTAACGTTAGGTCCTCTCGGTTGAAAATCTTGCAGCAGCCAACCTCTATCTCTGTTCGCCTCCGCGCTTTTCGCAGGGAGATCAGCGAATTTGCGACTCGCATTTCAACCGTATTAACGAGCGACCAATACGAAACAACAACAACAAAAACATCGTTCGTACGTATATGGCCAAACGTAGGATGGGGGTTGGGTGTCCGGACACGTAACAAAAATGAAGCCTTCTCTTTTGTCTTTGGATTCAACAAAAACTATGCATTGATTTGTGCTACCGGTAATCATCATCAATATTTGTTCGCTATAATATTGTTTAACAGTTTGTGCTAAAACATTTAAGAGATTTGCTTGTGAACTTTTTCAATTGGCTGTTCAAAATTGACTCTTCGGATATACAACCTGTCCGGACATCCAACAACTGGGTATACGTGGTCGATCGTTTGAATACGGCCGGTTGAAATGCAAGGAGTAGCGAATTCGCTGATCTCCCTGCGAAAAGCACGGAGACAAACAGAGATAGAGGTTGGCTGCTGCAAGATTTTTAACCGAGAGAACCTAACGTTAGGACCCTGGATTTACCTGAAAATGGAGAGTTAAAAGGACTCAAACATAAAATCGGTAAGCTACATTGTATTATAGTTCTACTCTGTAGTGTATAATGATATTTTAATATTCATGAATAAAGGGGGAAAATCGCTGATTTGAGGTAGTTTTTCATTGTCGTGCCCATGACAATGAGATTGCATGCACAACACACTGGGGCGCTTCTGTCTCTAAACTAGTCCACTGCCTGGACTGTTCTCTGTGATCCGTGAGCGCACACATCAGCAACACCATGTATGTACACAAATAAAGTGCACGTACGGACACACAGCCTGAGAACAGTCCAGTACACCTTGGCAGGTTTTATTGCTTTCCCCCGAAATTCAGGGGGAACTTTTATTCCGCCCACTTCATGGTGGTCAAAGATTGCAAGGTCGTGATTGGTTCCCACTCATGCCAATCAAAAGATTAGGTTATTATGTAACCTTGCACCGATCATAAACCTATAGTCTCCTTTCAAAGCCATAACTATTAAATATCACATAATATCTTTACAATCTAACACAATTATCATGCAAAAACATCTTAGATAAAAATCATTTTAAAAAAAATCATAATTGTATATTATTGATTTTAAGAATCAATTCAAACAGTTTGAAAAGTTTTGATATGATTGTGAACTACAAAGACCTATTAAACATGCTTTGCCGGAAGACTATTCTGAACTATTCTGACAAGATCGAGAGTGGTACCAGGGAGATGGGAGTTCATTCATGTTGCACCGCTGGGCTGATTTGTCTTATTTTTACAGAAAAGATAGAGGCAGTTATGGTATGGTTTGAAGTGTCCGCTCATATACTTTTTCACAAGCTATGCTTTTTATTTAGGCTCCCCACTTTTTACACTCTCTATTTTGTGCCGTATAGTTTATCTATCTAGAAAAACTTTACTGACAGTATGATTTTGAAATGGACAATTATATTCTCATTAAATCTGAATGATGAAAAAGTGGAACAAATATTCAGTTCAATTAAATTCAATTCAATCGACTTGTTGACTTCTCATGGAGTTTACATTTGTAACTTTCCTCACACATTGTCGAATACATGGTGCGATTTGTTGGTAGAAAAGTCACCAAATACATGTATGTCTTTAAAACTCTTCCGCAAGCCACTCCTTGAAGTTTTCGTAGAATTGATATAGTTTGCAGGTAACTACTAGGTTGATTGATTTATAGATAGATAGATAGATTGATTTATTGATATTTATTCGTCAAGCTTCGAACACAATATAGACATAGACAAATAACTTTGAAGCTTGATCAGGATAACCCACGAAAGCTCGAGAGCTTATTATTTTGTGGACTTCTCATGCCCCAGAATCATCCAGTTGGCAGATTTCCTTCGGACTTGGTATATCTTTAGAGAAGGGGCTTCTAAGGATATCTTTGGGAAGACTTTCTCAGAGATTGGGGTTTGTCAATCATTATGGTTCAATAAGAAGATACTGTCAAAGTCAAAACTTTTTCTACATTACGATGAATGGTATGCAAAAATGTATATAAGGTATCAGATTCACTGAACCCTCCTTTACCGGGATCCATTGCCTTAAATGACTTTTTGTTTAAGATAAAGAGAAAGGATTCACCAAACCCAAGCTTTTGTGGAACAATGCCTTAATCAATCATTCATTTGTTTTGTGATTGTGATATGGTAACCCCCCCCCCCCCCCCCCCCATGGTGTGATTTATTGCAAGTAATTCTTTTAAAACATTATAACTGTTTTACTTTGGATAATTTTAAGAAAATGTTTGAAAGTTCCATCTGACAAATTTCTGTCCTTTATATTTGTATCTTTAGAATATTTCATTTATCTATGCAAATTCAAGAATACTAGACCAAAATTTGAATCAAGAAACATATGAAAATCCCCAAAGAGACAGTATTATGTGGCCAAGAAGAAAGGAAAACTCTATATCCACTTTAAGAGAGGGAAATTTGATTTGCAAATTTTCGTGAAGACTGTTATATTTGTTAGGGTGAAACCATTCAGATGCTATCAACTATACAGTATTTGTTTTTTAATAACTACCACATTCATAAGATGATAACTACTTTTTTATTTATCTTTTCATTGTTGTCATAATTATTCATTCCTGTCATTATTTCATTTTATTTTGTCGGTATTTTAATTGCTTCTTCATTTGCTTTGTGTGTAATCATGAAAATCAATAAAACATACAAATAATAAAAAATAAAAATAAAAAGCTCGAGAGCTTATTTCCAGTGGGGCCCTCAAAATACAAACTTATTAAATTGAAATTATATTAGATTGAGAAAATAATGGAAAACAATCATTATTATACATGTATACAATTTTTAAATCAATAAAGTTATTTACAAAATTTGAAACTATCAATTCACCTGGCAGACAAAAGCAAGGTGGTCTGTATTAGGCAATTTCAGTCATAAATCAGGATGTCATGCTCTTCTCGTCTCTGACTCTTATTGACAGTTATTCTCTTAATTTCCTCTTCAAAATGAGCAAATTAAGTTCTCTATTTTCTTGATATTAACAGATAGGGATTTCCAATGTGTTACACCAAGGTAATCAGAGGCAGCAGAGCCGGGGAGGGGGGGGGGGCACAGTGCCCCCACTTTTCCAAGCACCCCAAAAGTGCCCCTTTTTATACTAGTACCCTTGAAAGTGTCCCTTTTTAAACCTGTTCAGCGCCCCTTTTCTTCTTACGACGGTCATTTTTTTTATTAAGTGCCTTTTTTTCGATTTAGATAAGTTGCCTTTCTTAAGCCCAACAACTCCCCCCCCCCTTTTTTTTACTGCCGATTAGTGACCCGTTCCCTTTTTTCCCTTTATATGACTGTAATGAATATTCCTAAATTTAAATGTGATAAGTGCCCCCTTTTGACTGCTCATTTTTTGTTCTAATAGTGCAATTGCCCTTCTGCTGAGTGACCCTCTTCACCTGTGATAATTTTTCCCTTTTTCTACTTGGGCAAGTGCCCCATTTGGAGTCAGATACATACCCCAGCTAAATGCCCCTTTTCTTTTCTAGTATGTCCGATTTCCCCTTCTGTTAAGATGCTATAAGTGCCACAATTGCCACTTTTTGTTAGATGTGTTTCTTTTCCATTCTGGCATGTGCCCCCTTTTCAATTTGATACACACCCATTTAATTCATGTTCAGTTCCCCTTTTGCTTTGTAATAAAAGTAATTTTTCAACCTCGAATCTGATAAGTGTTCTTTTTTTACTTCAAATAAGTGTCCAGTTTGATTATGATAAGCCCCTTTTCCAGGTTTTCTTTTCATTTTATGCAGTGCGATTCTTCTTCTGTTATTGCCCCTTCAAATCTGATAAAAATGTCCTTTACATCTGATTAACGCCTATTTTCTTTCTTGTGCCACCCCCCCCCCCCCCCTTTATACCTTTTCACATCCAGTGGCTTAGTATAAAGTCTCCAAAATAGCTATATATCTAGTATTCAAGAGAAACTGCATAAATTGCAGTTCCTCCTATAATTCATTACGGCTAAAGAAGTGGACTCGGAGGCAAAAGTGAGGGGCATAACACTTGGTCAACTCATGACTATTCACATATAATTAGCCAAAAATGCATTGATTTCGATTGAAAATCATCAAATTTTTAATGTTATTCTTCTTAGAATTCTATTTTCGATCACATATCCTTTTTTTACCATTGTGTAATCACTTTAAAAGGTGTGTTAGATACATGGGCGTAGGATGCTTTTCGGAATGGGGGGGGGGGGGCTGAACACGCACCCTGGAAATATCAATTTAGGCGCACCGCGCTAGCGTGAAGTCCCTTGCGGGGGGGGGGGGGGGATAAGATCTAGGTGGATTACTATTACTTTAATATTTAAGGGCCATGAAGCGATTTTTCAAAATTTGGGAAAAATTACACTTCTCGCTAAAATATGAACCTTGTGAGCGAGAGAAGCCAGTGAGCCAAAAATAACCACTTCATGTTATAAAAGAATTGTTATTTTGTCATCTAAATGCACTTCGTAGGCCTATAAGAAATAATAATATTTGCCTTCAGATGACTGTGAATCTATTTTGACACCTGAATGGTTAGATGTTACGAGCGAGCGAGCAAGCTCATGCTCATGTGATTGTAGAAGTGTTATTCATCAAAATACGCAGTAGGCCTATAAGATGTTTAGAAATATTCGGTCACCTCACTTGCCAAATTTGTTCCCTCTCCAAAACCATCCTGTATCTTATAAAGTATACATTTGGTGACTTCGCTTGGCGAATTGGTTTGCTTTCCAAAGTTATTCAGTTTCTGATACGAGTGAGCGGAGCAAGCGAGGAAAAATATGTATACTCCTTTTCACGGTAGAAGTGATAATTCGTCATCAAAATACATCATGGGCCTATAAGATATCTCAGTCATTATCTATTATCTATTACGAGCATCCGGAGCGAGCGAGGAAAAATGTATACTCTTTTTCGTGGTATAGAGGTGCTATTTTCGTATCCTCTGGAAAAGTATTTATCAGGATAGATAGGTTCATTAAATAACACAAGGGCTTACAAGTACAAAATCTTTGCACTATCTGTTAAAAATCTAGCCGGAATCATGTCTAGCTCAGTACTTTTTGATACATTCAATCTGTGAAGCTCATTGAAAACAAATTGTTCACTGACTGGTAATAACCTGAAGCTATTTACAAGTACACACTTTCATTCGTAAAAACTCAAGAATACAATTTTTGTCTGGGCTGAAAAGATTGAGTTTGTCTACTAATTTTTGACGCCCACATTTGTAAAATACGAATTAAATTCATGAGCTATACCATCTTATCATGACATAATTTCTCATCAATTTTAGACTCTTGTCTCTTGTTCTTTCCTCTTCTTACTTTTTAATTCTAAACTGTTTAGATTTTGCCAAAGTCTTTTCAAATCATGTTTGTTTTCTTCCATGTTGTTTTGTAAGTATTCGAGTTTAGCCTTTCTAACCTGTCTTTGGACCAGATTTCTTAAATCACAAATCATACACCCCCTAATACTGGCAGATCTCACGTTATCCATTATTCAAGCAGAAAGTCTTTTCGAATCTTGTTTGTTTTCTTCTATCTTGTTTTGTAAGTATTTGAGTTTAGCCTTTTTAACCTGTCTTTGGACCAGATTTCTTAAATCACAAATCATACACCACCTAACAGATCTCACGTTATCAATTATTTAGGCAGACTTTTAGTTAACTTGGCAAAGTTAACTCAGCTCAGCAATATTTGGAAAATTTTTCTCCAATACGATGCATATCTTATATCATGGAGGTATACTTCCATGCTATGTATTTGGACATGTGGAACGTCTTGGGAATGGGTCAATAGCTGCACGCATTGATCACTCTCACATTCACCAATAAACACACAGACACACATACACACTGGCCTTGGCTGACCAGCTGACCCCTCATCAAAACCAAACACGAATCATTCATGAGAGGGTCCTTATTTGGGAAGCGGGGTCATGGGGTCACTGCTCATTAACCCATTCGTGACAGGAATTATTTAAAGCCTAATTTGATCAGCTTTTATTCTTCAAATTGGCAATACCAACATTTTTATTTTATTGCTACATTTTTCTTAGAAATGTCATGTATCTGAAATGAATATAAATTGACAGAAATTATGATGAGAAGTCAAGAAGTTGCCAATTTGCAGGGGAAAACGGTGATTTTAAACCTTCTATCACATTGCCAATTTAAGGATTTTAATGCTTATTTTCCTTTACAAAATTTTCAGCATCAAACAACGAATATTGACACAACCAAAATGGGCACAGTTTGTGTAGAATTTTTTTGCTCTTTCTGCTCATGCAGAGTCCAAACCACAAAATGTGGTGACAGAGGTCCACATTTTGTGGTTTGGCCTAGATCTATATCTTGTGATGCGAAGCCCTAAAAATCATACCAAATACATGAGCAGAAAGAGCAAAAAATTCTACATAAACTGCGCCCATTTTTGTTGCGTCAGTATTCGTTGTTTGATGCTGACATTTTTTGAAAGGAAAATAAGCATTAAAATCCTTAAATTGGCAATGTGATGAAAATGTTAAATTTACCATTTTTCACTGCAAATTGGCAACTAGAGTATGTGCTCCTGTGGGCGGCCGTCCCCTGTGAGCGGCCGGTGGTGAATAAAAACTAAGAATTAAAAAAATATTTTTGATATCCCTTCAAAAATTACCTTGGACAGTCTCAGGTAGGTTCTAGTGCACCAAAAAAACATACTCAGCGAAAGCAGTAAGCATAATGAGTCTCACTGAATATCATTAGAAGTGGACACCACCAATCACTGACTGAAAAATGGCAGTTTCTTAACTTTTAAGTTAAGAAACTTTGACATACTTAAGCCAACACTTAAGCTTTATTTGTTCAATTTGATAACTGATTTGATTTTTATTTAAGAGAATGAAGTTCATGGTCCATATTTTGCTGCAGAAATTTTTATTAATACCACCAGAGAAAAAGTTGCATGGGGGTGGCTGCTCACCAGAGCCATTTCTCAAGATGGGTCCTGTGAGCGGCCACCCTATGTAAAACGTGTACAAAATGCAGGTTTTTGTAGGAGATTCTACTCTGCCTTCATTTTTTTGTCATGGCATTTGGTAGATCATCACTTTTGACAGATTTTATGGGTTTCTACACAGTATTATTACTTTTCATAAAGTATTGGTGTGTAAAGCATGAAATTCAATATTAATTTTGTTTACTTCATTACAAATATGGCGCTAAATGCTCGCCGAATGATAGGCGGCCGCCCACAGGGGTAGGGGCCGGGCGGCCGCCCACAGGACCCCTAACATCGTTTTGAAAAATGGACACTACTGACCAAGTAATTGGTCAATAATTTCAAGTTTGCCCTCTATTCAATTAGCAAGTATTTGGACTCTGCATTGATGGTATTGAACTACGTGTGAGTCTTTGATTAATAAATATAATCAGCAAATTCCCTTTAAGCGGCCGCACACCAGAGCCGGTACTCTATATTTATTTCAGATACATGATGTTTTATAAGAAAAATGTAGCAATAAAAGAAAAATGTTGGTGTTGCCAATTTGAAGAATAAAAGCTTATCAAATTAGGCTTTGATTCCTGTCATGAATGGGTTAAATTCGGACCTCGCTGCCGAGATTTGCTGGTCCTTTTTTTCGGGGAAGGTGAATTTGTGGGGAAAGTGAATTCGTAGGGATACCACATCAGCGCGTGCGCACGCATGATTTGGGAATTAGTGACAGTTTAAAACGACCAGCACTAGCAGCAGGTCTATCTCTAAACCATGTAAACAGGAGGAGTGCCAACCTACGTACCCAAAATACGAGGCTAACGCTTAACGACGACTGTTACTATTAGAGACAGAACACTTAGGTCTAGATCAGCAGGGCCAGGGGCCCATTGCATAAAACTAGTAACAGTTAGACCCTATATAGGCCTATCTAGATGTAATACACTCAGGGAGCCATTGGTATGGTGAGCTGTGCAAATTTATGTGAAAGGCTGCCCTCTATAGTTGGAGATAGAAATCACTAAAATAATCAACAAATTCTTGGAAAATGTTTGCTTTTTACACCCAGTATGATAACATATCCTATTTTCATTCCATTCCTTCAATTGGATCTAAATTATCTTCATCAAATGAATTTTGAGAAATCTTTTTCTGATCACTGCTCTTGTTCCTCTGTCCCAGAAATGTGACAGAGAACACTACTTTCCTATTGTCAGCAATTTCCACTGTACAGGCCTAATTCAGTGCAAGGTAATATCTGATGATAACCTGGCATTCGTGCAAGTGGATGTATAGTAACTTTGCTATTATAGTAGATCTAACTCTTCATGGAATACTGGATTTTGATTGGCTACTGACTACTGAGCATGTTGAATACTGGATTTTGATCTAGAATCTATGTCTATTTACTAGTAATTTGGATGAGCTTACCCTCTCATGTAGGCCTAGCTAGCTAGGAGGATGATAATTCTCTTCTGGCAATGGACATCGCAAGGCAATATCGCTCCTTGATCAATACCGCGTACGTACCGTATACCGACGACGTCTATGTACGGTACCAACGCTGTGCGCGCTAGCTAGCTCATAGCTAGCTTGATTTAGGTTTATATAACTCTATGGCTTGAGCTGAGCGGCGCGCGCGGATATGGCGCGCCGTTTGCCCAATAATATGCGACTCTGTTTATCAAGTGAAACACATAAATTATCGAGAAAAACTCTGTTTATCTTCTTCTGTATCCTTCCTCCGTTGTTTTTGGAGATCCACAGTAAACAACTACTGCTATAGTTAAAATATGACGTAGACATCTGGTTTAATAAGAGCTCAGCGACATGAGAGTATGGCGGTGCGAGAGAGGTGCATTTTGTGCAAGAATTTTAAAATAAGGAGGTTAAAGTGATTACACAATGGTAATTTTTTTTTTGATATATGATCGAGAATAGAATTCTAAGAAGGATAACATTAAAAATTTGATGATTTTCAATCAAAATCAATGCATTTGGGCTAATTTTCTCATTAAAAGTCGAGAGCTGACCAAAAACATTGAGTATGAGGTATGACGTAAAAGTGGGTATACCCAGCTTCGCGCATTGCAGTTGTGCTGCGCGCTGGACTGTACAATATGTATTATACCTTGCGCGCATTTTGCTAGAAGTGCGCGACAAGATACCCACTTTGACGTCATTTTGACTTCAAAGTGGGTACCCAGTTGAAACTCGGACACAGCTGAGGGGTCAAAAATATCCTGAAATCTTACCGCATTTGGGGATTTCCTTGGCAACACGACTTAAAAAATTTTTTTTTTGGCAGATGATTTTCTCCTAATAAAATCATGCTCTTTTAAATGAACTAACATTGTTTCAGCATTGGGTACCCCCTTTAAGGGTGTTTCTGGCTGTGAGGGGGAGGGATATTTCAGGAATGAAGAGAACAGAGAGAGTGAATTGCAAAGGGTCATTTTCATTTAAATACTGTTTATCGAGCGATAAACAGTGTTTATCGAGAAAAAACTCTGTTTATCAAGCGAAAAACAGTGGGTTTTTTTTTTGCTAAAAACAGTGTTTATCGAGAAAAATTCTGTTTATCGGCGATATGACAGTGTTTATCGGCGATAAACAGTGTTTTTCGCTTGATATTTATGATAAACAGAGTTTTTCTCCATAAACACTGTTCATCAGTCGATAAACAGTGTTTTCCGCGATAAACATTGTTTATCGCTCGATAAACAGTGTTTTTCGCTCGATAAACAGTGTAACTTATCGGCGATATTAACAGAATATCGACGATAAACTCGTTTACCGACATTATTTGGCAAACGGCGCGCCATAAGCGGATATCATGCGCGGATATATAAATCGGAGCGAGCGCGAGCATCGCATCTGCACTGATCATGCATATGCAATTAATTTAACGGAATGCATGCTGGGAATAAATTCCAATGATACTAGCTAGCGCGCTAGCGCTATATAGCTAGCTAGGACATTCGGCTGTACCGTGTCTGACTCTGAGAATTTGATTGAGAGACTAAACGTTAGAATCTAACTGTTAACGTTAGGCCTACAATTTCAAGAATCACCGGTAAGTCAGCATTATTTTAAAGGCTTTCTCCTGTTTATTTACGAGAGGAAATCTGTTGATGGTACCGTATCATGATTGTAAAACAGAATGCAGAACGAACTTTCACTTTGACTAGTCTAGATCTAGGTCTAACGTTAAGTTTCACACTGCTGTGTTTCCATGCCCACATGACGCTCATCACAGCGCAGCTGAGAAGCAATTGAAAGGAATTTGGTACCGGTGGCGGTAGATGATGGTTGGAGCTACTAACTGTTACTCATCGACCGCCTTTAATTGGTTACGTCGTATCTCAGAAAATATTCGTTGGTTTTTCCCTTAATTTCGTCTCACTTGTACAAAAAATGCAGCAGATTAACAACATCTCATGAACATGATGAAGACTCATGAGTCATGTTCAGATTGTTGACTCGTACAATACGCACGGAAATCTTGGCGACAAACGCATGTGATGTTTTTCACTCGGCGCCTGGGTGAGCCCATGATTTAAACCGACCACCTGTCCTCTGTATTGATTAAGCATGTAATCATCATTTTGAATTATCAAAGTTTTTAAAAAAATAAATTCCGTTATTTCATCCTAATTTATCTTTGACTTTGGACTTTTGGTGCAAAAGTTGGTTACGATAGCCTGTTTGATTACTGTCATGACTGTGGGGTATGCGCCAAGTTCCACGCATACTTTTTGATTTCATCGCAGGAAAGCATTGCGCGAAGGTGGTCGGTTTCAAAAAAGGTGGTCGACATGGTCGATGAGTAGAAAGCTACCAATACCATAATCCGAAGAATTCTGTCTCTAACATTAACACTACAGTCGTTGTTAGCATCTTATACTGGTAGGGTCGGCACTCCTTTTTTTTCTAGACTTTACAAAGGTCTAGTAGTAGTAAGACCTCATCTTGAATATGCCCAGTCGGTCTGGTGTCCATATAAATACAAACATGTTGATGCCTTGGAAAATGTTCAGAGAAGGGCCACGAGACTTGTTCCCTCTTATTCTTTGAAAGGTGTAGTCTAAGCTATGAAGAAAGATTACGTAAATTGAATCTGCCTATATAGACGTGCAAGAGGTGATATGATTGAGACCTTTAAAATGATAAGGGTCTATGATGACCTTAGCCTTGCTCCTATCAGGGCGTGACAAATCAGCTTGCCCGCTTGCCCGGGGCAAGTAAAAATCACGGGCGGGCAAGCAAATGTCAAACTCACTTGCCGGATCGGGCAAGTGGTGATTTTTACAATAAAAGTATTCAAAATCAAATTAGCCTACAGAAAGGTGGAAAAAGTCACAATTTCCATGTAATCTCAAACCGGCAAAAACCAGAGAAACTGAAGTAAGGTTACCATTATTTATCACTAAGTTAATATCCACTTATTGTCCGAAAACGGACTGTAACTTAGAGGCTGCCATATTGAAAACAAAAACACATATTTCACTAGACATGCTAGATCCCAAACTGACTCGACCATTGCATACTCGACCGGTCGGTACGGTCCACACACAAGACTCGCACTTTTGCAAAATGGGTAACCGTTAAAAAGTGTAGAGAAAAATCCTTCCACACAACTGGCAAATCATTGGTAAAATTCACATCTCACAACTTTGAAATGCCCTTCCAATGTCCATATTTTCTTAAAAGTGGTTTAATTTGGTTATTTACTTAGAATGAAAAGAGATAATATCAGTTCCTTCTTGGATCAGAAAAATCGAATGTGAATGATGCCGTCATTACCGTACGACAATTGGTACATTCCCACGTATGTGTTTTCGTGTTGGTTGATGTACTTAACATCACACGGTACCATTCAAATTTCAAAAGTCGATCTTTCTGAGCGAAGAAGGAATTGACAATTTCTCTTTTTATTTTGAGTAAACAACCAAATTAAACCACTTTTAAGAGAAAATGGACATTGGAAGGCCATTTCATAGGTGTGAGACATGAATTTTAACTATATTTTGGCAGTTAATTGTGAGGAAGGATTTTAGGCTCTCTTTATTTATTTATTTTTCATCCAACATTATTGTAGATCTATTTTAAACAGATACTGCCATCTTCATTTTTTTTCTTAAACAGGTTTTATAATTTTGCAAAAAACTGAAATGACAAAGCCCTATTTAAAATGATATTTACTACCAGAAAAAATGAGATAAAAACAAAGGAAATAAAAAGAAAATTCAGGCAAGTTCTTCTTCCTTGAGGGCAACCAAATTTTTTTTTAGAGGCCTGCTCCTATATTAGAATTCAATATTTCCCGAACCCGCGGCAATAGTTATAAATTAAGCAAGAAAAGAGCTAACAAAAGCACATGTTGTGACTTCTTCTCAATGAGAGTAGATCTAGTAAATCTGTGGAACAGCCTTCCAAATGCTGTTGTTGAGGCTGATAGTGTTATACACTTTGAAAACAAGTGTAGGAGCTAAAGTTTAGCTTAACCCATTCGTGACAGGTCCACATTTTGTGGTTTGGCCTAATAACTTTTGATGCAAAGCTCTAAAAATCATACCAAATACATGAGCAGAAAGAGCAAAAAAATCTACACAAACTGTGCCCATTTTGGTTGTGTCAGTATTCGTTGTTTGATGCTGAAATTTTTCTTAAGTAAAATAAGCATTGAAATCCTTAAATTGGCAATGTGATAGAAAGTTTAAAATCACTCTTTCATCCTGCCAATTGGCGACTTTTTGACCTCTTACCATACTTTTTGTCAATTTATTTTTATTTCAGATACATGATGTTTTATAAGAAAAATGTAGCAATAAAATAAAAATGTTGGTGTTGCCAATTTGAAGAAAAAAAGCTGATCAAATTAGGCTTCAAATAATTCCTGTCACGAATGGGTTAAGTGTAGGTTCTTTTCCCCCAACACAGGACAAGAGCAGTCTTTAGTTGAGATGTTTCTTGATCGAAGTCTTGGGCTCATCTGCCTCGGGCTTGGCAGGGCCTGATTTATTATTCATCATATTTTCTGGCTTCTTTGCACATGTCACTCAAGTTCAATTCATACAACATAAATATTCAAAGAAAATCAAGAATAAGAATGCCTAAGCAATACATATTCATTAAAGGAAAATCCAATCACTTTTGAGTGTTGTACAACAATAGATATTCATGACTAAAACAACCAATGAGGAAGAAGGAGGGTAGTTGAAATAGCTGAAGGGTGAAGCATGGTGAACAGGAATTCTATAACAAAGGAAAGGAAATGATCAAGTGGGGAATGTGAAGCATGAAGGAGAGATGAGGAAGACAAAAGCAAGAAGGCTGAAGAAGGATGATGACAAAAGCAAGAAGGAGGAATGTTAAAGAGGGCAATTCTGAGAGGGCTAACGCACAAATGGAAATAAGGTTACAAGAGGTGAACCCTGGCTTAAAGAAAAATAAACAAAATAAAGATCATTAACCTTGATCACTGGATATGCATGTACAGGTACAGTCTATACACAACCAAATTAAATGTACAAAATAGTTCCCCACATAATATTCCTTCCTCAAAATAAAATGTCCTCATTTTAGGATCTCAAATCAACATTGAGACAACCTGGTCATGAAAGAATTCAAATATATAGCATATTTTTCGAATCTGTACATCACTTTCACATGGCAAGCAATATTCTAATAGAATGTTCAAATCATTACACATGATCATGTGAGGAAGGTATTACTTCAAAAGGACCTCTCCAGTTTGGTTCAAGCTTATTTCTGGAATTAGCAGGATCATGGAGCCATACATCGCCCTCGTTCACCCAGCCCCCGTGCAAGATATTCCCAACACTACGAACACCAGCAACCTGAAATTGAGCAGGTATAGATCACCGAGTCCTCTCATCAACTCCCACGTTCAACCGTATAGCGATCGACCAAGTACACTGTACATGTAATATGCCTATGCATTTGTACGCGCACGTTGGGCATCAGCGGTATGTACGAACGATGATGCTGTTGTTATTGTTTCGTATTGGTTGTATCCACAGCATCGACATGAGGATACAACCACACTCGTCTGAATTCCCACTTAAAGTCTGTGCCGTGACAGCTGTCGCTAGTGTACATGCACTGCACAAGCTAGCTATAGGATAGCTATCGTGATTTTATTCTGATATTACACAATAGCTATAGATTGCCGCCATAGGCCCCTGTGTTGAAAGATGTGACCTTGAAATATTATGCCTCCAAATCACACTTTCTCATGCCCGGTTAACCCTGCAAACTACCTTCCAAGTTCGCCAGTGGACCAGTCGATCAAACTGTGATATCAAAACCTGAAATTTATTTTTCAAACTCAAAATATCGACTTTTGATTGATACGGGATCCTACCTTCTTGTTGATTTCGCCGCTTGATTAATTTCCATTTCAATAGCGCGACCTCCGACATCTACACCCGATGGTCTCGGCCACAGGCGCTAGGCGAAGCAGCGTTGCACTCTCGCATGTGTCGGCGAACGCAGAGTGCGTGCGAGAGTGCAACGCTGCTTCGCCTAGCGCCTGTGGCCGAGACCAGCGGGTGTAGATGTCGGAGGTCGCGCTATTGAAATGGAAATTAATCAAGCGGCGAAATCAACAAGAAGGTAGGATCCCGTATCAATCAAAAGTCGATATTTTGAGTTTGAAAAATAAATTTCAGGTTTTGATATCACAGTTTGATCGACTGGTCCACTGGCGAACTTGGAAGGTAGTTTGCAGGGTTAACCGGGCATGAGAAAGTGTGATTTGGAGGCATAATATTTCAAGGTCACATCTTTCAACACAGGGGCCTATGGCGGCAATCTATAGCTATCGTGTAATATCAGAATAAAATCACGATAGCTATCCTATAGCTAGCACAAGCGATGTGTATTCATGCGATGGTATGTGTTGCGACTTGCAAAACTTTGAATATCGTCACGAAGGTTTTAACTCTAGATTTCACTTATTGTGACGATCCAAGTTTTGGGGTTTTGCAACTCACCGTCGCATGAATGTACACATGCTTGTGCGGTTCCATGACATTTGCTCCGGCGACAACTGCTCCGAAAATGACGACAAGTGCTCCGCGACAAGTGCTCCGCGACATATGCTCCGCCAACATATGCTCCGCCGACATTTGCTCCGCCGACATATGCTCCGAAACGACGACATTTGCTCCGGCGACATTTGCTCCGCCGACATGTGCTCCGCCGACATTTGCTCCGCCGAATTAATTATAATCATCAATAAATTGATAATAATTCTACTCTGCTCCGACAATTGATAATGATTATGACAATTGCCTCGCCGCCAATTTCTCCACCGAAATGTTTTGGAAACCACGACACTTGAACCTTGCCCCCACGACACCATTCAGTGAATTTGAGGGCATGCCTTTATCATGTTTATCATTATAGGTCACTCTAAATAATCTACATAATCAGAGTAATCATAGTAAATCAGAGTAGATCTCAACAAACTGTTTGTTTGCAAATATAGAAATACTGCGGTATGTCGCCGGAGCAAATGTTGCCGGAGCAAATGTCGGCGGAGCATATGTCGGCGGAGCAAATGTCGGCGGAGCAAATGTCGGCGGAGCAATTGGCGGAGCAAATGTCGGCGGAGCATATGTCGACGGAGCATATGTCACGGAGCACTTGTTGTCATTTTCGGAGCAGTTGTCGGCGGAGCAAATGTCGCCGGAGCAAATGTCGTGTCACCGCTTGTGCAGTGCATGCATACACTAGCGATAGCTGTCGCAGCGCAGACTTCAAGCGGGAATTTAGATGAGTGTGGCTGTATCCTCATGTCGATGCTGTGGATACAACCACACACGTGTGGCTGTATACACTGCCTGTTTTTATCATCATATATGTCGAAAAAATTTTAAAACATGCAAATTTTCGCGGCTTGCCTACCGGCTTCTCGCTGACAGTGGTCTGTCAGCGAGATTACATACAAAAATCTACGGTCGCTTCTGTCTCTATAAAGGAGGAGTGCGGACCCTACCAGAAGAAGAGGTTAATGATGACTGTTAGAGACAGAATTCTTCGGTCTAGGTATATTCTGACTGTGTTGTTAGGCCTAACGTTAGATATAGATCTACTCAGAGTCATGGGATCAGAGGTCATAGTTTGGTTGTTTTTTTGTGTGCACTCTGCAGGCCTTAAGCTATTTGTTGATAGATTTTTATGCAAATTTTGTAAAGAGGTGCAATTAGAATCTAATCTAATTCTAACGTTACACTCCTATTTTTGTTTGGTGATGCTGTCTCTAATTTCTTCGTTAGGCTCTTATTAACCTTAATTCTTATTCTGATAGGGTTAGCCTGGGCTGGAGGCTCTTGGAGAGTAAAAAAAAAAAAAGGGCAGTGTAGACTAGAGTCTATAGATCTAACGTTACAGCCACGCACAAGTGTCTTTAGACTTTACCTAGTTACGGCCACGTACACGCATGTGGCTGTATCCACCCGCAGGTCAAAACGGTGTTTTGAATAGCGAAACTAATTGCTGATGCGAACGTGAAATACATTGACTTAGATCTTCTATAATAGAGAAGAAAATTTTTTATTTTACTTACCAGCAATGTTCCTGAGGCTGAGGCCCTCAATTTTCCCCTTTCTGCTTCATATTTGATGAATGAACTGAAAATGGTGAATTTTAAGAAAAAAACTTACGCTTATCGAACTCGGTCATAGGTCGACAGCATGCCGTGGAGTAACAAACAAAAAAGCATGCTATTTAGTTTCGGTACAGAGTCGTCACAATTGCAGGACGAGGTCAATTCATTGACCGAGTACACAGGATGAGTGGCTGTATCCACAGCATCGACATGAGGATACAGCCACACTCGTCTGAATTCTCACTTGTTGTAGGCCTACCCTGTGCCGCGACACCTATAGATCTATCACTAGTGTATGTACAAGCGATGTGTATTCATGCGCACTCACGTACTAGACGTGCTGTAGCATGCAAATTGCTGACAATAGGAAAGGAGTGTTCTACCAATGAATTTTTAGGGACAGAGGAGCAAGAGCTGTATCACCAGTGATCAGAAAAATATTTTTCAAAATTCATTTGATCAAGATAATTTACATCCAGTTGGAGGAATGAAATGGAAATAGGATATTTTATTATCCTAGGTGTAAAAAAACATATTTTATATGAATTTGTTGATTATTTTAGTCATTTCAATCTTTGACTATAGAGGGCAGCATGTCACATAAATTTGCATAGCTTAGCATACCAATGTAGCCCTGTGTGATTCATGCAGTGGTATTTGCAACTTGCAAAACTTTAATTGTCACGTTTTTATCTCTCAGTTTCACTTATTGTACAATCAATATTTTTACTTCATTCTCACCTAATCGGCATGCAGATGACAATGAAGTAAAAATTGTATGTCAGTGAATTTCAAGAGATAAAACCTTCGTGACGATCCAAGTTTCGGGGTTTTGCAAGACACCGTCGCATGAATGTACACATTGCTTGTGCAGGTCTTGAGGTCTCGAAGCCAACTGCCTCGGCCTCGTAGCATGCGGCCTTGATGACTCGGATCGAGGCCGGAAGATTTAATAGAATCTGGTGAATTTAAGATTTTTTTTTTCAACATCTATTCACTATTTTGAAGTATTTTCCAATATTTCATAAAAAATAGAAATCCTACGATTGATGATTAAGTTGATAGCATGAAGCAAGTGAAAAACTTAAATACAAGTACAATGCTATGACTCACGTACCCATCAATATTTCTCGATGTAATTAAGTAACGTACCTGCGCTGTACGTAAGCCTGGTGCCCAGTAGAAATTAACCCAGAATGGCCCGGCTCGGTAAAGGTTTCAAAATTATTATCTGGTCACGGTTCGGCCCGAAACCCGGTATGAAATTGTATGTTTGTTTTTATTTGCTTTATAGCTTAAAGGGGTACCCAGTGCTTAAACAATGTTAGTTCATTTAAAAGAGCATGATTTTATGAGCAGAAAATATCTGCCTAAAATTTTTATGCCTCCGCCCACCGTAGGTGGTTGCCGGAGGCATTATGTTTTCGGGTCGTCCGTCCGTCCGTCCGTCCCGTTTTCGTTCTCGCGATAACTTAAGAACCGTTTGACAGATCAACTTCAAACTTGGCTTGTGTATCCATATGGGAAGGACAATGATCTGATTAGATTTTGGAGTCTCAAAGTTCAAGGTCATAGAGGTAATAAAACACATACAAATGGCTCGTTCTCGCGATAACTTAAGAACCATTTGACAGATCCACCTCAAACTTGGCACAGGTATGCATATTGGAGGGACAATGATCTGATTAGATTTTGGGGTCACAAGGTCAAAGGTCAAGGTCATAGAGGTAACAAAACATAAAAATGGCTCGTTCTCGCGATAACTTAAGAACCATTTGACCTATCAATCTCAGACTTGGCACAGGTATGCATATGGGAGGGACAATGATCTGATAATATTTTGGGGTCACAAGGTCAAAGGTCAAGGTCATAGAGGTAATAAAACATATAAAAATGGCTCGTTCTCGTGATAACTTAAGAACCATTTGACCTATCAACCTCAGACTTGGCACAGGTATGCATATGGGAGGGACAATGATCTGATTAGATTTTGGGGTCACAAGGTCAAAGTTCAAGGTCAAAGAGTTAATAAAACACATAAAAATGGCTCGTTCTCGCGATAACTTAAGAACCATTTGACCTATCAACTTCAAACTTGGCACAGGTATGCATATGGGAGGGGCAATGATCTGATTAGATTTTGGAGTCTCAAGGTCAAAGGTCAAAGGTCATAGAGGTCATTATGTACATAGAAATGGTTCGTTCTTGTGATAACTCAGTAACCATTTGACGGTTCAACAAACTTGGCTCATGTATGCATATGGAAAGGGCAATGCTCTCATTAGATTTGGGGGTCACAAGTTCAAAGTTCAAGGTCACAGATGTCATTGTATAAATGAAAATAAATCAACATAAAGTGCCATTTATTTCTGATTTGGTAATGGCGGAGGCATAAAGTTCGACCACGCGTGGTCGAAGATTCATCTAGTTTTTAAAGTCTTGTTGCCAAGGAAACCCCCAAATGTGGTAAGATTTCAGGATATTTTTTACCCCTCCGCTGTAACCCAGTTTCAACTGGGTACCCACTTTGACGTCAAAGTGGTACCTTGTCGCGCAATTCTAGCAAAATGCGCGCAAGGTATAATACATATTGTATAGTCTAGCGCGCAGCACAACTGCAATGCGCGAAGCTGGGTACCCACTTTTACATCATACCTCATACTCAAATTTTTTGGTCAACTCTTAACTTTTTATGAGAAAATTAGCCAAAATGCATTGATTTCGATTAAAAATCATCAAATTTTTAATGTTATTCTTCTTAGAATTCTATTCTCAATCATATATAAAAAAAAAATTACCATTGTGTAATCACTTTAAGAGAGTTGATTTCAACGCTACAATACGTAAATATACTGTTTTCTATTTACTGCCTGAGTCAGAAAAGGTACATAAAACCATTTCTAGATATTTATGAAGTTAACAATTGCAAATTATCAAGGATTTATGTTGATTGAATCTTGACGACGTTGTATGTGAGACGATCGATCAGGCTAAACCCGAAAGACCTAACAGCGCGCCAACACACACATCGTGCATACAAAACTGAGACACTAGATGAAATGCAATGACAACACTCATTAGAAATCACAGGAGAAATTAGAGACAAACAATTTAGCATGATTGCCGTGAAATAATGCTCCATTGTAATTTCAAAAGTAATTATAAGTGTTACTAAAGTCTTGATAACATTAAGACTTAAGTGCAAGCTTCTGTTTCCACTTCGTTGTTTCGATATGCATCGCCAAGCCAAACAAGCCCGAAATTAGCCCAACATCCAAATATCCCACTCCCATGCATGGGCATGCGCGAACCCTCCTTATTTAGGCAACCATTCATAAAATCTAGACAATGAAGAATCGATCAATTGCTTTCAAAACAGCACAGAATATAACTCCTGAGATCATT
The DNA here is from genome assembly GCA_029962745.1 of Echinometra lucunter. Taxonomy (NCBI): domain Eukaryota; kingdom Metazoa; phylum Echinodermata; class Echinoidea; order Camarodonta; family Echinometridae; genus Echinometra; species Echinometra lucunter. The sequence continues at coordinate 18,202,696 of CM057160.1, read as the reverse complement.
CCTAGGTATGATCGAGGCAAAGTGATAATTATTCTTTTATATTCATAATACCAATAAATTTATAATCAAGTCAGTGGTTCTCCATTTTCAGAAATTGATTAAAAATAAGAAGTGATTCAAGCAGCATCAACCAACTCGACGCATACACAATAACAAGCCACACAGTGCCACGAAAGACGAGATAAAGTGACGATCAAAACAAGGGGGACAGAGATCTGTGCCATGATTCGCCCTATTTTCACTACTTCACAAGTCGGCACGTTCTATTACCACAACACACACAAATCACTTCATTACACACAGAGACATTGTCACTCACCACAAGTAAGCCCCTTAGTCACCTCAAAAAATCCATCTAAAGAGCGATATTCCGGCATAAAAAATGCAAAATTGGCGCCATATTTCCAAAGCATGCGAAGGCTTAAGTCCACTGATAAGAAACGGGCGCGTTTCATGAAACCAACTCCATGACAGTCATATCTCTTGTCGATGATCTACGGAGATGTCATGGACCTGACGAAGTGTTTCATGAAAGCCTGACATCTCACAAATCCAAGATATCGATACTATAGGCTGAAAAAGATAGCCTTGATCACCATCCACTGGATTTATTATCAATCATTCCAACACAATTTAGATTTAACTTTGCTCTAATCGTTGAAAAAGTATAGAAAACATCAATGGGATTTGATAAACATAATACAAACGTTGCATTCACGTGAAAAACTATATTAATTGTGACATATGAGAATTTCTAAAATTAATAAACGAAAAGCTGCTGTTGCGCCTTTGCGAATTTAGATTTGTAATTAAGAGGACACCGTAATTGACAAATTGTTGAAAGCAGACCCATATTTTGTTTTAATTTTTGAAAAATACTGAATTGGTATATTCGATCGAAATTTTGACATTAATTCATTAAAGAATAAATTTTATATGATTTCAATAAACATTGTAGTTGCATAAAAGGGAAATATGGAAGAAGTTCATATGTGTGGAATTGTCATTGTACTTACGGGCCTGTAAATACAGACTGCTCCGTTTTCTATGAGAAACTGATGGGAGGATAATCAATATTAATCACAATTACTTGCGGGTTAAAAGAGGGTTAAAATGTCGCTAAGACATATAGGTTATTTCACTTACACTTTTATATCAACATCAGTAATAGCTGGTTATGGAATGAGAGTCTGCAACTCAAGGAATATTTGTATTTAATAAATAAACATATCTTATTTTTCGCTGCCCGCGAGCTGCCCATAGCCGACGAAAAGGTGACCTGTGATGGCGTGCTAAAAAGATATGACATGTTCGGAGGAGCGACAAGTCATTTGTCAGGGAAGTTGTTGCTTGTCTTGGCAAAAACGGCTTTGTGAAACACTTAGCAGACAAGATGACCGACAACTCCGAGATATCGTTGATCTTGTAGTTATGACGGTTTCATGAAACGCGCCCCAGGGTCACAAAAAAAAGTGCTAAAAATAAAGAAATCGACTGTTTTGTGGCAAGTTTTTTCGTTTATCGCAGGCTCTGAATGTGATGGTATCGGCAAAAAACAAACTGAAAAACCAAAACCCCCCCCCCCTCCCCCATATCTGCCAATGCAGTGACTTTGGTTTATATCCATTTGGTCTACTGCCAATTGGTCCACTTACCACGTGGTCTAACATCATTCGGTCTACCATCAGTTGTTCCACTATCCATATGGTCTAATCACCATCTCGTCCAATCACCATTTCGTCCAATAACCAGTTGGTCCAATAGCCATTTAGTCTATAACCATTTGGTCTAATAGCCACTTGGTCTACTTGTTTTTCTTTGCCAATTGGTCTAATGACCACCTAGTCCAATATCATTTAGTCTAATTACCATTTGGTCCAATAGTCAACTGGTGTACATGCCATTGGTCCAATATCCATTTGATCTACTGTCACTTCGTTTACATCCATTTTGTCTAATAACCATTTGGTCCAATTGGCATTTGGTCTAATTATCATTTGGTCTAATTGCCATAAATTGCATAAATATTGCAGAAAAGCTTAAGCGGTCGAATCATGGGCAGCTTTACTCTATCTGTAAAAGGTGTACAACTTACTAACTCAGTAGTCGATTGCATGAGTTATGCATTTGTACGCTTCTGTCTCTAAAGTGAGGAGAGCCAACCCTACCAAAATAAGAGGCTAACATCGGAATTTGAGACAGAATTTTCGATCTAGCTTCCCCCCTGCCACCGTCTCACATTTTTGTGTCGGCTCTAGACTAAAGATGAAGACGGATGATTTCTATACAATTTTGTATGAAGGGCCATCATAGTCAAATCTACACACATATTGTTTTTTGTAATGCTGTCCCCGGTATCCCATCCTTAACAGGGTCAGGCATGTTTCTACTGGTACTTCTTTTTTTCTTTCCACTCTTATGTTTGTATAGATCAGTTAACCCTCAATAAGCCATGTGTTTTGACCCCATCTCACAGCAAAGGGGAGGGGGTGGGGATTATACTGTATGGCAGAGATTTCAAAACGACTTGGGGATACACTTCCATTGCATGGCAACGGGTATTTCTAGTTCTCTTTGATTTTTTAAAAACTTCATAAGATAATAGAGGAAATTTTATCTTTCAAATACTCTACCAGGATCATAACTTCAAATGCACTCTGTTGTTAATGTGTAAAGTCATACTCACATAGGTCTACTTGAAGGCTTGAAATAGATGTTTAATATGTTGTATTCCATGAATTTAAATTATTACATTTTTCTTCTTCATGACAGAAGGTTCAATTGAAGGCACAATGCAGAACCTACATCTTGCTGGTGAGGATGATGATGAGATGTACTCTGGGTACAATGAATATAATCCATTCTTTGACACAGAGGTAAGAATTGTGTTTAAAAATTGTGATTAATATGAAGTATGTTTTATGATCAACATGTTGCCCCTAAACAATGAAAAGTCAAAGTCAAGTACAAGAATGCAGATGGAGATATTAATGGTACTTTTGTATGAAGGATATACATGTATATGTAGTGATTTTCTTTGCAGCCATATATAGGAATATCTCTGAAAGGAATGAGTGTTGATACTGAAAGCTAGATATATGAATATGCTGTAGGCTTTCATTTTGCATCCATTTACAAACACTTTTGATATAAATCCTGTCAGTACCAAAGTTGCAGAGAACACTGGATTATTTTGCCCAAAGTAGAAATAATGAAGAGGCACTCTAGATCATTTGTTACGGTTTCTGTTACAGTTTCATTACATTCAGTGATTGTTTTAAGTGATTCCTGCTATTTACCTGTCACTTTTATCTAGAATCTGGAGCAAGATGAAACATTTCAGAAAACTGTGCAGAAAACAAGCCATGGAAGGAGGCCACCTGTAAGTTTGAACTCTGGTCTTTTTATGCCTCCGCCAACTGATCTTAATGCCGGAGGCATTATATGTTTTCGGTTTGTCCGTCCATCCCGCTTTTTTATATCTCAAAAACTGTTTGAGTTATGAACTTCAAGCTTGGTCCTGGTTTATATCACAATAGGTAGACAATATGATTAGATTTTGGTATATGTAGGTCAAAGGTCAAGGTCAAGGTCACAGAGGTTAATATATGAAATTGCACATGTTAGCCTCGTTGACACGATATCTCAAGAACCATTGGAGATATGAACTTCAAACTTGGTGGTAGTATGTATTACCATGGGAAAACGATTTGATTAGATTTGGGGGTTGGTAGGTAAAAGATCACTGGTCAAATCCAAAATTTCTGGTGTAAGCCTTGTTAATGTGATATCTTCAAAACCATTTGAGGTATGAACTTCAGACTTGGTCCTAGTATGTATCACCATAGGTAGGCCATCTGATTGGATTTTTGGGGTGTGTAGGTCAAAGGTCAAGGTCACAGAGGTCAAATATATGAAATTTCAGGTATTAGCCTCGTCAACACGATATCTCAAGAACCATTTGAGGTATGAACTTTGCCCTTGGTGCTTGTATGCATCACCATAGGAAGATGATCTGATTGGAGTTTCGTATATTTAGGTCAAAGGGTCAGAAAATTATTTGAAATTGTTTGCAAATATTGTGTTTCCATGATAACTTGCAATATATGGCAGTGCTTTTAGACAAAGATGAGTGAAAGGTTTTTTGTTTGTTTTTAAGGTGGAAGAAGTCATGCTTGTGTTGAGATGTGCATAAATTAAAAACTGCATAGGAGGAGGCATAATTATCAACCACACAGTGTTTAATTGCTCTTATTAATAGCATGCGTTGTTTGCATTTTAATATACAGTATCATACTTCTATTGTGTTTTTCTGTTTGCTGTTTTTCAGTCAAAGAAGCCTCTAATTCTAATTTCATTATCCATTAAGGCTGTAACCAAACCACCAAACGAAATGGAATTTTGCCGAACATGGCACTTCCTAACCGAAAAGAATGGAACCAAATTTTCCGATTTGGCAGTTCAGTGAAATAATTAGATGAGTTACATGTACACAGAGATGCCAACCCTCTCAATTTCCTCAGGAGGCTCCCAAAAATTTAACTCCCACCCTTGCAATCACTATCCTTATCCTCCTGAAAGTAGGACATGTTCGCACTGATCAATATACACGTACAGGCACTGTTCAAGTACTAAGTATGAGATCTTCAAATTGACTGCAAAATACTGTGCGCTCACTTCAGCTTGTAGTACATGTAAGCTATGCTATATTGCCAGTTTTGAATTAGAGTTATCATCTGCTTCAAAACTGGCAACAAGGACAGCACCAAAATCAATGCTGAAAGCAGGTAGCATCACTGGACCTTCATCAAGTTGATCTCCTGGAGAACAGCTCCCTTCAAAGTCAAGACAAGCTGTACTCCGATCCACAGGCAAAGGAGGACCCAAGTTAAGTTCTGCTTTTGCCAAATCAATTGATAGAAACTCAGCAAAGACCTCAAGTCAGAGGCCTACTCCTTCCTTGGCTGCACCTAGCCCAAGCTCTGGCCTCAAGCATAATAGGATCTGGTACTCTGACCTCTTCTGATGGCAGTAAATGCAAGTGTAATAATCTACCTGCAGCTACATGCAAGTGTGCCACTACAGCTAAAAGTGCATCTTCCTCCCACACCTTGCAAGAATCTAGAGAACATGTTAACAGACTGTTCTTGTCATCTCAAACAAAACTCTGTTGCTTCTTCCTTCGTAATGCTAACAGGCTTTTTGAGAAGGGAAGAACCCTGTATTAATCTCCTCAGCAGAGAACTCAGTGGACTTTTGAGGGATATTTACATCAGGTTCTTAAAACCATCATTAGTATCATCAGTTGCTCTTGTAGAGTAGAGGTACCCTACTCTGACAAAAATCAGACAAATGATGAGGTCATCATGATTGGCAAGGATGCCAAACTGTACATAAGAGAACAGAAAAGTCTGGAGAAGTCCTCCTTAACTCTGAGTGAATCAGACATCCATGTTTTTTACAGTGCCTTTCACTCATTCTGTGTGCAAGCCTGCGACTACATCTTTAAAACTTGGCTTCTAGATGATGAATTAGCAAAATATGCTGAGGTGGTGGATGTAAGATACACCAAGAAGATAGGTTTGGCTCTGTGCAGTTTTTCATCACAAAATTCCCCTGTCTGTTGGGTGATGGTGATGTTGACAATCTCGAGAGTGGATTTGCCCACCACCAGACTGACACCTCCATAGCTACAATTGCTACAGAGACAGTGAGAGTGGATGAGCAGTGGCATAGGATTTCACAACTCACAGATCCCTGTACTGGTGCCAAGATGTATCCTACTTTGACAAAAGTAATGAAAGGAATCTTGGTCATTTCTCATTCCAGTGCCCCATGCAAAATGGCTTTCAGTTTTCTATGCAAACCATGCAGTATTTTGGTTCCTGAATTTTTTAAAGCTGTCCAATGTCAATTTGACCATCATTACGTAAAGAGCTGATCCGTCAATTTAGTCAACTTGGCAGGGTTTCATTTTGAAAATTTGTAATGACAACCCAACAAAATTATTTTCATTGTTAGGTGCAGAATGATTCAGGTAAATTGTTCACGTTCTGTTTTACTTGGGTATCATAATTCCCAGTGGCTGCTCATAATATCACGATGCTCCAATTTGACTATTGTCATTTGATGAAGAATTAGAAGTGTCATGTAAACCAAATCATCTGCTCTCTGTTTGCATGGCATAATTCTTGATACAGTGTGCCGAGTTTATAGTCATCGTTCGATGAAGAATATATGTGCGTCACAAAAACCAAAACATCTGCTCTTCGTTTGAATTGTATAATTCTTGAAGATGATGTGCCGATTTTATAATTATAGTTTGGTGGAAAGTCAAGTAGGCCAAATCATCTGCTCTTTGTTCGCGTTGCATATTTTTTTGATACGATGTGCCAATTTTATTTTCATCTTTAGGTGAATAATTAATCCATAACTGAACTAAAATTATCTCTGTTTCGTTTGCGTTTCATAATTTACTTAAATGTCTGCATGCCCTGATATATTTTTTAACAAACCTACTGAATGCCAAACCAAACAGTGGTTCGGCGAAAAATTCCTGAACCGAACTGAACTCCAAACATGGAGGTTGAGTTACAGCCTTATTGTTCATGTATTTGTACTACAAGAAACACTTACAAAATCTATATAAGATTTTCATGAGTATGTTAGCATTAGAATAGGAATGTCATCATAAGATTGGGGGAAATCAGTCACTGAGGCACGTAGTTTATCAACTACATGTAAAATGTTATAGATTTCTTTTGTTGTACAAGATATTCTTGCTTTCTAACTATGTAATAATTTCAGTGTTGAGTTGTCCTTTACAAGTACAATAATTTCTATGCAATGTTAGCACCACTCTCATCAGCTTGCATTCTCAAACTCTGTGGCCGGAATTCACATAAGAGGATAAAACCACGGGCGGTTTAAACCCCCTCCTACATTTTGACCCGTTCATACGCACAAAATCTGATCAAATTATCTCTGTTTTTAAGTGTGCGCATGGTCAGTATGGGCCTATGTTATGCTTATTTTAGTATGTTTACAGAGAGGTTTCAACCACCCCATTGTTGTTTAAACATTTTTTGTGAATTCCAGCTTATACATGTAGCTTCTGTAAATTTGTCACTTGTGTGGTTCAGCTAAAACTTCTACAACAATCCTCATTATACTCTCTCTGCGTTTTCTTCCTTATTATTATCGTTGTTGTTATGACGATGATGATGATGATGATGATGATGATGATTATGATGATTTATTACATGTGTATCTTGCATTTATATATATTTCATCTTTAATCTTTCTACTGTCCTTGTCTTTTTCTGTGCATATTAAAAACTTTTAATACATGGTCTATATAGATGACAGCTGCCAGACAGGTTCAGGTGAGACTTACACCGAATTTTCTGTCTCACATTTCATTTTAGCCTCTTATTTGGAATTGGGTATGGTCGACTCTCCTCACTTAGAGACAGAAGCGCTCCGTTGGTGTTGCTAGTCAGTCTTACTTCATGAAACCGTGCACTGATTAATAGCTTAAGATTCCACTTTTTTAATGAGATTTTAAGAACTGTAATAGACTATTCCTATTTTATAGACCATAAAGAATATGTTGAACTTACAAATTTGACTGTAAAATTCGTTTGTTTTCAGGTAATTTCAGGTCCAAAGTCCTCTCCGTTTGAAAATCTTTGCAACTGTATTCAAACTGGTGGAGAGATGATGTCATCCCATATGCGCAGTACACAGTTCGAATATGGTTGCAAAGATTTTCAAATGAAGAGGACTTTGGACCTGAAATGACCTGAAAACGAAAGAATTTAACAGTCAAATTGGTAAGTTGAACATATTCTTTATGGTCTATAAAATAGGAATAGTCTATTGCAGTTCTTAAAATCTCATTAAAAAAGTGGAATTTTAAGCCAATAATTAGTGCATGGTTAATGAAGTAAGACTGACTAGAAACACCTATGGAGCACTTCTGTCTCTAAGTGAGGAGAGCTGACCCTACCCAAAATAGAGGCTAACAACAAAACGAGAGACGGAAAATTTGGTCTAGGTGAGACTTACACATGTACCTTTTCTCATTCTGTGCACTAAACTCTCTTTCATGAGTGTGTATAATTTTTTTTTTTGGGGGGGGGGGGATCTGGCATGTATATTCATCAAGTTCATTCACTCCTTCAGTCTTGCAAATGATTATGTGATATATTTATTATAGAAGATCATACTCTTATTTTATGGTTTCATAAGAAGGAAGAGGTAGGAATAAGTAAACAGTGATTGTGATACTGATACCTAGCAGTGGAATAGTAGTGCAGAATATGTGCCAATATCTGGTTGCCTGTAAATCAAAGGTGCTGATGAGACTGAAAAATACTGTATGCAAGCATATAAGTTGTAATATATTCTAGCAGTAAATTTTGCAGCATCTGCCAAAGTGCATATCCTCTCCTCCCCTATAACAGTAGGTAAAAGTAGCTGCAGCTCAGCAGGCATGATGGTAGTGATAAAAAGAAAGAATGATTTGAAAAGAAAAAACTTTCTGAACACAGAAAAATTACAAAATGCTCTCTAATTTCAACTTCTTTTCAGCTTCATTTATGTCACATGTAGCATCAATAAACCAGTCAACAGACCAGTTTCTCCAGTTTTAGCCTTGCATTCTTTTTAAGCCATGCACAAGATCTTTCTTTGAAAGATGTATTTGCAATCATGTTTTCTTTTGCCTTCACAGTTGGGTACACAAAGAGGCATGATGGGAACAGCTGCAGGGGTAAGTCATAGAGTTATGTTAGGTAGCTTTATAGCAAAATGGAGTGGCATGGATGTCTGGAACGCAAATAATTTACGACAGTGTGCATTTTGTTTTCCAAACGCATCCTTTCATGCCAGTACATTTTACTACATTACCTTATTAAACAGTTCTTCACCAGCACAAATGAATTAGTTTAATCTAGACATAATGGAGCTGAATGGTACTCAAAGGCATTACGGTAGACTGCTACATTCTTTTGAAGTTCAAACAGCCATGTGCTTTAGTGTAAACACTGGAGTAATGATGAAGACATGGTGGCATTGTACATGTATACATGTATATGAAGAAAGGATGACATACACCACCAATAAATCAAGTTCAGCATCAAGCATCAAGGTGCACTCTACTTCAATAAAAAGGAGAAGGAAGCTAACTTCTTTTTTTAAAATTCTGTTCAAACATTGTGAGAGTGAAAGCATAACCATACTCAATAAACTGGTAAATCTGAAAATGTCATAGATCTGTGCACTATTTTCAGATATTGTTCGTTCAGTCTTTAGGCACACATGCTACCTGTAAATGTGCAGCTTTTCTTTTATTGAATTTTTTTTTTTCTTTGCAACCCCACCTCTTCTCTCTCTCTCTCTCTCTCTCTCTCTCTCTTTCCTTCTTCCATATCTTCCATTAGAATCGTCTGAAGACAGGCCTTACATCCTCAATGGGAGCTAGGCCTATCACAGGGATGGCACCACAGGTATGTTGTGACTTATCAGAAGCTAAAACTCAAAGATTATCTTTTTTTATGATGCCATTTAACACTTTCTCATCCTACTACTAATAAGCTTTTCATTGAAATGTCATGAAATGTCACTGACCTATAGAGACAATAGTGATATATATTGATAAAGTCCACTGACTTCAAATTCAATAATCTGCGGTATTTTGCAAGGCCTGTCAGAACAACAGAATCATGCAAATTTTCATACAAGAAAAGAGGTTGTTTTAATACCAACTATTTCATATGTCAATGAAAGTAATTTGAAAAGTGACATAGAAATATGTAATATTTTATATTGAATACAATTTCAAATTATTGTAAAGATCTTTATTATTCAAATTTGTGCAGAATGCAAATAAAATACAACTTCAGAAATGTCATTTTAATGGTATTTTCCAAGGTAGATAATTGAAATCACCTGTTTTTCCCTGTAAAAACTGCTTAATTTTTGTTAATGTGCCTATTGGGACTGCATAGTTAAGAGTCATTATAGATTCCCCAAGTTTACACCAAGCTGTAAAACTACACTTTCAAATCTGTATTATCTTTCTCAATGAGAAGTTACTGGGCACCAAGTTTTGAAGGAAAATTTCCTTGAATATTCCAATTGCTGTCACAGTCTTCATAAAATTGAGCATGCCATGGTAGTCATGTATACAGGCGAAATGTCCAATATAACAACTGCAGTTGGTTGAGCGTGGATTGAAGCTTTCTCTGAGCGTGCAAGTGCACTCGATGTGTGTGTTGCACCAGGTGACAAGGTCAACACATAAAATGCAGTGACCCCCTAATACATGTCCTCTCAATTAAGAAGATTTATGGCATTTTACTGAGGGGTTGTTGAAAAGACATGGTTGGTAATACATTGAGTGATCATACTTTATGTCATAGGAATTTTAAGGGGGAAAAGTCATTGATATACTGTTTCCAAAGGTGATGCAATTCTAAAAATGTATACAAAGATAGGTGTACAAAGATTGAGCACATTTAATTATACCATCTTTTAAGCTCATCACACAGTATACAGTCGGTAGGCAATCCAACTTAGGAAAAAATTGTTACAGCATTTGACAGGAACATCGAAATTTGAAAAATCTTAATGATTAAAGTTCTAGATAGTCGTAAAACTACTACCTAAATGCCAAATTCTGGTCTTTTGTGAGCCTCTTTGTGAGAGGAAACGTGAAATCGGTTCGGAATAGTAGTGACGTCATAGCAGACTTGCAATGGCCTAAGAGTTAAGGCCGTTTAGTTTGCAAGTCTTCTTAGTGGCTTACAGTGAACCAAAATGGAGTAGGTCTTGGGTTGCCGACCTTGGAGATAGAATTAACTTACTCTCCACAAGGAGTCAGCCAGTTTTGGTTCTCCTGGATATCTGTCCCTAAATCTTGCATGTTTCTATGTGTACATGTATAATCTTTGCCATTTCATCCTGTTCATGGTTGTCTTGAAATGACTAATGAATAAAATATTTGAATACAATAATGATTCAGTTTAATGCAAACAATTTTGATAAGTAATCACTTTGTATCCTGTCACTTTTTCTATCTCCTCAAAGGATGGCAATGTTGCCCGACCTATGACTGCAGTCAAAGCAGCAGGATATTCATCAACAGGCAGAGGTACTTTTACCTTTCAATTCTCCTTATTGAACAAAGCTCTCCAAATATCAACATAATTTTCAGCACTCTTAGTTTGGGGGCATTTGAATCAATTGATATGTTGGGAAGGTACTTCCGGTATGCTCAGCTGTGATATTGGTTGCCATTGACAATGTTTTGGTGGACATGTCCATCTTAGGAAATCGTCTTTTTTTTCTCTCTTGCAGGCCGCTACAAAAAAAATTTTTTCACTTGCCCGACAGGGCAAGTGAAAAAAAAAATCGGTTGCCCGGAAGGAAAAACAACTTGCCTGAATTTTCTTTTTATTTCCTTTGTTTTTATCTTTTTTTTTTTTTTAGTAAATATCATTTTAAATAGGGCTTAAGTCATTTAAGGTTTTTAGCAAAATGTTTAAAAACCGCTCAAGAAAAAAATAACGGCAGTTTCCCTTCATGTAGATTGAGAATAATGTTAGAAAAAAAAATAAAGAGAGGTAAAACAGGGCCTTGCACTAACATTTTTTTCTTGGGGTCCGGCCAGGCGTCCAGATTTCTATATTTTGAAATAACGAGCACCCGGAACAAACTTAGTTACAAGACATACGCACTAAAAATCAACTAAACCAGATGTACATTGTAAGAACATTAAGTCCCGATTTTCATTGTGTAAATTCCTATTGAAAAAATGTGACTTAGTCGAGCATATTCTTGATATTGACATGCAAGTCAATCGGAACGTACACGTTCCAAGTTTCAATTTCTCGTATGCACGCCCGATAAAATCTCTAATCTGCACGAATGTTAAAATTTCCACAGACTATGAGTTACTCGGAAACATCACTTCAACTCAAGAAATATCCTCCAAAATATGTGATAATGACTAAATTAACGAATTATCTTTACATTTGAAAGTTTTAAGGTATATGGTGATGTTAATTTATTTTATTACACTAAAATATCTAGAATTCCCTCCGATTTTCGTTTTTAATCATCAAGTACGACTTACAAACTGAGTTATATCAGTTCTGGCCCGATCGACTTTTGCCATTACAAATGAAACAGCCAAGGCGGGAAACACATTTATAAGCACTGTATGCGGACGTGGGTGAAAACTACTTGAGGCAATTGCACTATTTTATCCCTTGTGTAACTGTACTTATGAGCAAAGGACCTCACTCACGTAATCATGAAGAAAAAATTAACGGAAGCTATACAAAAGTATGACAAGTCTTGACAAGATATTTTTGAAGAAATGGATGAAAAACGAACGGACATCATTAAAAAATAGACATTCAAACGATTCATACGTGCAAGCAAGAGCTTGTTCATTAGTGCTCTTCTGATTAAATTTTATGGTGGGCATGAAATCATTCAGGCCAAGTTCGATATCGAATCATGATGCGAGTATTGTGTGGTTGATTCAGTTTGGGATCTAGTGGAATGCGACACCTCGCTCGCATGGTGAATTAGCTTGTTTTTGCTTTCGATATGGCAGCCTCTACAGACCATTTTCAGACAATTAGTGACCATAAACTTATCAAAAACTCATGGTAATCCTACTTCAATTTTTTCGGGTTTCTGCCGGTTTGAGATTATGGGGGAAATTGTGATTTTTCCACCTTTCTGTAGGCTAATTTAATGTTGTATATTTTTATTGTAAAAATCACCACTTGCCCGATCGGGCAAGTGATTTTTACATTTGCTTGCCCGCCCGTGACTTTCACTTGCCCCGGGCAAGCGGGCAAGCGGGTTTGTCGCGCCCTGTCTCTTATCTAGCAATTAATTGTGTTCTCATAGATTTGCTATTTGAATAGGATTCTTCTGATAAGATTTAATGTCAAAGTGTGAAGATTTATGGCAAAATGAAGGCAATAATCACACGTACTGACAAACAAGGCAAGTATTTATTGCGTGTTATTGATGATGCAATTAGACTGGAAGTAATATGTCCCAACACCTATCTCCTTGATATCAGTATGGATAGTAAATTCCTGGTTAATATTGCTAAAGGCTATATGTGAAAGGGAGAATCGACATGGATGCAATGAATTTTATGCATTTATACAATGTATGGTTTAAAAATGAAATACTTGTACATGTAACTTCTTTATTCCTGTGCAGCAGAGTCAAACATTTTGCTGAAATCACATGATTCCCAAGGTTACATCATCCTTCTGACTGCTTGTTTACACAGTTATTAGTTCACTTCATCTAGTGGTCACTGTTAAATAATCTATCTAAAACCATGTTTGAAACTTGAGCATATTTGTCTTGAATTGCTCAAATTCTAGATATTCAATTGAAGTTTATCTTTAAAAAATCAGATTGCTTGCTCACTTTGTGTTCTTGTTTTTCATACAGGTCAGACCTTTGACCCACTTGGTCAGTCGTCAAAGGGGCCAGCCCCTCCTCTGGAGACCAAGAATGAAGACTCGTAAGTTTACTACAGTGTTATTTTGTAAATATAAAACTGTCCTTTATTTTGAATATCCATTCCTTCCACCATCTTTGCATTCATATTTTCATAATTTGAATATTTGTTCATGAATATTTGTATCCTGCTATTTTATGACATTGACAGTCTATTATCAATTAATTTTTATCTCATTTTCAAACCATGTTGTTTTCTTTCTTATAATGATTTCTCATTTTATTCATTTATTTTGTTGTTGTTGATATGTGTAGGGCTGAAGAGAAGGTGAAACAACTTGAGAAACAAGTGAATGATCTCATAGAAGAAAGCTGCTTTGCTCACAGCAGAGGAGAATTCACTCTGGTATGATAAAAGAAATACTTTTTTTTTTTAATTACCAGTATTCATTAGAAGCATGGGGAGGTTGATGACGATGATAAAATTTTGTTGAGTACATAAGGCTTTGAAACAGAGTCATTATGCAGTGGTATAAAATACATTGCAAGAAGAATGTTCTGTCATATGCACATTTACTGCACCTGGAAGAGAGAGTGTCAGTTGCAATCAGTGTCTGCAAAAAGACATCAGTGCAATGCCACAATGCAAGACATTTTTTTAATGTGTTGGAAACTGTTGCCATGGTAACGACATTATGGTAATGAATCAGAGAAATCTTATAGATCAAACTACTTCCTCATTTTCGACAAGTGCTCATGAAATTTGGCACACACATTGGTCTTGTGGTGAAGCTTTTTTGGATGTGTTGAAAAAATTTTGCCATGGTAACGGCACACTATGGCAGTAAGTCAGGGAACTAATGCGGATCGAACTACTTTCTCATTTTTGAGCACTGCTCAGGAAATTTAGCTCACTTTATGGGTGGGGATATTAATTACCTTCAGTCATATTACATTTACCAGTTATCCCTGATATGTAAAAAGCGTATTAAGAGATACAGAGCTCATTCTCAAAAAAAAATGTTTGAGTGCTCTCTCGTGAAAATAAACTGATCATATCAAAAGAAATAATATTTGCATATACTACTGAATTTTCCCTTCTGCAGTTACTTTCAGAAATTTACCTCAGTAGGAAGTATAAGTACTTTCATTATTTGAAATCCTTTTTAAAGAAAATGTATCGTACAGCTAGAAACGAGATGCTCTCTTTTCATCTTTTTCATTATATAGTGAATATGTTATAGACAACTTTGACATTAAAGAGAGACTTCCATTTCTTTCTTTCTTTCTTACCAGGCTCTTGATAAGGCCAAGGAGGCTGGTCGACAGGAAAGGCGACTTGGTTCAGTCAGAGATCAACTCAGTAACAATGAACAGGTTAACTTGGATTTGACATACTCGGTAAGAACACTCAACGATATTCGTCATTCGTATTCCCATTACAGAAAGGATCAGATAGAGCTGAATTAGTAGCACACCTCGTGAAAGAGTAAACCATATTGTATGGGTGATTATGCGAGGTGATCTGTCATCCATAGTTCTAGGTGGTCGGTGCAAGGTGATGCGAGGGACGATTCTCAGTAGAAACAGAGCAGGTAACAAAATTTGCGGTGTACCAGAAGTTTCGAATTCTTACCGGGAGAGTCGCGTGTTATTCAATTGATCATCACAGCGCGTATTAAAGGCAGTGCGCGAGAGACCTGATTTGTGACCTTATGATATGCGACTTTCTGGTTCAACGCATTTTGCAAGTTCCCTCGCATTACCCCACATCACCACATATTTTATTGCTCAGTAGAAACACATCAGGTAGTAGTAAAATATGAGGTGATGCAGGTAACAAAATACGAGTTCATTCAAGGTGTCCAGTAGAAACATTGTTCCATTCATCTAGATTTTCAACAGCAATGAAAATCAAATCTGAAATGCTTGTGGTGAGAAATAATGAGCCCAATGTATGTCATGTTTCGACCTATAAAGACTGACATCAAATTTTGCACAAATGTTTGGGTTTGTCAGAGAAAATCACATCCAAATATACTTCAGTTCTAATAACATGACACTCAAATGGAAGAGCATGATTAGTTCTTTTGTTTGATAACAAATTTGTTATGATGGTTGCACAAATATCTCTGAAGATAGACTTGTAGTAGATTTTATGATTTTTGGCAAGTAAACATTTTTCATGGAATTGGCCAGATGAATGTAAACTTTTGGCCCCAACTGTAATTAACTTTAATCAATTCTTAGAAACTGTATTGTCTCAAGACTTACGTGTAGTGTTGTGCTATCAAAGTATGTAAGTCCTATAATGATGAAATTGTATTACACATGCCTTGCAAGTTGCTTTACTTATGTAGCCTGCAAAATGTTTATCCTCATTATATACATGAGATTCATTTTGTGACATTTTTCACTTGACAGGTCTTGTTTAATTTAGCCAATCAATACGAAGCTAATGAGATGTTTACTGAAGCCCTTACTACATACCAAGTCATTGTTAAGAACAAGATGTTTTCTAATGCTGGTGAGTGCATACCATAGACATATGATAAATTTACTTGATGAAAAGTAGCACGCGTGGATATCATTATGCGAATGGCATTAGGCCCCGCCTCGTTTGGATCATTTGAACGGGGTGAGCACCCGTTATCGCCATGATATCGATAACACTGTTGCATTATTCATATCTATTGCACATAGCATTTTTATTGTGACACTTTGATTTAATGCTCATTTGTTGCACATTTATTGTGAATTAACTGCGCATGTGGTAAGCTGATGTGTGTTATGTTTCATAACGCGTACAAACAAATGCTACTAGTTGGAAGCATCTTACAAAATGAATCATTCATTTTTGATCATGAATATCGATGGGTGCTAGGTCGGCCTTCTAATGGATCTGGACAAAATGGTGGAGCTTTAGGGGCCTAGTGTATACCCTTGGACTAACATCATATGCTTCCTTGCCTGTGGTTTTGTACATGCCCTACTGCAGTGTTTCATTCACTTCAATTCATTTCAATTCAATTCAATTTTATTTCATTTCCAGCAAAAAAAATTCATAGCAATTTTTAAAAATCAAACATATAAATCATTGTACAATAAGATATATTTTACATTTTATTTGAATTATAAGATTAGTTTCTGAAAGGATGGAAATCTTCTCTCTTTTTATGTTTATTTTTTCACATGGATTAGCATTTTCATTACTTTATGACTATTGTGAGTAGCTGAAATACTCCCACATTGCGCAAGAATTTGATTAGTTACATGAAAGTGAAATAGTGCCATAATGAGAAATTGAATACTTACATTGTTTAAAGATAGGATTAAACTCTTGTAGGATACATTGCTAGAATGGGGATTGACAGGTCCAGGTTCAAATCTGAGCAAAAATATTGTACTTCATATTTCACTATCTGATACTAGGGTGGGATACAAAGTAATTTTTAGGAAACAGCAGTACTTTGCCATTATATTTCATTAGTTTTGCAGATCTAGGGTGGATCTCATGATCTGTATTTCACAATGAGTAGTGAGCTATTGGTATGGTTACATCCAACAATGTGTCGCTATGCATGTGCATGTCAACAGCTGCACTTGTCTGTTGACCAGCTCCTGCAATCCATACTGTACGTCCTTTGTTTGCAGTGGTGACAATCAGTCGTGCATCTTTCTGTATCTCTTTCACCCTCCTCATGAACACACCACCTCTTGACTTCAAGAGCTATTAGCCCCCATACATGTATCAGGCAACTGACAGCGATATGCCACAGCTCTGTATGGCAGTGTTCATGCCACATGCTTTTTGAGACTGCCACATGCCTTTTGAGACCTCTGCAAGAAGTCCTTGCAATGTTCGCAAGAATGTGATGGCTGCATGTGTCACTTGCATTCATGAAACATGATTGTTGGACATGTCCATTGGCATCCTTGTGCATCTTGCATGCTCCTGATCTATATGACCTATTTTGATGCAAGGTTTTTCTGTAAAATCTTTCAATAGGTCATACAGATCAAGAGCCAGATCAAGGGGGTCAGGCTAGTGAAAAAATGACTCTGTTAAGTGTACATAGCAGTAATTTAGGGACAAAACTATGCTAGAAAAAATGCAGTGCACAAAGTGGTGGGGAACAGTCAGGAGGGGCCCTCTAAGAGGGCCAAAAATGACAGCTGCTCATGCACTCGGCTTTTGTTCACAAATACATGACTGCTCTTGCTTTGAAAACAGACAAAGCTGTGGGTGTGACAAGCCGTTAAATACACAAATTCCTTGCTCCTTCAAACATTGTTTAGGGCAGACGATCATTTTTGCAACTGTAGTCATGCTTGAGCTTGGTAGTAAATCTACGTTTGACAGCTTGTCATACCATCAGTTTTGTCTTTGTTTTCAAAACAGGAGCAGTCGTCTTTGTAAACGAAAGCTGAGTGTATGAGACCACATACAGCAAGGTGTATGGCCAGTTGTGACCAGTGCTTTAAAATAGAGTATACTGTTGAAGATTGTCTTGAAATATATGTGATTTTTCAGTATGATTTTGGTAGTTTTGAGGGGGTTAATAGGCATTTGTGCACCCTTACAGTATTTTGTTAACAATTTGATTTTGTTTCTCATATTCAGGTCGTCTGAAGGTGAACATGGGTAACATCTACTACAAGCAGCGTAACTATCCAAAGGCTATCAAATACTACCGTATGGCCCTTGATCAGGTTCCAAATACCCACAAGAGACTGAAGTGAGTTCAGCAAACTGAATGTTATTCCTGACAGTAATCATGAAAGTAGAGTTGTTCACAGTTTGTCATAAACCTCTGAACATTAAGTCAAAGAACAAATAGTTTGCATTCATCCTTTTTCTTGTGTTTTGTTTTGTTCTAATTTATTTGTCAATCTTTGCATGCTTGTAGCTTACCCTGGCTTTTGTTTTGTCCAGTAGGCTTCTTTAAAGCATGGTGATATTACAGTGCGACCATTTTGAATTGAACTGCTGGGGGGGGGGGGGGGGGGGGCTATCAAAAAAAAAAATATATATATATATATGTGTATATATAAATTTATGGCATATACTATGTGAGATAATTGTATTTATTTAACCCAATATCACAAACATAGAAATTATTATTATGATAGTCTATCACTACCATTATAAATTTATGGCATATACTTAGGATAATTGTTGCATTTGTTTTAACCCTCTCTATCTCTCTTAGAGCCTGTTTACACTGCAGACCCCATCCGGCCTTGTGCATTTACACTACCTATTCTGGGCAGGCCTATTAATGTAAATGTTTTGCCGGTAGCGGCGCTCTGCATGTAAAAAACGATTTTAATTGAGGGGCGCGCGAAAAGCGAACCCGCATTTGGTACCGCATTTGGGTCCTTGTGTGTTTACACCAAAACTAGGTGGACTTTGGGCCGGCCCGAGACTACCTCCCGAGCTGGTCCATATGCGAGTCCGCATCGGACCTGCATTTCGTATCGGGCCGGCCTATTGCTCGGTGTAAACAGGCTCTTACACATTCTAACATACACACATATTTTCTCATTCTGTTGTTCCAGGATGAAGATAATGCAGAACATAGCCAATGTCTTTGTGAAGATGGGTCAGTACACAGATGCTATCACTTCTTTGGAGCACATCATGGCTGAGAAATCAGACCACTCCACAGCATTCAACCTCATCCTTTGTTACTATGCAACAGGGGACAGAGAGAAGATGAAGAAGACATTCCAGAGGCTATTAGGAGTTGAGATGAACCTCGAGGATGAGGACAAATATTTGCCCCATCCGGTAGGCCTCATGTACATGTAGTTATCTTTTTGATTGGGGGGGGGGGGGGCTTGTGTCTTGTGACTTACTTTGTCTGATACTGTATAAGCCAATATTTTCGCGTACATATTTTTTCGCGAATCACAGGCTCACAGACATTTTCGCGAGTCGTTGATTTCGCGAGCGCAAGAGCAGTAGCAAGACAGGACTTGCAGTAAACTTATTTCTACATGAAAGATTTGGCAGATCCGGAGGATTTGTTTTGGATTTTTTTTTTGCCAATACAGAGCTGCCAAGTAGTAGGATTTTATCCTATTTAGTAGGATTTTTTGGAGAGAATATGACAATAGGATTTTTCCCATGAAAATAGGATTTTTGAAAGTTCTAACATTGATTCTTTATTACCTTTATTTTATCTTATTTTCATGTTATATTATCAACATTTAAGTTTATCTCAATGCTCAGTGTACTCTATTAGTGTATTTTGTACTGTAGATCATTTTCAATAAAAGAAGTTTAATGTAGAAAAATTAGGATCAAAATAATTAAGTAAGTCATACATTTCATTGATATTGTATTTTCTTTAGGATATCATAGAAAGTGAAAGGGGAATCACATTGTTGTATTTTTTAAATTTTCATGCAAAAATAGGATTTTTGGCATGAAAATAGGATAAATGGAAGTACAGAATAGGATTTTTTTTTCCGTTGGGGTTGGCAGCTCTGCCAATGCCATCACACTCGTAGCTTGCGATAAACAAAAATAAAGTCGTCATAAAAACCCTGATTTTTTTATTTATAGCGCATTTTCGGCGACTCTCTTTCTTACCACCCCACTAAGGCCCGGCATGCTTTGGAAAAATGGCACCAATTCCACATTTTTGGAAGCAGAATTTGGCTTCTTATAGGGGTTTTTAGGTGACTACTTGTGGTGAGTGACAAATTCTCTGTGTGTTGTGATGTACATGAACATACACACGGAGGACTGCTGGGCACTTTCCACATAGCGCATACATGGCAATGGTTACAATGCGTCAATGACGAGCGAGAGCTATTTACGTGTGGATATTTTCGCATGTTAAATTCTCTCTCCTCCCCCATGAATTCTTTAAGATTATGAATATGCAAATTACGTAGACAATTGCACAGTGCATTCAAGGATATTTTCATTTTGTTTTTTTTGTAAATGTCCCTCTCCCTCCTCCTTTATCTCACTTACTAATAACATATCTGTCCTTTAAGCATTTAAAAAAAAATCTTATTATTGATGTGCTTGCTGTAATTATGAAATCTGAGCATATTTTCTTTGATATGTCTGAATTATTACATATTCTTATTTTACATATTCATGTATGTGCTTGTGTAAACAATTGTACCTTTTCAAATTTTGCATTTTCCTTCATGCGTATGGCCTTTGATTTAATTTGCTTTTGCTTTCTAATAATATTGAACTTATATTCACAACCATAAATCATTCATGCTTCATGTTAAGTGTATTCTGAAGAATCTGATACATTGTTTCTTCCATTATCCTTTTTTACTTTTATTCTTGATTCTGAACTTGTAGATAATGTGATACTGTATAAGCCAATATTTTCGCGTACAGATATTTTCGCGAATCACAGGCTCACGGACATTTTCGCGAGTTCTTGATTTGGCGAGCGCAAGAGCAGTAGCAAGACGGGACTTGCATTAAATTTATTTGTACATGAAAGAGCCATACCGGCAGATCCAGAGGATTTGTTTTTCGATATTTTTTTTGCCAATACCATCACATTCGTAGCTTGCGATAAACAAAAAAGGCCGTCATAAAACCCCTGATTTCTTGATTTCTAGCGCGTTTTTCAGTGACTCTTTCTCACCACCCCACTAAGGCCCCGCATGCTTTGGAAAAATGCCACCGATTCCGCATTTTTTGGTAGCAGAATTTGGCTTCTTATAGGGGTTTTGGATGTGACTTAGAACTAATTTGTGGTGAGTGACAATTTATCCATGTGTTGTGATATGATGCTACATACGCACAGAGGACTGCTGCACTTTCCGCATAGTTCGAGGCAATGCCAAAAAATGTACTGATGACAAGAGCTCAGAAAAAAAAGGAAAAAAAAGATTTCCACTAGTTGGCATCAAAGAGATTGTAGACTTCTAATTTAGCCCAAGATTTAAAGTTTAAATCTCTCTTCCAAATCTAGCCTACATGTATGTGGTAATTGCTTTACCCATGTATCATTTCTCCAGCTGTATCTCTTCTTCATGTATCTTTCCATGCTCTTCCTTTCATCTTTGAAATTTTTAAAGGATGAAGAACTTTTTATTCCTGAACCGGTGAGTGAGAGGTTTGACTGTAGAGACTGAGAGCTCAGAGCCCATTTCATTTTAGCATATTACATGGCCATATGACCACTCATGAGCCTAGGCTCCACCTTGGCATTGAAAAGTTCTACCTAATATTTTGCAGTTCCAGTCGTTCTGAATGCATTAAGCATTTGGTCATTATGAATTACAGCTGCTGTTTCTTATTTTTCTGATGATTTTAGAGAGCTGTTACCTTTTAATTTCAAGTTTGCTATCATATGAAAATATGGTGCTCGTATTGCACTTTTCTAATTACCACAGTTAATCTGCCAAAGTTAATCTCCCTTCCCTTGACCCTTTTTATTTGCAGTGGACAAACAGCCTTGGGTTCAAGCCTATTTACTGTTTTGGTAGCAAGAAAAGAGAATTGGCATGAAACTGATTAAGTATAGTCTCACATTGTCCCCCTTGCTTAAAAAGATACCCGTGTGATATTCCATTCATGATTTCCGATGAATTTAAGTGTAAATGTCTGAAAGGAATGTCATAGAATGGTTTATACTCAGCCCTACCCTTTGGGACGCTATGTTACTCTTCATTGTGTTTAATCGCATAATAGAATTCCAGTTAGCTTAACATGAGCAGGCACTGTGTGATGCTGTGCCGATGCTGTTTTGGGGGACCTGAAAACTAAGTTTTGACATTTTGATTATGAAATACACCCAATTAAATGAGTTTTTATGTAATATCCTTCACATCGTAATGGTTTTAGGATACAACCTTTCGTATCATCTGACAGTGAATTCAAATAGTGAAAGTTACTTTTTGTAGATTTCCCAAAATTATACAGTATCTTTAATGCCCTCATGATCTTTTAATTTAAAACTTTTAATTTAAACCAGCATTTATCTGATTGATAAACCTGTTGTATGTTGTTTGTGAAGTGAATTTTCCAGCATTTGCCTAGATTAGGAATTCCATCAAGTCAAAGTATGGTGCCAAATAAGAGCCAAGAGACATTGAATACATGTAGTCACATTGATTTCTTAACTTAGCCTGTCATGGATCATGTATTTAGAATAGTATCAAGTCTTGGTAACGGTGATTGTCTTAATGGCAGATTTTCATATGTGTACTGTGAGACTATTTTCTTGTACTTTTCATTCTTGCTTTCTGCAATTTCCTTTTATTTCATCATCGTGGCCTAGACTAGGGCTGTGTGTTGTGTTGGCCATTAAAATATTCATAACTTGTCATTGTATTACTTAGTCCTTTGGTCATATTGGTGTTTCTTTTTCCTTTTCATTTTAAAGCCCTATATTCTTAAGACATAATCTCTTCAAGTTGTCAGTTTATCATTTTATGTATTTGTTGTTGTTATTGTGATTATTTCATTAGAGTTTTATTACAAGTTTACCATGTCATGTTCTAGTCCTTTTTTCAGATTTCTGACATCTTTCTTTTTGTTCAAAATCTTTCATATTTCATAAATGCATGTGCTTGTTATTCTTGATAGTCATGTATTTCAAACTTAATGTGACAATCCTTTTCTGAGTTTGTTTTAGATTTAGTTTGCATTTCCTTTGGTGACAATATCCTGTGACCCAGTTTAACCATTTAGGATATATTTACAGAATATAAATTTTACTAGAATTATTGAAATATGTTTTCTAAGATTCAGACTGTGATTCAGTATTATATCTTCTTCAGAACAGGAAACATTCACTCTTTAATACTTATCAACAATTTCTTGCGTATCACTAAGATAACTGTTTTTGTTTTGTTTTTAAGTATGTTCCCTTCAAAAGCATAACATGCTGCACATGGATCTCAAATTTGTAGTTCACAATGCAAATGCAGCAATGGCAGAAATACAAGGGAAAGATCCCTTTCAAACACTGAGGCATTTTTTATATATGTATGTAAACTTGATGTTTATCTCCAGAACACCTGGATTCCATCTCATTACAAAATAGTGATTTACCCAGACTGATCCTAAATCTTAATCATTCACAGAATAACAAACTCCTATTCCTTTAATGCACGGTTGCAAGGTGCAATCAGTATGAATCAGTCACAACTTTTTGCAGGACAGGCACTGTATTTGTTCACATTTACCTTCCATCAACTTCCCTCCAATAATGTATGAACATTTGAATGGTCTCCTAATGTCTTATCATCTCTATCACCTGCTTCAGGATGACAAGCATGCTAACATGATCTTGGAAGCAATCAGGAATGATGGTCTCAGGCAGGCTGAAAGGAAAAGGTAAGTTAGTCATGCTTTCAGAAATGACAAGGGTCATCATATATAGGTGTCATGGTCTAGTGGATACGTCGCCGGACTGTAGATCACAAGGTTGGCGGTGCGAGTCCTGCCATGGCAACCAATGTCTTTTGGCAAGACATTAATCTACAATTGCCACTCTTGACCCAGGTGTCGTAAATGGGTACCCGGTAGGATGAATTTCCTTGAAATGCTAGAGCGCCTTAATGGCTGCCTTGCTAAAACCAGGGTAATAACAGTGGAGCGCCAGGAATGTCAATTCTGATGGACATGAGTTGCTATACAAGAACCCACTACAGTCAACTCTGCCTAAGTCGAATTTCTTGGGACTGCAGAAAATGCTTCGACTTACAGAAAATTCGAGTTATGAGGGGTCAAAAACAATAGAAAATAAAGGAATGGGACCAAGTACAGACGTTCAACTTAGGCGATTATTCGACTTGTGCGACTTTGACTTATGCAGAGTTGACTGTATTATTATTATCAAGTGCTTGAGACATGAGAGAGTTTGAAGTATAAGAATACAGTCTGACCTCGCTTATCCGGCCGCGTCGGGACCAGCACCCATAAATGGCCAGATATGAGAGTAATGTAGTGGGACACCTTTTCTATGAAAATTTGTAGGGTAGAGTGGTCTATTTGCTGTAAAATATCTATTTACTTGATGTTGTGGATGATTGTAAATGATCAATAATATCTTTCTGTTTGTACAAGATGAAAATGAAATAAAACAGAATGTTTCCATCTCCCAGGCTTTTAGGTGAATAGGATGAAGAATAAAAGAGGGAAGCTGGCTGGGAGACACGGCCTGTTAATAGTGGAGTCTGGATAAATGAAGGCCAGAGAAGTGAGGTTGGACTGTATAGAATATAAAGATTCACTGTATTTGTTGGAATCCAGATACATGTGTATTAATAAAGATTTATTTTTATTTGTGATGAATTTGCATTGCTCTTATATTTCTTCTTCTTTTTTTTTTTAAATGGAAGATATGCGTATACACTCTTGAAAAGCAGCTTATGTGAAAATAGGCTTTACGTGGGTGTATGTTGATGTTTCTGATTCTGTTGTGTGAAAACAGTGTGTTCTGGTGTTTCATCCCTCCAGGAAAGCCAGTATGGAGAAGTGTGTGATGGCTGCAGCCAAGCTGATAGCGCCCTCTATAGAGCAGAGCTTCTCTGCGGGTTATGACTGGTGTGTTGACTGTGTCAAACAGTCCAATTACATTGACCTTGCTAATGACCTTGAGATCAACAAGGCTCTCATGTATCTCAAGCAAAAAGAATTCAATCAGGTACTGATTTGTATTTTAAATGTCTGCAGAAATAGCATATTCATATGAATTATATTGTTTTATTCAATATGCTGTAAATTGTTGAAAAAAAAAAATTCTCTTTCTTTGGAGTCATTGTATACACTGTTGTGGGTCATTTCTTGCTATATGTCAGGGGCGTAGAAGATGGGGGGGGGGGGGGGGGGGATGGACGATACCGTCGACCAGTGACTAAAATCCCTTTAATCTAATCAGTGGTATTCTTTCTTTCTTCTTTTTTTTTTGTCTATACTTTTTAATCTATTTGACTGGAAATTAGATAATGAACAACAATTTATAGAAATAAATACTCCTCACTTCTTGTTTATAGGCTGTGGAGGTTTTGAAGACATTTGAGAAGAAGGAATCGAAGTGTGCTGCAGTGGCTGCTGTTAATCTATCCTTCATCTACTTCCTTCAAGGAGATGTAGCAATGGCTGAGAAGTATGCTGAAGTTGCCATGACAGCAGATAGATACAATCCTCCAGGTGAGCTAACATCATATGATTCTCAGTAGGAAATTGTTTACCCTTGGTCCGTACTTATGGAAGTTTTGCCTAATGACATCTCAGAGAGGTAGCATGGCCTTGACTGGATCACAGCAGTCTCAGGTTGGAAGTGTGGGGGCATGGGAATATTTGTTAATCCACCAAAATGAGTGACATTAGCCTTATGGTATCCCAAAGAGTTGGTTTAGGGTGGACCAAAACAATTTGCAAGCTGAAAGTATGCTTTGACATGTTAGTATTCTTGTTGTTTTATCTCCCTACAACCCTAATGTAATCATGCGTATGCCCAGGGAGATCATGAGAGAACTAAAAAGCATTCTTTAGTATATGTTATCTCTCTACAGCTCTAGTAAATAAAGGCAACTGTGTGTATGTCCAGGGAGATCTTGAGAAAGCAAAGGAATGTTACCAGGAAGCTCTAAGAACGGAAGCATCATGCACAGAAGCTCTCTACAATCTAGGTAAGCTGGAATAAAAACCTTTTTACTGCAGCATGACAGATTGTGCAGACTTTATCATGATTATTTTTTTTTTTAATTGGGTTGCTCTGCAGAATATTTAGCTTAATTTATATATTCATTTTCCTTTTACTTCTGCAGATGATTTTGAAATCAAGTTCAGTGTTGGTATCATTTAGCCTAAATAATATACTGTGAATTATTTTAAAGTGGCATGTATATGTTCTTTTTTGTTTTTTAAATCCCATAGTGAAAAAAAATGTAGTATTCATTCAGAGATAATGCGTTTGTGAAATAAAGATTCTAGTAAATGAACTCATTATTTCCTTCTTTTATTTCAGGTCTTGTTAATAAAAAGCTTGGTCATCTTGAAGCAGCATTAGATTGCTTCCTCAAGCTCCATGCCATACTCAGAAACAATGCTGAAGTTATTTTCCAGATAGCATCACTGTATCCTTTATGTAGAAGACATCATTACTTTCATCCACATGTGACATGTCTGTAGTGATAGTGGGGATTTTTTTTTATATCCCACACACTATGAATCTTGCTGTAGGAGTGGTCAAAAGTTAATCATGTGATAAAGCATGGTTTTGCCAGTCAGTCACCAGAGAAGAAAAGTTTGTTGCACTCAATGGTGATCATACTTTTGTGTCTCTCTGATCTCTTCAGTTCATAGAACCACAACATGTTATCACTATTTTTTTTTAGTACGCGTGGAAATGAAAGTGCGTTGCATCCTATGAATTTGGACTTAATAATGCCTATTGCACAACACCTACTAAGCTTCAGTCTATGGGAGCTGAACGTGCATTATTCCTCCCATTGCACGTGTACCATCCAAAAATGTACCACTGCACATCTAGCATGATGTCACAATTAGCTTACGCAGTATACGCGTATTCACTTGTTGAGCTAGGCAAAGTAAGTCGTGTGCACACTACGCTGTCACAAGGTACACGCTGCAAATAAGCATTTGCAGTCAGAATTTTCCTTTTTATGCCTTTTTATGCCAGGTGAGTGATGGCGGCATTGTGTTTTCGTGAAAATTGCTTGTTCTTGCAATAACTTAAGAACCATTTGACGGATCAACTTCAAATGTGACTGACACAATGTCATTTAAATACAACCATTGTTTTTCCAGTTTTGTACAGTAAATGTATCCTATTATTGTGCTGATTAGCATTTATGCCACACTTGCAACTGCACCGGTTGGCACTCATTGCAAATGAAAATTTTAAGTGCAGAAAGTTCCTTGACCTGCCTTGTGTGTAGCTATGAGATGCTAGAAGACATTCCTCAAGCCAGTGAATGGTTTATGCAGCTTATTGGCATTGTGCCAACTGATCCTGGTATCCTTTCCAGAATGGGAGAACTCTATGACAATGAGGGTGACAAATCACAGGCCTATCAGTACCATTTTGAAGTGAGTATAATGTTTATTCTTGCCTAGTACATATTTGATTCTGAGGCCTCTTTTCCACATGATGTAGTAAACCACCCATATTATCATCAGATCAAGCAAGTCTCTACCTTCAATTACCTTGGAAGCATAATCACTGAAGATGCTAGATGCAAGAAGGAAATGAAGAGAAGGGTAGTCCTTGCAAAGTCGGCTTTCTCAATATTAAATTATTGAGAAATTGCAGATAGAGTCTGAAGACCATGTTACAAAGTCTACATTGTTACATACATCCAATATTTATGTACAGAAGTGAAACATGGACATTAACCGTTGAACCACACGTGCCATTTACCACACAAAGAATGATCTTGTTTGTATGTAAAGATGTATTCCCTATTACACAGATTGGCATTATTATGAGTTCAAGTGCCGATGTGAAGCATGGTACATAGGGCGTACTACACAATGATTGGCAGATCGCGTCTGTCAACATTGCCCTTCTCCATTCGGAACTGCAAAGCTAGCGCACGGTCACAACCTTTGTGCCTATGTAAACAAACAAATGTGCGTACCGTGGCAGACAGAGTCAGTATGTGTGTGTGTCCAGTGCTATTTCCGAATTTGCTGTACCAAACGTCTATTTAGGTAAGGATTTGACAGATGAGATTTATGGGACACTCAATACGAAAAGGAAGATTAGAGAATCTAGCATTTACAGGAAAGATCGAGGGGAAAAGGAGCAGAGGAAAGAGAAGAGTGTATGGATGAAAAGTCTGCAGAGATGGCTTGAGGACAGAGAAGTTAAAGACCAGGGCCCAATTTCATAAAACTTGTTATCAATAACAAGTTGCAATAACTGTATAAGCTACTGAAATCCTTGCATGTGATTGGCTGAGAGCATATTTGTCATAGAAATGTTGCAGTTGTTATTGATAACAAGTTTTATGAAACAGGGGCCCAGGGGATGGAAATATTGGTGAAGGCTTGAAACTAAGAGCTGTGGAATATCATGATCACCAAAGTCAGTAGATATGGTACCTAGAGAGACGGAGAGAGAGAGATCATCATCATCAGATTACAGTGTACTCAGAAGCCCTTGTCTTACAGTAACAAGGCAAGATTTCTGCTAATCAATTGCAAGTTCTTCAGTCATTCATAAATTATTAGCATTATAGTTTGTTCGA
This sequence comes from Echinometra lucunter, assembly GCA_029962745.1. Taxonomy (NCBI): domain Eukaryota; kingdom Metazoa; phylum Echinodermata; class Echinoidea; order Camarodonta; family Echinometridae; genus Echinometra; species Echinometra lucunter. The sequence continues at coordinate 18,173,968 of CM057160.1, read as the reverse complement.
GCTTCATGGTCCTTTAAGATAATAACCTAATGAATAAATTCTTGATTGATATGATTATTTCTGTAACAATACTCACTGTCATTTCATTTCCCATGCAGTCATTCCGCTACTACCCATCCAACATTGAGATCATAGAGTGGTTGGGGGCATACTTCATTGACTCTCAGTTTGTAGAGAAAGCCATCCATTACTTTGAGAGGGCAGCAGTCATCCAACCTAATCAAGTCAAATGGCAACTCATGATAGCCAGTTGTCATCGAAGAAGCGGTAAAAACTTTTAAAAGCTCATACTTTGAGACAGAAATGTTTATGGAGTCCGACATTTTGTGAATTTTAGAGTTGTCTGAGCGTACATACATCTTATTCTACCAAGTGGTCACTGTAGGTCTGCAACATTTTTGTATATATGTTAGGAGGACTCCCAACTTTGAATTCTGTACCATTTTTTACATTTTCTGATTGATAATTTAGTCTTTATTAGTGACTATACAGTTTTCAGAGGTTACTAGGAGTGCTTTGGGAAGATATTGGTATTGCAGTTAGTATATAGTACACTGCCTTCAAGAGCAGTGCACACTAATTTTGCTGATAAAAGTTTGTTGGGGCTTTTTTCTTGCTAAGACATAATTATGTAGTTTAAAATCTGCGTAGAGAAAATGATTTTAATCAGTGCACTTTCCAGAAGAATCATGTGAGCGGTCTTTCAGCAAATACACAGAATTTTAATTTTCAAGTGGACTTTTGTTCCATTATCCCCATTTATAGGTAAGATGATGGTTTCTCTCTCTCTCTCTCTCTCTCTCTCTCTTTCTCCTTTTTGATGCAGGAAACTACCAGCAAGCCTTGGAAACTTACAAGAAGATTCATAAAAAGTTCCCAGACAATGTAGAATGTAAGAGGAATGAGTCGATATTATACATGATTATAGTCACCTCTCCAACTTCTGAAGTATTTCAAGACAGGAGTAATAAAGAATGCACTGCATTTCCCGAGAAGTTGAATGATGGTTCATAAAGAAATAATATTTTGCTGGCAAATGAACCATTCACTAAAACTGTGTACTGGGAGTGCTGAAATGTACCTTTTAATTGTTCTTATTATCAAGTATTCTGCAAAACAGTGATTTCTTCAGATTTAAAAAGTACCTTTTAGAATCTGGGCTGGTATTCAATTCAGTACTTAAGTCAGAAATATGAATTTTTGTCTTAGTATTTTACTCTAAATCTAAGACACCTACCTAGGAGACTTAAGGCTTAAGCCAATTATTTTGGAAGCCTTGATTGGCAGGCATAGGTTTTTAGACTCAGCCATCATGAGCTGCGCAGAAATATATCATAGCGTACTCGAGCGTATTTTGATGCGACATAATAATTACGCATGAAAATATGACGTCACAATGCTTATCAGTAAGAATTTTGTTTTAAAGTTGGCTTAATAAAGTAAAATTCAAAGTACTGAATTGAATGTGACTTAAGCAAATTTCTTAGCCAAGTAAAATAATTAATAAAAGTATTACTTAATCCAATTATTGTATTGAATACCGGCCCTGAAGAACAAGTGCTTATAATATATTTCGTATATCTGTTCATTTGGGGTTTTTTTTGTTGTTGTTTTGGTTTGTTGTTCTTGTTTATGTTGTTGTTTTGTTTTTAGTCAGTTAAAAAAGTACCTGTTTCACCATATTATTCTGAAAATGAGTAGAGTATAGACCCCACAGACTGATGTTTGATAAGATGTCCTTTTTTTTTTTCTGTGATTTCTTTGTACAGGTTTGAAGTTCTTGGTACGTCTTTGCTCTGATCTTGGACTAAAGGATGCACAAACATATGCAACCAAACTGAAGAAGGCAGAGAAAGCTAAAGAAATCAGAGAACAGGTTGAATAGCTCTTCTGATTTTTTTTTTTTTTTCAATTTTTCCTCTCATCTGGTTCTGTTTTATTCTCCCTCAAGCTCCCCCGCCTTCTCCCCCCATCTTTTTCTCTCCTATGCAAACATTACCCATGTTTATCCTACTTTCTTTCATCATCAGCTATACATTCAAATTTTTAGTTTATTTTATTATTGAAAACAGTTGTAACACTGAAGTATCAAATAATCATAATAATTGTTCATGCTCTTCTTATCAGAAAAGTATAGAACATCTCTCTCCTCTCTTTTCTTTTAAGTCGTTTTTTTCTTAGCAAAAAAAAAAAATTGATCAATCTGTAGACCAAAGGGCCAGCCTTGAAAAATGAAAGTTGCATACAGCAAATTGAGTGTATTGAAGTAGTATATTGAATGGATTTAAACTATTCTAATATTGATTTTAAGATATTAATTCAAGGTATGTGTAATATGCATCTATTTCAGAGAGCCACCAGTGGTAGTAGACGTGGTAGTGGCCGAGGCGTGAGGCAAGGAAGTGCAGGTCAGTCACGAGTCTCATTTTCCTTACACACTTAAACAGATCAAGCACTTTGATACCTCGTTTGATATCATAACATGGCACAAGTAATTGTTTTTATTTGATATGATTAACAAAATAATCTATAGGAGGACGCTGTGCCAGTCAATCATTCCATCTCCTTTTTGTATATACATATTAGTATGCATTTTAATACAGTATCTTTAGACAAGATACTTACTTTAAAGGTAGGGGATCTCTTTTGCAGTCCCCCAAATCAACTTACCTTCATAGCTTGCCATATCGTACAGGTAGATGACTAAAATCTCTCAAAATAACAAAACTGTAAACTTTTTAATGGGGAAAAAGTGAAAAATAAATTTCAGTTGAATTAATGACGCATCTGCATACAAATTATGTGAAGGGACATGTTTTCCAAATTTGTGATGTACATGTCCGCAAATATTCCAGCGAACATACATACTCCGTTATGCGCAACATACACCACAGTACACACACAAGCACAAATAAACACGCTGATCCGGACATATTTTCTGGCACGGATTCAACATTTGAATTCCAACTGTTGTAACTGTTGAAAGGAATAAGGGTAGTTTTTCATTTCTCACAAAAAAGCTGCAAAGCCTTCGACTATGATATTTTATACACTTGATCAGTGGTTATACTCTTCAAACCTCGTAAGTTTCATGAGGTTTCCAAAAATTTGCAAATGAGATCCCTTACCTTTAATAAGACAGGTATTATGCCATCCAGTGACAAAAAGAAGCAACTCCATTTTTTTTTTCAAAATTGACCTTTTCTTGATGTGTATGCTCTACATGTACATGATGATAAAGAATTTAAGCCCGAAATATAGACATATCAAAAGGAAGCAACTCCATATATCTCCTCATATAACAGTGACACATTTTCTTTGTTTAATAAAAAAACTCATTCTACTGAGTTACTTCTTTTTGTCACTAGATAGCACTATTGATTGCTGTGGTTAATCCATGATTTCATTATCAATTTTTTTTTTACTTGATTTTATCTAATTTGATATGATTTGATTGTCCAATAATATTAACTTCATAATGATATATATTTGCCTCTATCTCACTACTAAAATCAAATGTGAATAGTACCCTCTACCAACGGGATGTGATTGACCAATGCAGTCTTTGTTACAGTTCACAGACAATGCTTTTATCTATCTGAACAGCTGGAATAAAATAAATTTCACAACTTTTCCCAGTAACATAAAATGACTGTTAAACGTATATATGTATGAAGAAGAGATTAAATCATGATAGCCTCTATCCAAAGGAGAATTAATGTCACTTATTTTGCAATTTCATTACTTAAAAAAAAGACAAATTCTGTCATTTGAAAGAGGCCACTTGTACAAACAATACTCTTTCAAATTTCCTGTGACATGCCATCATTAAGGTTTGCTTTGTTGTGTGTTGTTGTTTTGGTTTAGTCCATAAAGCTTAAACTTGGAAGTCAGCCTTTTTTTCATCTGTATGAATAGTATTTGGCTCATCTTCCTATGCATGAAAATAAATTGGCTTTAACCATGTTATGTGACACCCCACTTCCCCCCCCCCCCCCCCCCCCCCCCCCCCCAACAAAAATAAATGAATAAAAAGTAGAAAAATAAAAGCAACAAAAGCAACAAAAATCCAGATATGCCTTAAAATATGAGAAAATACTTGCACTCCATAGATAAGCGTGATTTCCCAAATTCACTTGAATTACTTGAAATAAAATTCTGTCCCATTTGTTTTCACTGCAATCATGTAGACTTCAGAGGTGAGGTTGTTTCCTATAAACAGGAACCAGAAATATGCACCAAATATGAATTTTTGTTTTCCTTTATATTTATTTTCTTTGTTTTAAAGCACTATACTTCATTTTGGCACATTCTTCCACCTCTTTGTTTTTGAAAAGGAGTGGGTTATTAATGGATAGGTGATTTTTCTTGTGTACAGTTCAACTGTTTTTGCATACACATCGGTATACCTCATGGGCCTGTAATTTATCTGCATCACAACATTGATTTCATGCTGTATGATTGTCTGTTTGATGTGTTATAATAAACAGACTGATTTGAAGATATTAGATTTCACATGCACATTAAAAAAAAAAAACAGATACTGTTTTACCTACCATGGCTGGAAGAAAATGCTTTTCAGATATATCAGTGTTAGCCTTCTTTTCTAAAAAAATGAGTTTTATAAATGGATGCAACCTGTATCTTCCAAATACACATGTTACCTCTACCATATCGTCACCGCTTTCAAGAAGTAGCCCTTTTTCGCGCTTGGTTGTGAACATAGATTTAGAGATAATCACGTTTTTAAAAATATCTCTTTTTGAAACAGTGATTTCAAAGTCCATTTTATGCAATTTTAGGAAGAAAATTAGGCAGTAAGAAAGTACAGATTCTCTTTTTTCTGTAGTATAAAGTTAGTTTCATTTATTATTTTGTTTTATATGTTATAAGCCTGTGAGAAAGTGGTTGTGAGTGGTACATTTTTTTTAAACGAAAATGCACTGTAATCTGTTAAGGCACTTATATGTAACATACATATGTAGAGTACATTAATCTATCACATGCATTTAAAAGTGGCACACAATGGGATGGTTCATGAAACCGAAAACACCCATGTGGCTCACATTTTTTTATACCAGTGATGTCATCTATGACGTATGGAGTCGCAATCATATTCTAAAATTTGCTGAAGTTGAAGATATTATTATTATGGACAACTTAAATCCGAGGAAAACTCAAAATTGAAAATTTCATTGATATTGGTGAAAAGGGCTACTTTGTGAAACCGGTGACGATATGAAGTAAGATAATCTCACCTCCAGCCTCCATAAGAGATGAGATCTGAGACAAAGATCAAACAAACAATGTTTTGGGCCGGAATGCGATGTTTGGAGATAGTGTGAATGAAAAGCCCTCTTGTAGGTGGAAACTGTATTCCGTTACTAGAAAATTCTTTTATCGGTAGTTGTAATTCTTTTGACATGATAGTGCCTGCACAATAACTACACTGAACTAATATTGTGTTTTTCTCCTAAATGGTTTGCAGATTTTGTAGTAATGTTTTCCCATTACAATGAAGAGAAACATCAAATTAATGTTTGCGATCTTTCTCAACATAGCTCTCTACAATTGCCAAAAGAGTGTACTTAAATCCATTCATATTCGTTGAAAGTACAACCTATTTGCAACCACTACAGTTGTACTGTCTACAATATTTTGTACCTAACTTGATCCCTGCCATTGCTGCAACATCTAATCATGAGTCTTACAGCACACATCTGATACATAGGCGGATCCGGGGGGGGGGGGGGGGGGGGGGGGCCGAAGCGGCCGCTGGCCCCCTATTGGCGGAGCAAAAAAACGAGAGAAAAGAAACGAAAAAAAAGAAGAAAGAAGAAAAAAAGTAAAAAGAAGAAGAAGAAGAAGAAGAAAGAAAGAAAATGAAAGGGCTATGGCAAAATTTTCGCTTGCGCTCCACGCTCGCATGCTTTCATCTTGAGAGTTATAAGAAAAAATTACAAAGAAGTATGATTCATTTTATGGGGATTTTTCCGCTCACGCTTTGGGCTCGCATATAGGGGAAGTTGATTAGGTTATCAACAGTTTTAGAATGAGTTCAAAATAAATGAGAGGCAAAATTGCTCTGCCTTCAGGTTATTGTAAACCAAAATTTCGGCTCGTGCTTTGCACTCAAAATTGTCTCTTCCTTAAAAAGGTCTACTATTTCCAGAGTTGAACCACAGTAAAAATCCTGACAGAGACTTACACCCATAATGTAAAACTGGGGTAGAGGTACCATTCCCAATCGACAAATTCGCAATTGCTGTCAGAAAAAAAAAAAGAGAGAGAGAGAAAGAAAGGAGAGGGAATAGGATGAAGAGGGAAAAAGAGGAGTAAGGTGCCCATATTTATTTGCTTGTTCATTTTGACGATGAAATAACACTGGTACCACGAAAGAGAGTGTATATATTTCCTCGCTCGCTGCGCTAGCTCGTAAGTTCAGAAAGCAAACACATTCGGCAGGTGAGATGAACAAATACATAATCTAGATACTTTTAGGTAAATCATGTATTTGGATGAAGCATTATCACTTTTACCACAAAAAGGTATATATTTTCCCCGCTCGCTTGTATAATACAAGATGGTCTTTGAAAGCAAATAAATTAGGTAGGAGAGGTGACCACATATTTCAAAATAGATATCTCAAAGGCCCATCGTGTATTTTGATGAAGAACTTTCACTTCTACCATGAAAGGGAGTACATTATTATGTATTTTCTTCACTCGCTATGCTCGTTCGTACAATACTCAGATACAAGATGGATTTGGGAAAGCAAACGAATTCGGCAAGCGAGGTGACCAAATGTACTTGCACACATATAAAAAAGGTTGGTTAACTCATAATACCATCATGTATTTCTACCATGAAAAATAGTATACAGAATTTTTCCTCGCTCGCTGCGCTCGCTCAGATTAAATCTAACTCGTGATTAATACCATCGTTTATTTGGATGAAGAATTATCACTTCTACCATTAAAAATAGTGTATAGATTTTTTTTTCCTCGCTCACTGCGCTCGCTCGGATTAAATTCAAACACAAGATGGTATGGAAAAGCAAACAACTTGGGCAAGAGAGATGACTAAATGCACCTGTATACATAAAAGTCACATATCTCATAATTAATACCATCGTATGAATAATTATCACTTCTACCATGAAAACTAGTATACAGATTTTTTCCTCGCTTCTGCGCTCGCTTGGATTAAATTTAAATACAAGATGGCATGGAAAAGCTAATGAATGTGGCAAGCGAGATAACCAAATATACCTGTATACATATGAAAAAGTCAGATATCTCATGATTAATACCATCATGCATTGGGATGAAAAATTATCACTGCTACCATTAAAAAAAAAATAGTACAGATTTTTCCTCGTTCGCTGCGCTTGCTGGGATTAAATTCTTAAAGTGATTACACAATGGTACAAAAATTTTTGATATATGATCGAGAATAGAATTCTAAGAACAATAACATTAAAACTTTGATGATTTTCAATCGAAATAAATGCATTTTGGCTAATTTTCTCATAAAAAGTCAAGAGTTGACTAAAAAAAATTGAGTATGAGGTATGACGTAAAAGTGAGTACCCAGCTTCGCGCATTGCACTTGTATTGCGCGCTAGACTGTACAAAATGGATTATACCTTGCGTGCATTTTGCTAGAAGTGCGCGACAAGGTACCCACTTTGACGTCATTTTGACGTCAAAGTGGGTACCCAGTTGAAACTGGGTCACAGCTGAGGGGTCAAAAATATCCTGAAATCTTACCACATTTGGGGGTTTCCTTGGTAACACGACTTATTAAAACAATTTAGGCAGATGATTTTCTGCTAATAAAATCATGCTCTTTTAAATGAACTAACATTGTTTCAGCATTGTGTACCCCCTTTAATACAAGATGGTTTGGAAAAGCAAACAAATTCAGCAAGCGAGGTGACCAAAATATGTATATGTATCTCATAGTTAATTCGTCAGTGTATTTGGATGAAGAAAATTATCACTTCTACTATGGGAAAGGTATATTTTTTTTCCTCGCTCGCTGCGCTCGCTCGTGTAGATTTAGGATGGTCTTTGAAAGCGTATCAGGCGAAAGAGGTGACTAAATAGGCCTATGTTATCTTTAAGCCCATCATGTAGTTTGATGAAGAACTATCACATCTACGAAAGAGAGTGTATATTTTTCCTCGCTCGCTACACTCGCTCGTATCATATTTAGACACGGTGTTTCCAGAAAGCAAACACATTCGGCAAATGAGGTTAACAGTTATATCATTTAGAAGAAAAATGTGATAGAGGCATACAATGCCTCATGGGCTTTATACGGTTGAATCTATCGACATTAGTTGTCGGTAATCACTGGCATTGTTTGTTGGCAATCTGGCCTCTACACCCCTCCCCTCGCCACTGAAAAAAGTCTATGCCCCTGACGATTTTCTGAATTTGGAATCTCAAAAATTTTCAGCTCGCGCTTTCGCGCTCGCATTATCCATCATTTCCTTTTTACTCAGGAAAAAGGAGTTTTATAATTCCTCAATTAAAGATAATTATTTCAAGATATATAGGTACATCTACCTCTGTGTGGGGGGGGGGAGGAACAAATTTTCATTTATTACGCCACTGAGTGCAGCCTTAAACCATACGTTTCTAATCGGTTCGAGTGGTTTTTAAAAATTTCGGCCCCCCCCCCCCACCTGTTGGAGAATGCTGGATCTGCCCCTGTGATAGCCCCTACCATATCTTCATCTTATCACAGTATCAATATTTACACCCCTCATTCATCTGATCACTCCTACCCTTCTCACACATATAACTCCTAACATTTAAAGCAGTAAACTGTTTATCATTTTCTTCTTTCCATATAAAAGAGAAAAATTTCCCAGTTAGTTGCTGTGCATGGAAAACTTTCTTAGGCATACATGGATGGATACAGTTGCAGAATACCCTACCATACAAGTAACCCTAACCCTAATCCTGACCCTGATAAGACCTATTCCTATTAAACCCTAACCCTAGCCTTTATCCTTATCCTTATCCTTATCCTGACCCAAATTCCAACCCTAACTGTAACTCTGACCCTGGCCCTAACCTGAATACTTTGTATAGATGTGTGATGGGGTATTCTGCATTTGAGTCCATAAGTGTAATTGTATTTTCATATAAATGCTAAAAACATGTATGATTGGTAAATGGTTTTGTGGGATTTGTTTTTACAGCACCACATTTGATTCACATATGTAGATTGTGATAGATTAATAAATCCCCCACCCTCTTCTCATCCTATATTAATACCTCACTCCCTGGCACTTGTTATGTCTGTTGTTGTTGTTATTCTTTGTATGTTGGGTCAGGTTCAGAACGCATTGGTAGTGGGACGAGGAGAGGTCTGGAAGACGACCGCCTCGATAGCCCATCTGGTAAGTTTAAAACCTTGTTCTCACATGAAACAATAAACTGCAGCAGATATGGTGACATAAAATTCTCTGTGCCCATTCCAAATCTTTATCAAATGCAGCTCAGATACTGATAAGTATGAATTGCAAAACCAGAAACTTCCACATGCGTAAAATGTTTTCAAATTTCACAAAATGATATACATGTATGTAAAAAATTTGCATGATTCATGATTGGCTCATGCAACTGACAGAACACCAAGTTTTTTTAAATTGTTAAAGATGCTCTTTCTAATCCCTACTTTCTATTCATTTTACAAATAATAATTTTGATTTTGCCATATGGCAGTTTAAAATGTCATATGTAAACAAGCCATAAGGGTTAAGTATGTAACAATCTTCATGTCTTTAATACATATGTACAGTAATACTTTAGTACAGTAGCAAGATCACAAATTTTCTATGCATGGTAGCTTGTCAAGCAATATATGGCATGGATTTACATGGACATACATAATCTTCCTTGAAAATTCCAACAATGACAAATCAATGAAAATATTCACATTTTTGGCAACCAAAAGGAAGTCTCTATCACTTTGTTTATTTTACCTATTTTCCTATTTTGATACACTATGTGTCTACACAAGCACATGCTCCAAAATATGACATCCTAATTATTTAACCTTTAACGTCTACATGGAACCACCCTTTGCTCTTATATTATCAGACTGTTTAACATGCTATACTAATCTTAATTCATTTTCTGTCATTAACATAACATATTTCTTTTATTGTGGTTTCATTGGTCTTGTGATTGCTTGGAATGAAGTTAACTTGTAGTCAATGTATCACTTGCGGTTATCTTGGGAGGATTTATATTGTGGGGAAATGCATATGGTATTTGCCTCGATGAGAATAACCTTTCAAAATTATTTCAGTTTCAGTTGTTGGCAATTCAGGGCAATGTTTCATGAAAGTTGTCAGTCTCTGACAATTTCAGTAAAATCCTTGGTTTTGATTGGCTGAGAAGCACTGATCACTGACTATTACTGTGGTAATTGTCAGAGAATGACAACTGTCATGAAACAGTGCCCTGATCTCCAACCTTTCTTTTTAGCCTTCTAATATGTCAGTAAGATGGACTACTGCTAATCTTTCATAGCAATTATATGAAAAGAAAAAAATTACCAGTATAAGTGCAAGTATCAGTGAAAGCGGCTGCAACATGAATTACTTTTTTAATTTAGAATATACATTGTATAAAGATCTTTTATGTTAGAATTCAACCAGCATTTGAATTGAATGTTTGGGTTTGCCTTAACCAGATTCAGGAAGGGGTGGCAGTGGAACAAGCAGTCGACAGAACAGTGGACGTTCAAGTGCTCGGAGGAGCAGCGGCAGGATGAGGGCGGCATTGCCTGAAACAAGCGGAGTCTATCAAGTGGAGGAACAGAATGTTGGTGAGTAATGTGCTCAGAATTGGTTTAAGATTCGCTTTCTTCAAATAAACATTAACAGGGACAGACTAGCCAAAGAGAGTTTCACTATGTTTTCCCATGGTCTGCTGTATTGTGAATAAGTTGAATAATGGCCTGGGGGCAAGATGATTAAGCTTGAGTGGGACAATCAAATCCAAATTCCCCAACCAAATTCCAGTCTTAGTCAAACCCTGAACGAAACCGTGAAAGTTTTGTGCTGGATTTTTTTTTTTTTTTAAAGCTGTAAAAATAAATATATCTGTTACAGTTTTGTTGTATAACGGCTGCTAAATTAGGTTTATTCCATTCTTAATTGTCAGTTTTAGCGATGAGACAAGCAAGACGAAAAATCTTTAAAGAGGAAAGCTGCGTTTATTGTTGGTGTACATACATGTATTTCAACATCATTTCTGCTAATTACTCTCAGTAAACATCCACGATTTATATCCTAGGTTTATGGTAGATTACAGTTCTTTTTATGCCTCTGCCCACCGTAGGTGGTTGCCGGAGGCATTATGTTTTTGGGTCGTCCGTCCCGTTTTCGTTCTCACGATAAATAAGAACTGTTTGATGGATCAACTTCAAACTTGGCTCATGTATGCATATGGGAGGGACAATGATCTTATTAGATTTTGGGATCTCAAGGTCAAAGGTCAAAGGTCATAGAGGTCATTATATACATGAAAATTGCTGGTTCTTGCGATAACTTAAAAATTTGATGGTTCAACTTCAGACTTGGTTCATGTATGCATATGGAAGGTCTCAGTGGTCTCATTTGATTTGGGGTTGACAAGGTCAAGGTCAAAGGTCAAGGTCAAAGATGTTATTGCATACATGAAAAAAAATGAACACAAAGTACTATATATATCCGATTTGGCAATGGCGGAGGCATAAATTTCGACCGCGCGCAGTCGAGGATTCATCTAGTTGTCTTAAAGTTAATTGTTGAATTACAGTCTGACAGTTCAGTTGTCCAAGATATACCAGTAATCTGTGTGCTCAGTAGTCTATGAAAGGAGTAATGAGGATTAATTCCTTGAGGTGAATTAATCATTTGATTTTCCCATCCCATATTTTGATGTCAGAACATGATTTGTTTTTGTACTTGAATAACTGTCATGGACTCAGAGCAGTCTCCTCGGGTACTGTAAACGTGGAATATTTCTCGGAGTGGAAATTTTCGCGAAGTTCGCACAGCCCGACATATGCGCGAAAAAAAATGCACAAAATATTTTGTTTATTATGCCTGTGAATACAGTTATCCTATCTGTCCGTAAAAAATTGAAAATGCATGACTGTGTTTAACTCGGCTGAGCGTGAAAAATTAATTGTGCAAAAATTTCCATTTTTACAGTATCTGCAACTATTCGACCTTTAACCTTATCTTTGTATTCCTTTCCATTGGTACAGATGCTTCTTACATAGATCCCCTAGGCCCATCTGCTGAGAGACCTAAGACAGCAGCAAGGAAGAGGGATGCTGAGGATGAGTTTGGAGATGAGGAATTAGGGGATGATCTCCTTCCTGAATAGACTGGATTCATTATTACTTAACAAAAATAATTTAGAAATTGATTGCTCTGTCAAATAAGTGAATAAATGCTTAGCTTATGTTAAGGTATCCTGATTCGAGGTATGATAAATCATCTAAATTCACTATGGATAATTTTAGATAGAGTATGATCAAATTTTGATATTCAAATAATTCATGTTTGCGAATGCATTAGTGCATACGCTCTGCACGAATGTTAAGTCACAATGGGATAATGAACGAGACACTGTCAAATTCATTATCCAACTCATTGTGACTTAACTGGGTGCAGTGCATATCACTAATGCATGAGCCACAAAACATTAATTATTTGTTTTGTAAAACGGGTCGGCAATATGATTATAAAGGCAGAATATAAGCTATGAACCTGATTGAAATGTCCAGATTCGCACAGTCATGGAGGCTGCCATTTGCTTTCTTTTGTGACATTATATGATAAGCACAGCCTAGTCTAACAGAGTAATGTGCTTCTTGGTTTGTGTATCAATGTCATTGCTATATAAACTATGCGCATTTCATCGCACACTGGGTTTGCAGTGCCCTCAAGCTCGCAGACGATCATTGAAAACTGTGAGTTAACATGGAAAGTCAGTGATGCATCATCACTGCATAGTGCTGCATCATGAAATGCACAGTGGGAGGGGTACGTAAAATTAAAGCATTAACCCATTCGTGACAGGAATTATGTAAAGCCTAATTTGATCAGCTTTTATTCTTCAAATTGGCAACACCAACATTTTTATTTTATTGCTACATTTTTCTTATGAAACGTCATGTATCTGAAATGAATATAAATTGACAGAAATTATGATGAGAAGTCAAAAAGTTGCCAATTTGCAGGGGAAAACGGTGATTTTAAACTTTCCATCACATTGCGAGTTTAAGGATTTTAATGCTAATTTTCCTTTAAAAATTTTCAGCATCAAAACAACAAATATTGATGAAACTCAAATGGACGCAGTATGTGTAGAAATTTGTGCACTTTCTGCTCATGTATTTGTTATGATTTTTAGGGCTCTATATCAAAAGTTATTAGTCCGAACCACATAATGTGGACCCTCTGTCAGGAATGGGTTAACACATGACTTGCATACACATCCACTATTGGCTACATTCTTGAACCTGTTTTATAAATTGGTATAGAGTGTTATCAAATTTTAAATAGGGATATAGAAACATTTTTCTCAAAGTAAAGCCTCTTTCAGATATAAGCAGTAGCAAAAAAAAAAAATAAAGAGCACAGGGTTTTTAAAAGTGTATTGTGCATCACTTTTCTGTATGTTGTTACACACAGCTAAGTGAGTATGCATAGCACCTTTCTTACATCACTTGTACTCACTTTGTACACACAAAAACTCATGTTTTATTTTTTTTTTAAACAGTTTACCGCTGCATATGTGAATAAGTCTTTAAAAGAAAATTGATGAAATGGACCTCTAAAATCAATCCAAAGAGGAGATGGGAAATATATCACAGGACAGAAAGGGAAATGAGGGTATTAACAATTCAGAAAATATGCTTGGATTTTCATGCATCACCTTGATACATATAGTATTCTAAGATTTGGACAAATGAAATGTGTAAAATTCCAGTAGATAATATTGCTATAGTTTGAGAGTATGGTACGATATTTTGTTTGTCTTGAAAATCACAGTAATAAACTGATGCCATGTGAATTGCAAGTACCAACAATATGATAATGTCGTAGGGAAAATAAAGAAAAGATCTCAGATTTCTTTTTCAGAATGAAAGTTTTTTTACTACTGATATGATCTACATGTATCTGAGTATACCAGTCTGTAAAGCTCTGTACTGCTTTTCAGCTCTCTTCATCAGTGTAGTAAAATGATGCGAAAGTGTTACAGCGGTATAGTGTTAACTTCACCGAGAATTACATAATCCTCAAACAGCCAGGCCATACCTTGGCACTGCGCTTCACTGATTTTGCAGTCTATCATTACATGCCCAAATTTGCGAACTGTGCTATGTGAACTGTGTAAGAGAATACTCACACAGACACGCACGCACCAAGCTTGAAACGAAGACTGCAACACAAGTCTAAATTTGCTGCCAGTCATTTGATGCAGATTCTTGTAAAAAGCTACGGTAAATATTATCTTGAACTGTTTTATGCAAAACTGCCATGGAGAGATCTAGGTCTGCCATGTCAGATCGGTCATGTATAGATTGTTCTTCGAAAGTATCGTATTCTGCGACACCCCATAACGCTTTCCTAGCGTCCCTGTTGAAGGGTAAAAATGAGGAATATGTCGCAGAATCATTCATTCTCTTTCATTTAGCAGTGGGTTTGCATGCAAAAATAGGATCACAGCGGAAAGCAGGCGGTGCGTCACTGCATTCAAGGTGATCAATTCACTACTTTGACCTCAATTTATTACGCCTTGTCTAAGGTTTCGCGTCAATTGACCACACTGTTCATATATTGTTCCACTTATTGATAGTAACTTGATTTATTTTTGTTGGACATGAATCATAATGACATGTAACAAGAGTTATCTTTGTTGTACTGTAGAAGCTGTATTCATCAGCACTAAAGTTGGTCAAATACCTAAACATCACCATATAAAGACAATTATAATAATTTAGTCATACAGTTTATGCTGTTTAATTCATTCTTGAATATTCGAATTGCACTATCGATTTTCTCATTTTAATAATTTTAATAAAGGAGGCATGATTGGGTAGGTATGTAAAATTAGACTAATTAATATTTTGACACTGCTGCTGGCAATTTGTGTTATGACCATTCAGTGTTGGTAATTCCGCAATTTTCTCCTGTAAGGAATTTCCTTGTTCACATCAAATTGGTATACAACTAAGAATGTGATAACTACTGTTGAGAATTATTACCGAGTTCTGTATTGAAAACGGATCCTCCGTCTGCTCTACAAAACAAAAGCTAGAATAGCTGATATCAAGAGGTTATCATCATCAAAAAATTTTGTTTGTGGTGAGGAATGATTTATCTTTTTCACATGGAGAAAATTTCAGATATTATTGGAAGATATACATAATAGGTATTTATCAAATCAAAAGCTAGAATAGCTGATATCAAGAGGCTATCATCATCAAAAACTATTGTTTGTGGTGAGGAATGATTTATCTTTTTCACATGGAGAAAATTTCAGATATTATTGGAAGATATACATAATAAGTATTTATCAAAACTTCTCATTAAGTGCATGCATGCTGAAAGTATCATTCATGATGATTGCAGCTCTGTAGTGATATATTCCACTGAATTCATTCTATCGTAGACTTGTGAATTTCCAATAATCAATGTTTTGATTTTATTTGATTTGATTTGATTCAGATTCCACATTCGACAAAAAAAATGAAGGAAAAAGATGAATAATTGTTGATGTGTGATATCGTGTATCAAGAGATATTACTTATGTTGTAAATACTGGTAAAGCTTTGTGGTTTGACCCCCAAAAAAACATATTAAATGAAATAATTTATTGCATGTCCTTTTGCTTTGGTTGTAATATTTGGTGTAAGGTTCCTTATTTCTCTCATACTGTTGGCCTATGTATCTGGCTCTTTCCCATTTTCTTCCTATATATATCTTCTTTGCTATAACTGATCTTATCTCTCATTCTCAGTATCCTCCATATCTGTGTCTCCTGCTGTTTGATTTTTATTTGCTTAGTTTTCACTTTCTTTTAACCCCCCCCCCTTTTTTTTTTTAAAGATGATGATTGATGGTAACGACAATGTTGATGAGTAAAGTTAAATTAATGACATTCATTTGTAAATAAATTAAGATTATTATTTCTTATGAAAAAAGAAAATTTTTATGTTATGGTAATGGTAAAAAACTCCATCCAAGCTGAATATAGAGACAGATTTTTCGGTGGTGGTGGTGGTGGTGACCTATTGTATGAGAAAGTAGTGGGGTAGCTACCATAGCGATCATGGCCGTATACAGCAGGGGGGCGGGGGCAGTTGCCCCCCCAGAAATTTTGAAAACTTAAATTTTTTTACTGAAATTTTCACAAACTTCACCAAAAGTCTGCACCATCCTTCAATTTCACTTGAAAAAATGCAAAAGCGCCCCCATGATAAGCTCGGTCGCTTCACTCTTGCTTTCAAGTTTCTTTGAAAATTTTTATGCGTCTTGCCCCCCCCCCCCCCCCCCGGAAAAAATTCTGCATTCGCAGGGCTGCCAACACTCACGCATTGAGCGTGAGACTCGCGCATTTCACCCATTTCTCACGCACGAATCTGAAATAACTTAATATAATAATAAAAAATGATAGATTTCAATAAAATGGCGACCAACTCAAGAATTTAGGGAGCACTGGCTATATTATCCTATGCATCAATACCTTGACATGACCAGCCCGTACCATACCGTATACGCACAACACACGAATTCTTTACGTTTATATGGAACACTTTCAGCCATAATGACAATGAAGATGGGAACAGAGGAGGCTTTGATACAATATATTCTCTGTTTGGATGCTTGCTTGTTGCATCTTCCCATCATCTGCACCCAAGAGTACCTACATCCAAAACCTGGGTCAAACAGAGAAGGGAACCAAATAAAGACATGGTTGGCATTTTTCAACAAGTGGATATGCCATCTTTATTATTTTCTTTGCATGTAAAATTGTATGATTTTCTCTCTTCATAATGCCTTTAGCTATATGTTAAAATGCTCTATAAAGTATGCACCAGATCACACAATTTCACCTTCAAAAATAAAAATGTTCCACACCGTGGGAGGGGGTCGCCCCCCTCCCACACCCTCCCACACCCTCCCCCACCCCCTCGCTTCGCTCGGTCGGGCTTGGTCGCATCGCTCCCTCGCACTTCACTTCTCGTATAATCTCACTCTCAACTATTATCCAATGTTGGCAGCCCTGCATTCGGCCCTGATAGCGATTCCATCTACATATTTTCAGCAAAGGAATAATGCATGCCTTTATAATGTGTTCCTCAATCTGATGATGGTGAATGATGATGGTGGTGCCGGTGGTGGTGATGTCGACGATGATGATGATGATTATTCAGTGCATCAATGCAAATTGTGACGCGCAAGCCGCGCCCTCGGGCCGCTCCGGCTCCCATTGCATTGCATTATCAGCTGCAACCAGCTCAGCATCTTCCGTTCTTAGCTCTAGCTATAGCCTCTTAGATCTAGCTGGCTAGCTGGCTAGCTCTCTGGAAACGAGGTTACCTTCGCGCGCTGATATAAACGCGCGGAATTTGTAAACAAACGTCGGGCCGGGCCGGCAATCCATAAGAAAGTGTTTGTCTTTTCACCAAAATCTACCTGCTTACGCACTAGATAGAGACTCTGAAGGTAGTTTATGGCTTTCAAATCGTCCAGTGTTTATGCCTCTTTCTTATCTCCACCCAATAAAGGGAGGAGTGCGGGGGAATTTGATGTGAAAACTCAAGAGCGAGAGCAACCGAAATGCCGTGAGATCCTAGTGAGCGCCATCGGTGAAGCCTTCGCTACCCCGAACCGTGCCCGTGTTAGTGTGGTTGTGAGAAGCCAAAAGGAGTCCGTTGCAGATTCAAAGAATAGCGTTTCCAGACGACTCGATTATGTTATCCAAACCCTGCACACGTACAACGTCAAGGTATGTAGTTTATAGATATGATTGGGAGAGAGTTTCTAAGCTTTTTAGGGTTTAGTGTTCTGGTAGCCGATAGCCTAGAAAGAAAAAAGTGGTAACCATGATGATGTATTGTAGTAGTAGTAGTACCAGTCAACCTGGTCAAACCGCAGCGCGTTTCAAAAGCGCCTTTTGCAACAGCCACCCAAACTTGCTAACTGAATCAAACACACCTTGCATTTTGCATTAAATATCTTTAGCAGTGTTCTCAATTCAGAAAAAGTTTCCTGACCCCTTCCCCTTGCAAATACATGTATATGTATAAAACTCTCGTGAAATCTTGCTAGCACAAGATTCTTAATCTAACTGGGTTTTTTCTTCTTATAAAGTACAGTCCACCATCGGGTGTATTGTCATGACTAGACCTATATTTGGATTTTGGCAGGTCTGGTGTGGTGTATATACATTGCCCTAATTTCTTAAAAAGCACCTTTAGCACTCCACAGAGTGGATCTGGTGCTATACAAGTCCCATTTATTATTATCATTATTATTAAAAAGATTTCTACATAATGCTATTTGCAGCTAAAACTCAGTGCTCCTCTCTTAACAAAGCAGGTTTTTGAATCATTCAGTTGTTGAATATACATGCATGACATGCATTGTTCTCGGCAGTACATAATACCCATGGTTCAAATACCATGTGTGCAGGATTTCAGACAAAGTAGAACCATGTGTGAAATTGCCCCGACATGCGTGGCGACAAGGGTAAAAAAAAGAAATTGAGTATACATTCCTAACAGTAATAAAAAATGCCAGAGATTTTTTTTTTTAATTTTGACAATATATTTCAACTACTGTAAGCCTGTGAAGTTTCCAGGGACAGACCAGTGTACTCCCCATTAGATACAGTGTAGTTGGTAATAGGTTGAAGGCTGAAAGAAGCTGTAAAATTTTATGAGTAGGATTTTCCCTCATGGTCATACAGAGAAGAGAAAGAGAGAGAGGGGAAGATACTGAGAGGGGAAGAGAGAGTGAGAGGGGGAGAGAATGTGATGTGGTCACTTGATGTTGTCAGTGACCAGATTGCTGACAAATTCTGAACAGGTACCACATGTATCCATCCATATGGGTAAAAGTGTACATGGGTAGAAAAATACTTGTGAATGCACAGGCTTATTTAATTTCCACTCTCCCATATCTTGTAAGTTGTATTTACTGATATAGGGCTTCAGAGCTCCAAGTATCTCCACTATAAGTCTCCGCTTTGGGTCACGCTCCCATATCCCGCGATTCGCGCGGGAGGGGGAATCCCCCCACCCGCCCTCATCCTCAGGAGTGGCAGCACATGTCCTTGACATGTGCCGACATGTGTGGAATTTTTTCTGGCGAGAACACTGATGACATGTATGTCATCAGATTCAGGATGGTCATAACCTATAGTTACAAGGTTGATAGTACCATCGGGACCTGGGAAAGTGATTTTCCCGCGGTTTTTAAAACTGGCGAATCTTGTACTAGTGTGAGGGATACCAAAAACTGCCAATCTCCATGTAGAGTAGTGTTAGCTTTTTTTTTTTTTTTTTTACTCTCCAAGGAGCCTTTCCAGTCATGTGTGAGACAGAGAAGCAAGAGTGGTGACCCCCCCCCCCCCCCAAAAAAAAAAAAAAAAAAAAAAAATCCAAGAATTTTACATGACCAAGATAATTTAGATCCAGTTGAACTTAAAGGAATTGAATGGAAATAGGATAATTTATCATCCTACTTTTTTTGTAAAAGCAGATATTTTCCAAGAATTTGTTGATTATTGTATTGATTTCTACCATAGAGGTTGGCAGCCACATACATTTGCATATAGCTCAGTGAGCTCACCATACCAATGCTCTCAAGTGTGGGGTGAGGGTTAGATTTAGGGTTAGGCCCGGAGTTTAGGATTAGGGTTAGGCAGGTTTAATAGGGTAGCTAGGGTTGGCGCTAATTTACTTTCGCATCTCTCCAGTTACACAAACCAGTGACAAACATCCCTGCTGCCTATGGGGTGTATGACAAGGGTACACTGGTAGCTTGCATGCAGAATTCAGAAAACTCTGAACCAGAAATATCTCGCAATTTTCATCCCTTTCTGGTTGTCTGACTGCAAAAAATTGGACTAAACAGCCAAAGTACAACTAGATGTTAACAGGTCCTCAAAATAGGATGGGGGGGGGGGGGGGCAAGGCCACTACAGCGACGAGTATGCCATAAATATTTAACGTTGTTAGTCACATACTCCAGTCTAGAGTCATTAGACCAAAAAATCTGTCCCTAGTTCGTTAGCCTTTTGCTTTAGGTAGCCCCGGAGAGGCTAAAATTTAGTAGGAGGTAGTTAAATTCCCTAATAAGTTTTCATTTGAGTTCACTATGGCTTCATCGTCCGACGTATTTTATGAGCTTCTTGCAGTTTCCCCTTTACATGTTTGATTTGTGACAAGAACCAAAAGCTGATTTTTTTTTTCCTTCCATAGGAGGGGGATGTGAACACAACACGATCTGTTAGACGTCAAGATGGTCTCTTTCATGTGGAGGCTGAGGTTGTCATTGTATTCGTTGACCTCATCAAATGCCAGGAGGTGTGCAACTTTCTCACAGAGAAACTAGATGACTCTGTGACAGTCTCATTGCCATGTTTCTTTCATGCAACACATAATTTGGATAATGTGAGGTAAGCTCAATACATGTACATGAAGGATATAAAACTTATCGTTATATGTTAATTTTCAATGAACATAGACTTTAAGACTGCTCAAAGGAAACTAAGGAAAGTAGTGTCCTTATAGGCTTATAGCCAGGTGTTCTTTGTGCAGAGCTTCCTAATGCAGTTTTCAGTGAGAATAAATAGTTACTGGAAAAGAAAAAAAAAGGGGCTTTCTACTAGACAGGTGGCTATACAGTTGGTTGACAAAGCCAGTTTCACAGTAATTGTAGGAGATTACATGATGTATTTGCAGGAGACAAGCCTTGTTTAATGATGTTTCTCATAGACAATTAGAAATTTGTCTGGGTGAATGATTTGTGAATACCGGTACTTGTTACTGGATATGTATAGTCATGTAACTCTCACTTGATACTATATATTTCTCTCTCTCCCGCTTTCAATTTTTTTCTCCCTAATATCTATTTATCTTCTTTTTCGGGGGGGGGGGGGTCCTCTATTCCTTCACACTTCTTTCTACTACTGAATCTCTATGCTATACTCTCCCTCTTCTCTTACCAAGTTTTGAGATTCTGCATACTACCTGAAGGAAATAAACCTGCATACAAAGTTCTTTTAATCTTCTTTTAAGTGGACACAGAATGTTCAAAGAATATAAAAGTACATGTAGTTGTGATGGGTACCAGAAAATTGTCCCCATTCATCCCTGTGGCCACAGTTACTGATGAAATTGCCAATCCACAGTTCTCCGATCATACATGTATTACACAATATTGGTGATTCTCAGTTCTCAAAGGGTCTGTATTCATCTTTGTACTTTCCATACATATCTGCAATTGGCATACTTTTTCTCATGCAGGAGACAAGCCTGTGTGAATGCTGTAAAGAATGCAAGACAGAAAGCCCTTGAAGTGACACGCCTACTCCGCCAATCACTGGGTCATCCCATCATGATCAGGGAGGAGCATTGTAATGAGTGGGAAGGGCCAGCTGCTGCTCAGGAAACAAATAATGGTCAAGAAGGACCATTGACCTTTCAACAGCGATTGACCACAGGGACTATGAATGTATCTGTCAAGGTCCTGGCCAGTTTTGAACTTGTTCCGAGAGAAAAAGCAAAAGGAAATAAGACATGACAGAGGCATTCATGTAGTGGACAAACAGAAACTTTATTTTCCCTGAGCTGCATTCCTTGGAGGGATGTACCTGACTACCTGTTCAATGCATACTGGACATAAGTCTGGGATGGTATTCTATGAAATCAAAGATAATACCTCACTAAAATTGTTGGAAGTTGGTATTCTTAAAAATTTTCTTTATCTCTGTAAGTCTGTAAGGACCTCATTTGACCTCTTTGTCTTTCACATTTTTTGATACTTAGCCAAACAACACGGGTCTTATATACAATGTATCCATTGTATATAAGACCCATGTACAATTGTTTCTGAGATAGAAAAATTGATTTTATGATATACAACAGCCTTTTTATGTAAATTGTTTTTTTGAAAATGGAAGATGAGATAAGGATAATTTCATTGGGTT
This sequence comes from Echinometra lucunter, assembly GCA_029962745.1. Lineage (NCBI taxonomy): Eukaryota > Metazoa > Echinodermata > Echinoidea > Camarodonta > Echinometridae > Echinometra > Echinometra lucunter. The sequence goes on along the minus strand of CM057160.1, from coordinate 18,151,718 downwards.
GGGGCAGCTTTTGTAACATAGCGGAACTAAGAAACTTTCTCATTTATACTAGGCAAATATTTGGCAATGACTTTAACCAAAAAATGGTGTCCCACCCTTGTTTACTTCTCAAGCATGTTACAATTCCAGACCTGAGAGTCTAATCCTGATTAAATGTGACATAAATCAGGTTTTAGAAAAAAAAAAATCAAACTGTGCAGCAAATCCACAACAATCTGGATTACGATGAGACCTACTTCAAAACTTGGGCACATCTGAATTGGTCCTATTGTGAAATGAAATGGCTGATACATGTACCTCTGTTACATGGACTGTAATTTCACGCTCTAACCAGAGGGAATGACACATAAACAAAATTTTTCAGAATACCAATTATCTCATGATGCGCAGATCGAACAAAACCAAAGTTACAGCAAAAGTTGGAACAATTTTCAGAATACAAACCCCAAATTCAATATTGGAAGAACATTTGTATGTGGTTATATTAAATGAAATGTATACTTTGCAGAAAATATCAAGTTTGATATGGGTCATTTTTCATATGATTGCTTGAATGCAAAAAGTGTGAACATGAATGAGGGCACTTCCACATGGGAAGAACCAACAGCTCACTTCAGATTTAGTAAAAACAATCACGTTAATAGTCCTGAATAGCCACATCCTTGAATTAAAAGAAGCTTAAACAAAAAGGAATTCCACTAACATACTAAGTATTGGTATAATGCATGTTTGATTTTACAAGACATTTTTGTTCATGAATGTGAGTAATAATTTTTGTTGGAATGAAAGAGTTCAGGTGAAAGAATGGGCATATTTTCATATTATTAAATGGTAAAAAGGAAGGCAAGGTACAAAACAGGCATACAAACTCTAAAAATGTTAGTAACGGAATTACAGTTTGTAATTCCATTACCATAGAATTGCCCATGATCAATCAGCAAAATACTAGTTCATGACATTATACAGTCTGTCATTGACTGTATTTGTATGTCAGGACATGTATTTGTATGTAGTACATGTAAATGGTTGTACTAGGAGATTAAGAGATTAAAAGTGTCACATGAAAATCGTAAAAAGCCATACACAGTAAATAATTGATCAAAGCCATATAAATGTTTGTTTTTTGTTATCCAAGATTAAAAGGCTAGTCCACTGTAAGATCAAGTTGTTTGTGTGGTAAATTAAAGATGCTGATCAGTGGAAGTTTTAGCAAAAATCTATGAAAAAAAATTTTAGCATTGTAGTCAGTCAGCAAAAATACTTTTAGCCCAAAGGATATTTGCATTACAATAAAGCAGAAAGTTTGTATTTTCTCCACAAAAACAAATACATTCTTGATATGGGGCACCTCTTAATCAGGTCAAGATGACACTTTTCCCAACAACGTACAGGAGCAAGGATGAGAATTTTTGATTTCCGAATAGCGTGAAATCCGGTGTTCTGATCGGCTGCATTAGGTAAAAAATAAACCCAACAATATATTTTTGAACAGATTACTGTGTGGGGAATGTCACCTTCAGTGACCTAACAGGCACACAGCAGTGACTAAGGATTTCAGGGTGAGTTAGTGGTCTGTCTGCAGGAGCGATGGCAGGGTACATTGATGGGAGTGGGGGGGGGGGGGGGCAATTGCAAGATGACCCACAGGTAAATTTATTTTTTTTAAATGAACAAATGCAGCTTTTATATAGTTGCATGACCCTGCCCTTCTTCCCCCATATTCTTCTTTCTTCTTGTTTTCCTTGTTCTTATTCTTCTTTTCGATCACTTGATCAGTCATAGGGGTCGGCCGCCCCACCCGTCTGCCAGCCTGGATGAATCACAGTGCGGTATGCACTGTTTAGGCTGATAAATGCATTTGCCCTGTCGAAAGTGTGCTGTTGACCCCATTAAAAGGCACCTTGTTAAAATCAATTTAAGATTTAGAGCAGCAAAGCCCCAAATCAGAGATGTTCTGACAGGTTCTGACTCGTGAAGTATGCAGAGCTTGCCCTGTTCATACATACAGTGTATACAAGTTGAATGAAAGGAGCCACTTTTTAAAGACATGCAGACTGACTTTGCACATCTAAAGAATGTTTATGGCACCTCTCCCATTTGTATTGTACTAAGTTAGGGTTGTGATAAACCATTTTTATTTATTTTGAAAAAAAGAGCAATGTGACAGTAAATGTTTCGAATGATTTTGATAGTTCTTGATTTATAGAAGTTGTTATGATAGCAAACAGTGCATGAACTCATAGGCCAGAATTCACAAAAGTGGTTTGAATTTAGACCACGGTTTAGCAAATTTCTGGTATAAGTGCGCTTGATTTAGCGAGCACGCCAAGAAAGGTCCAATAATGAATGCACGTGTGTGGCAAAGGGTGCTAAATTCACACTTGTTGACATGGTTTAGACCACAGTTTATGTAAATTTGCGCAAAATAATTTACATAAACTGTGGTCTAAACCATGGCAACTAGAGCGAATTTCGCACCCTCTGCCACACACGCATGTTAATCATTGAATGCGCGTGTGGCAAAGGGTGCTAAATTCACAATTGTTGCCGTGGTTTAGACCACAGTTTATGTAAATTTACGCAAAATAATTTACATAAACCCGTGGTCTAAACCATGGCAACTAGTGCGAATTTTGCACCCTCTGCCACACACGCGCGTTCAATCATTCGACCTTTCTTAGCGTACACACTAAATCAAGCACACTTCTACCTTAAAATTTAAACCACCTTTGTGAATTCTGGCCAGCGTGACAGGTTTAAAGCTCATCTAGCTCTCCAACAGATGATTTTCCCCCTTATCTTTTGGGTTTGTGATATTGTAATACACACTGAAGAAAGCACTTTCAGTCGATTTGTGAATAGAGAATTGGTACACAGACCTATATTGAATTTGTGTCATATATTCTTCTCTCCATCTCTTGAATTCCCATCTCCTATGAAACTGAAATACTCTCCATTCCCAATCAATTCTCTTTTATCATGGAATATAGATTATTCCACTTTTCCCTTCGTACTTCTGCCTTGAATTTGCACCTTTTTGTCCATCATTCTCAATATAATTTCTTTTTCACCCCCTCCCCCTTCTCTCTCTCTCTCTCTCTCTCACATCTCAAAATTTCTCCCCTCCTCATCCTTTCTCCCTCTTTCTCTTCTGATCTACCTTATTTGTATTATACTATGTTTGCTTTTATAATCTTTCATAATATCTACTTGAGCTGGCTAACCCTTAGTCAATTACAGGTAATTTGCCCTTTGTAGTGTGTGTCATACTATGTTTTGTCATTGAGAATATGTGAATGCAGCTTGCACAAATGGTAGAAAACAGTCTCAAATCACAATCAGAAAGATGAGTTCACAAATACAATCATTTGTATTAAATATTTGTTTATTTGATTATTTCTGTTTACAAGTAGCTAAATCTATATACACATATCTTGTATGGTGTTCTGATAACATTTCATCACATTAAAATGAAGATTAACAAACATACAACAAAGTCAAACTTTGTATCATAGTATAAGTTCATGGAAGAGTAGCAGTGACTCTTATTCAAGTTGACCAAAATATATTTTTGATTAAAGGACTTGTTTTCTACTTTTTTTCCTTTGGGGGGGGGGGGGGTATCAATAACAAAGTGAATAAAAAAAATTATTTTCAAATTATTTATGTAACTCTGAGATTTGTTTGTCAACATCATAAATACATTCTTATATACAGATTTACACATATGAATACTTTATAGGTTTTAATTTGACAAATATTCACAATGTGCCATTACAGTACATATCACTCACAATGTGTTTCATTCATATTCCAATAAATTTAAATTAGGAATATCTGGAAGGTAAGATGTCATGCTGTTGGAATTGCACTAAAATTTCCCTGCAATTTAGTGATTGGAAAGGGAATCTTGTTTTCAAATTTAAAAAATTTTGAAATTCAAAAAATTCTTCCACTGCAATCACATGCACAAAGTGCATACTCACAGACACCTTCACCTGTCAACAAATTTTTTTTCTAGATGATGCGGCCTTCCACTATAAATCAACAATCAGTTCGCACATATTGATGTTGTATATATATTTGATTTTAGCAGAAGGTTCCCAAATTCAGTGTGTATCTATTAAGTTGATGAATTGTGCTGTATTGTAGTCTATGAGAAAAGTGTCAGCTTCACAGAGATTTCATTCTGCCTCATCCCCTTCTGCTTCCTCTGCCTCTTCTTCATTAGTAGGTTCAGGGGCTGTTTCTGGTCTGCTCTCTCCTTCAGCACCAGCTTCCTGTTGAACCTTGAAAGAAAAGATGGGAAATCATTTAGTTACGCACAAATTAAGCAGAAACTTGTTATAAAGAGGGAGCACGTTGGCTCAGTTGGTAAAGTGTCTGCCTGTCAAACCAAAGATCATGGGTTCAAGTCCACCCCGGGCGAATGACTGAAGCCTGCGTTGTGCGTTAACATGCCCTTCCCCTGATTCATAAATGCAGGCTATGTTACAGTGGAAAACACTCTGTCCCTCGGATAGGACATTAAATGGAGGCCCCATGGAGACGAGAATCACCACCTTTGCACGTTAAGAACCCATTGCACCATTCGTATGAAAGTAGGGAGAAACCCCAGTGTAGTGGTCCACCTGCACACCCCAAATCAGTTATATAAGGAGAGATCTGAGGGTTACAGTGATTCAGTTGGCTTTTCACCTCCCAGGCACAGGTTACACCAAACAAATTAATATTAATAATAATAATAAATAAATAATAATATAAAAAATAATAATAAAAAGCTCTAATACATCAAGATTCCTGATATATCAATAAGGTAATTTTGCTGGTCCCAATTATTTATGTTACTTGGGTTTTTCTGCCCTGGTATATTGAGATTCTTGCTGTAACAAGGTAATTTTCAGGGCTTAAAATGTTTATGTTCATTTGTGTTTTCACCGACATAAAGAGATTCCCAACATAACACAAATTTTTAAGTTCCTCATAGTGGGATTCTCATGACCCGAGAAGTTTAAAATAAAAGCGAAGGGTTAAAAGCAGACAAATCTATTTCATCAATTTTTTACAAGCATTATTAAAAGTGTGTGCACAGGTGCCAGTTATGATAAATGGTTGAATCATGTTTCGTAACATAAAAAATCACAAATTTCAGTACTAGACAAATTCATAGAAGAAAGTGTCATATGTTTCCAGCCATGCCAACTTTTACAGATTTATCTGCTTTTACATGTTAACCTTACAGATATTCACTTGACGTACAAGAAGCCATTGCTGGTGTCATGTGTATTTTAAATCAGTGCTTCTCAACCTTTTTTACTTCAAGGCCCACTTTGGCTACTAAAATTTTTTTCGAGGCCCACCTTCATTCTTAATGACATTTTGAGGCCCACCTCACAGAATCTCAATGAGAAAAAAGTCAATAAAACATGACAAAAGAAAATAGAGAATGAATTGTGTGGTAATTATCTGTACCACTACAGTACCTATATTACATTTTAAAAATCCAGTCTACATGTATGGTTTGCAATATATCAGTAGCCAACGGAACTGTGTAGATTGTAAGTTGTACTCCGTCTACTTGCAATAAATGAAAGATTGATATGATTACCCCCTCCCCCCAAATTTTAGCACATTGCATTAACAATAACTCACAACTATTGATGTTACTTCAATATGTTTAATAAATTCAATTCAATTTGATGTTAACAGTAAAGCTGAATTCAAGAATTTTTTCCAAAATATTTTGGACTGACCTCGCGGCCCACCTGAGAAAGCTTCGCGGCCCACCAGTGGGCCGCGGACCACCGGTTGAGAAGCGCTGTTTTAAATGACAGGAATATTTTGAAGGATATATCGCTTACCTCTTCAGCAGCAGGTTCCTGTCCTTCCACGCCACTCTGCATCTGTTCTTCTAGAATCTGTTGAGCAGCCTCTGCAATCAATTCAACATTATTCTGTCCTGATTCCTCCAGTTTGAAGTAGGCTGCCATTCTCTCCTTCACTACATCTCTGATGATACCTGTACATGGAAATAACACATATTTCTAGGTAAATAAACAAACAAAACTCATCATGATAGCATGCACATAATAACACTATGCCCATTGCTCTATCACAATACACATGTTCATCAAAGTATGAAAATAAACACAAGCATTAGAGTTTTCTTGCTTTTAAGGAAAGGATGAAATAAACAAAATAGGATAGGGGCCATCTTTTCTCCCAGACCCCGTTAAGTACATCATTTTTGGACAAAGTCGCTGCTAGTTTTGCAATTGAAATAAAGAAAAATGCTTTAATTGTTGACCATAATCCTGTGGGATAACTGGATCTGATTTCAGAAGTTTTGTTGCCTATAATGATGTGCCGAAACAGGACAATTTTAGTCATTTCTAAGAGGAAATCCCAGCCAACACACCTGCAATTTAATTTAATGCGTAGTGAAAATTGTACAAATAACAATGAATGCACCTTATTTTGCACCTTATTTTGCCCCACCTTCTCGCGGAAGGCAATTTCATTGGGTGAACAAGATGAAAGTAGAATTTAACACCAATTCTTATTGGTTAAAGTATCAAAAATTTGGCTTGCCTTGAATGATATAAAATCTTTTCTAAAATAGTTCTCAGAATACCAGTTATAAAAGATTTTAAGGATATTTTATCTCAAGATAAAATCTGAGACCTGAGATTTTATTTCTGATAAAATGAACACCACCCAAGGAATTTGAATTCCCTACCAAATGGAAGAATAAGACACAATTTCAAATAATGTAATAGTTTTCATTGAGTATTAAAATGTAACCTAAAATACATACATGTAGATATCCAATAAGACTTAGTATAAGACAGACAGACAAAGAAGTTTTTAAAAGAATTTTCAAAAGCATGCCAACCCACAGCCTCTGGAAAATGAGTAGACCCTGTATTAAACCTAAGGGAATCATAGAATTCAGTAGTCATCGCGTTAAATAAGGATTCAATAAAAAAAGAGAAAAGGTTACCAAAAGCGACAGCATATAGCACAAAAAATGCTAAAAGAAGATGGCCAAAATGAGCAGAGATGCTTACCGTCCAGTACAGTCCTTCCAAGAACAGACTTATCAATGCACTTAGCAACCTCATCCATGATCCATGGCATAAAACCAAGTTCTACATCTCTCTCCACAGGATCATAGAAATAACCATTATCATTGAGTGTACCAAACACAGATGGTATTAGGTCTGCAAGATAACTCTGAGCAAAGGCCCTAGCAGCGATCTTCTCTGCTGTCTCTTTCTCTTTCTTTAGGACCTCTCGCTGCTGCTTCATTCTCCTCTCCTAAAAAACAAAAATATCAGCAAAAATTAGCCAAAAAGTGTGCTACAACTATAGTTCGAATAATATTTCTTTAAATGAATGTTGTATACAATACACGTACATCAGCAAGTGAAAGTAACATGACATAAAATTGGTCATGTAAAGAAAGTTGGTCTATCTGAAACAATATGTTCCAAATATTAATAACTTTTATTTCCGGGGCTATTTATTTTAGTCCAACCACCCTAATTTTCTTCATTGTATTACAATTTACAATGGACCCTATGACAATTTCAGGGGCTCTTTTCAAGTTTTCCAGGGCTCTTATGGGCACTTCAAGGGCGAATTCACTCAGAGCCCTCATGTGATTTTTTCCCTGAATTACTTCAAAGCATTGTGCATGTACATAGTATAATTATTTCTTGAAGAAGCCAAATTTCATAAGCCTTGCTCAAAAACTGAGGGAGTAGTTCGATCCACAAGATTTGCAACAGACCGACTGCCTGACCCACCACCCAACCAACCACACGCTTATTCCTGATTCCTATATGTAATGCTTTCAGACTTTGTTTGGAGGAGGCACATATACTAAGTACACCAACAACAGTTAAAGAATTTGTCATGTTCCAAATTGTAATGAATGTCACTCTGTCACAGACCCATAAGAATGTTTGTACCTTTTCCTCTCTGTGCCTTCTCTCTTGTTCCTCTAACCTCTGTGTCTCTACAAGCTCTGCATTTCTGAGTTCCTCGAATGCACGTTGCTGTGCCCTAAGGTTGGCTAGTTCTTCTTCTTCCATAACCTCTAGTAGAGCCTGCTCTACTGTCTTCCCTACAAGCACCTCAAGGATTGGCTTTACCTCAATGTCGAAGTCGAACAGCTGTAACAATAAAATATGAATGATAGATATATGAATCAGTTTGTACAAACAGCAGCATTGCAGAGCAGGGAAAATTCATGCATGACACCTGTTTTAATGTTTTAATGTTTTAATAATAATAACAATGAACAGTTTTTATATAGCGCATAACACATAACATCTGTATGTCCCTATACGCTCTAAGAGAGAGAAAAAGAAAAGAAAGACATGACTAAAAGACAAATTACTGAGTTTACTTTGTTAGACTACGATATGTTTTGAAGTGCAGATTTAAACTTCTCTATTATGATGATGTTTCTAAGAGAGTTTGGGAGGTTATTCCATAAAACAGATGCAGCATGAGCAAATGAACGTTCGCCATATGTTTTTGTTTGAATAGGAGGTATGATAAACAGATTCTGTGTGCATGATCGAAGCTGTCTTGATTGTTTGTATAGTGAGAAGATCATTCAAAAATGAAGGAGCTAGTCCATGAAAACATTTGAAAGCCAGTAACAAAATCTTGAACTGGATTCGAAACTGGACTGGTAACCAATGTAAACTGCGTAAGACAGGAAATATTGAATCATGTTTTCTAGTCCGAGTAACTAGTCGAGCTGCTGAGTTTTGGATGATCTGTAGTCTTTGAATGAGGCGTTGTGGTAAGTGAATAAGGAGGCTGTTACAAAAATCAAAATGGCACATGACAAAGGCATGAACCAAACGCTCAGTTCTTCTGTCGATGAATTCCCGAATTTTACCAATTTTATGTAAGGCATATGAAGCAGAGCGGCATTTATGTGCGACAAATTGTTCAAAAGTGAGCTTATTGTCAAAGCATACCCCAAGATTTTGTACTCTGACAACTTTTCTTGTAACTTAACTTCACTGCATAATCTTATCTATTACAACTATATATTTGAAGTAAACAGCTTTGTTAAAAAAATAAATAAAAAAAAGCCTTTTCATTATTCAATCTGATTTTAAAAGAGCAATATCTTACATCTCCTTCATAAATCTGTGTAGCGACATCCATGCCTGTCTTGGCAGGGATAAAGAGTGGTGTTGGGGGTCTGTCAAGGAAGGCATCTGTCTGAGCTTCTACATCTGCTTCCTCCACCCTATCACTGAGCTCCTCTAGATATAGTTCAGTCTGAACATCAATGTGCTTTCTTCCTTCAACAGGTTCAGGAGATCTGGGTCGAAGCTGATCCTTAGCTCTCTTGGCTGCAATCTTTCGTCTTCTGATCTCCTGCTGTCTCTGGATTTCAATTGGGTCTGGCTGAGCTGTCTGTTTGAAAACGGAGGAAATGTAAAAAAAGAATGAAAATGAACACATTAAATACCAGTTGTGGTAATTTCAATGCTCAGTAAGAAAGTAAATCCTGTGGAGTAGAACATTGAGAAAACAGCTACAACATGTACTGCTTGCACATTATGCATTACTGCATCAAACACATTAATTGGCAAATCTTAAGCTATCAATAAACAAACAAACAAGCAAAAAAAAGAGTTGAACATTCTCACACACGAATGACCAAGTCTGAGGATGCAAATATGACAATGATGATGATGATGGCTTCTTGTAAAGCGCCGGTATCCGCCTCAGCTGGACGCTCATGGCGCTTGGCTCCAGAATCTCACAAATTTTAACATTTAGTCAGTGTCAACTTTATTTCCAGTGTCTTAATTAGCATATTTATTGCATTTGAGATGGACATGGAAAGAACATCAAACAACTTTAAGTTGCAGGCTTCCATTCTCTTCATCTAAATGAAGAAAGCAAAAAGGTCTCACTTACTGCTGGTAGTGTATGCTGTGCATATGTGTTTCCACGGACAATTCTCCTGTCATACATTATATTGCCAATTGGTACTGGCTCTGGATTTCTGCAAGAGGAAGAAAACAAGAATAATTCAATCTAGGTCTAACAATAGACTCTAGTACTGAAGAGCCTTAGTGGTCATCGACAACCAGAGGACATGGATCTCATTTTAGGACATTCCACTGCAGCAGTAATGCATACCCTTCGTCCTACTGGCCTGATCATCTGTACACAGAATATCCACAAAAAAATGGGTCTACCTTTTGCAAGATATCCCTAAACATGGGTACCCTTGTTTTACCCTGATGGGTTAGGGGTTTAAGACAAAAGAGAAGGCTTTATTTTTAGGCATGTATACAGCCACATGCGTGTGGTTGTATCCACAGCATCAACATGAGGATACAGCCACCATCGTCTGAACTCTGTGCTGCAACAGCTACCGCCATAGTGTATTCATGCGACGGTATGTATGTGTTGCAACTTGCAAAACTTTGATCATCACGAAGGTTTTATCTCTCGATTTCACTTATTGTACAAATAATATTTTCACTCCATTCTCACTTGATCAGCAAGCAGGTGACAATAATGAAATAAAAATACTGTTTGTATGTCAGTGAATTTCAAGAGATAGAACCTTCATGACGATCTAAGTTTGGGGGTTTTGCAACACTGTTGCATGAATGTACACAAAGCTTGAGCAATGCGCTAGCGATAGCACCACAGCAGAGAGTATAAGTAGGAATCCAGACGAGTGTGGCTGTATCCTCCTGTTGATGCTTACCGAAAGGTAAAGACACATGCGTGTGGCTGTATACACTGCCTTATTTTTATTAAGTGTCCGGACACACGACCCCCCCCCCCCCCATCCTACAACTGAATTTACAACTGTTAACATGTAATATTAGATAATGGCACATGTAGGGTGTCTGCAGAAATTTTCTGACTTTCTTATAAAAAGACAAAAGATGGAGTCTCTCAAATTAAAGGTAATTTTGTGCCCGTTTTTGCCAATTTGCTCTGTATGGTTTGTTGCCCCATGTCTGCTCAGTGCCCAAGTCTGTGCATACACGTAACTGCGCAATTCTAGCATCACAAAAGACGCGACGAACACATCATTTTCATATTATTAATATTGATATGTATCAGCGAAAAAATGAGGAAAAACTAGTGTAAAACATCTATGTCATGTATTTTTACTCACATGCCTAGAAAATGCCACCTTTCAATGCAAAAAATCGCGAACTGCGTGTAAAGTGAATGAGTGCGCTGAGCCGCTAGAGTCTAGATCTAGATCTACAAATAGGCCTACATGATCTAGGTCTAGATCTAGATCTAGATCTAGACATGGGATCCTTTCAATTTTTGGCGTCGAATTGACACCGTAAATTGTGAACATGACATTGTTCTCATTCGGATTTTAATGCGATTTTCGGCACAATTACTCTATAAGCTAGAATAATGAGGATTACAATGAGGTCAGCCATTATTTAGAGGAATACCAAGGCAAAGCCAAAGCCAAAGGCAAAGCTTGTCAATTTCAAGTGAAATGTTAGGTGCGCAGCTCGCAGATAAAGCCCCCCCCCCCCCCCCCCACCGTGCAAAAATGACGTTTATCAGACTGTATAGTGTTAAGCTTACTCAAATTTTACTTACTGTGCTAAGGGATCTCTGTATTTTTTCCTCTGTGGCACAGCTCTTGGTTGGCTGGCGAAGGTGTACGTGCCACTTTTCTGTTGTGGTGCTGGTAAAACGGTTGTCATTTCGCTCGGTGCTTTTTCCCCGTCTTCAAGAGTAAAAATTTCACAAAAGCTGGTTACAATAAATTATACTTCACGGGTGCCTAATAATAAGAAGTTCTCTTCTTCTCCTGCTGTCCTATTCCCTGCTTTTTTGTACCGTATCCTATACGCACAAGGCAGAATTTTTTTGAGTTGATGATGAGGCGAGGTGATCCAACTTGCCTTGCCAAGATTAACGCGTGTGTGTGTAGTGTGTGTCTAATTTCACTAGCTAGCTAGGTACTGTATACTGTACTGGGGAAAGATTATACATGGTCTTTGCATTGGAACTGCATCTCGCGGGGAATTGTTTAGGTTCGCAACAGAAACCGCATCACCGGTAGAATGGCTGAATAAATTAGTTCGCTACAAAATATTCTGATACTTTTCGTAATTTTCTGGGTGACTACTGACGAAAAATGATTACTTTACTTTTGAGATGGTATGATTATGTAAAATAAATTTTAATATATGTCCTAAAGATGGTTTAGTACACAATTTTTTTATCGATGGCGCAATAATTTTGTTGACGTGGTGTGCCGGGGCCTACACGAAATACGGTCGTCGTCGCATCCACTGGGGAAATAAATATTGATGTCATGGCAACGGTTAATCTGCGTCGCAAAAACAGCACTGCTAGCGCGGCGCTAGCTGGCGCTGTTTAAAAAGGTCAAAGGGCAACAGTCTTTAGTTCAGAGTTTACACTTACAGACAGGATAGCAAGTGTAAATTATAATTGTTTTTAAAATGTATTTTTCTGCTATATCGAGGGTTCCTTGGTTACCTGCTTACTTCAGATTACAATGCCAATACATTCGCACGTTACGACGTACAGATAGTCGCCAGATTTCCTATAACTTCGGAGTTGCTTCTGGTTTTGTAAAAAAATCACAAACAAATTTTGACATGGATGGGACTATAGTGAGAAGACTGGGAAACGCATGTTCTATTTCTACATCTAACGTTCGGGCTAGGCACGTTGTTAGATTTCTTAACATACCAGCTCCATTACTGATATGCCATCAAGTAAGGACTATCTGCAGCTCACAATGGAAGCATAAAAAAGAGGAGTAAGTAGACTATTCCTGTTATTTAGACCCTATTTAGGGTGACCTCTAGGCCTACTGCCAGACTGCTCTAGAGTAGTGCTGTACGCTAAATTGACCTCTAAGTTAACGTTAGACTCTAGGAGCCTGTTTCTCGAAACCGTCGTAAGTCAACTTCTCAGCTAAGATTGCCGTTAGTTGGCTAGTTGTCTGCTACGTCATGTACGTGTTTCACGAAGCCGTGCTTGCCAAGAAAGATCAACGCCAACATCCCGACTAAGTACTTAAGTTATGACGCCTCTGACCCTGTCATATCTTTTTTCGTTGATATGCAGCGCCATCACATGCCACTAATTTGGTAGGTTATGGCTGGCCAAAATGGAAGCTACATAGATTTTTAAAAATAATTCAAATCTATCTTTTCTAAGGGTTCCTGCAATCAGTAATTCATCCTTTCTCATGTATAAATATTATATTTCATGTCTCATATGAAACGATCTGCAAAAAAGGTTTCCCAGGGGGTTTCTCCCGTGATTGTAACATCTCACAAAAGAACGCAATTCTGCCACATCAGGCAAGGCATAGTCAAAGGCATAGTCTGTAGATTTCAGACCCATATTTATTCAAAGATAATTTATATCGTAGATTTTTAAACAAAATACTTTTATGAGACATATTTTAGCTTGTAATTTACCAAAATTATGCATATCAACGTTTTGGTCAAGACATGACGCTGGATAAATATTTAATTTGCCTCCTTTTTCCGATCACGAACGTAAGGGTTTATTTTGCAAATCTAGTGTCCCAGGGGTACCCATCTTACGTTCAAAACAATAATTAACTTAATTACTAAAAACAGAATTTTTAAAGTTTTTCTTTGGTGTAATCTGCCTTCTTTGAAAATATCTTGTATCTATAACCCCTTGCTACTATTTCTAATCTTTGCACTCACCAGTTCACTCAAATAATGGCAGTTTTGATAAAATTCTTTCACAAAATATTCGTGTTATTGTGATCAAGGCTATGTGTTGTCAAATTTCAACATCGATTAACGAGATGTTTAGCTAGCATGCTCTTCGTGAAACGGTTTAGCAAGATCAGAGTCATCTCCGTAGTTGGCAGACAAAGATATGACTAACTTGGCGTTGATTTCCAGAAACAGGCCCCAGATCTACTCTAGGCTCTAGCCCTGGAACGCTGCCACGGAGTGGCAGTGTCCTGAGTGGAACCACTGCTTCTCGGTGAAGCTCTCATCTGCCACAGTGAAAACTCCTACTAATAACATTTTCTGAAGTAAATAAGATTTTGATAAAATTACAATGCTACTATCTTAAATATTCTGGTCAGATATATTCACCTCAAATGTGTTTTTAGAATCCATCAAATTTCCCTTTTTTGCACACCAAGTTGAAGCCATTCCGGTGATTGCCGTCCGACATGCCTTCAAATTTGCATCACATTATAAAGTTAGCGAAATATTCAAGAAAACGTTTAAAAATTGGATGGAAACTTATACTTCATGAAAGAGGAGACATGAATCATCAATAAAAAATGAGAAAACATTGTTTAAAAACAAGTTCCAAAATTAAGCATGATGGTTACCAATTTTGAAACAGGCCGTCATTTTTTGGAAGTCCAGGTCAAGTCTGAAGTCATTGTTCAAGTCAAAGTCAAGGTCAAGTCACAAGTATTTTCGCCATAGGCCAAGTCAAGTCAAGTCACAAGTCGTCACAGGTCAATTTAAGTCTCAAGTCAAGTCAAGTCAAGTCACAATTTAAGTTATCACCAGAAACCGCAGAACGATTTTGAAAGTCGGGGGGCTGCACGTAAAAACCAAAAAAATCACTTCCGGGTTTTGGTACAGAGGCCCTTGCGTCTACTCAAAAAAGTAGGGAAGGGAGGCTGCAGCCCCCCCCCCCCCCCGGTTCTGCGGCCCCTGTAGGTATCCCCTACTTCTACGGTTGGCTAAAATGCCTTTACGGTAGGGGCAGGGGCGTCGCTATAATTTTTTTGAATGGGGGGGATGTAGAGGAAAGATTGGCAACAAACAATGCCACCGATTGCTGAAAACCAACGTCGATAAGGCATGTTCATTTGTGCGCCTCTATAACATTTTCATTTTAAATCATATATTTTTTCACCTCGCTTGCCGAACGTGTTTGTTTTCCGAAAACATCCAGTATCTAAATATGATACCTGCAAGCGCAGCGAGCGATTAAAAACATACACTCTCTTTCGTACAAGGGATAGTTCTTCATCAAACTACATGATGGGCTTAAAGATATCTGAATTATATACATGTATGTACATGTGGATATTATGATCTTTTATATTGCTTTAAGGGAACCCTATTCAAATATTTTATACATGTAAATAATGTTTCCCCCTCTCTGGTGGTTAGACCCTCAGTATGTCAATGGCCGCTTATGATCCTTTATGCTTGTTCCCTTTTGTCGGGTGCTTGCAAGCAATCACATATCATTAAATCTATTTTTTCAGGGATGCAACATGATCAGCCGGACTTCGGAATGGGTACAATAAGGAATTGCCAAGGATTGTTACAGGGGAAATCACCAGAGCAGTTAATGTCCAACAAGATAATGAGAATGTTGTAGGTGATGCACAACAGGATTAGAATGATGAGAATGATGGAGTTGATGCACAACAGGATTAGAATGATGAGAATGATGGAGGTGAGACCCATCAGGATTAGAATGATGAGAATGATGGAGGTGAGACCCAACAGGATTTGAACGATGAGAATGATGGAGGGGAGACCCAGCAGGATTTGAAGGATGAGAATGATGGAGTTGATGCACAGCAGGATTTGAATGATGAGAATGACGGAAGGGAGACCCAACAGGATTTGAATGATGAGAACGATAGAGTTGATGCACAGCAGGATTTGAACGATGAGAATGATGGAAAATCTAACACATGATGTAAATAACATGGGTGGTGATGATACGAGTGATGTGGAAATGGAGAGTGTAGATGAGGAACCCATTGACGTTCCAAGATATAATCTTTCCATTGAAGATGACTTTGTCATCAGCAACGTCGAGAGCGAGGAAGGGGAAGACATTCAAAAAACAATAAGCATACAACCCGGAGAAATAAACACCAAGCTGAACATTTTGCATGGAATTTCTGTAAAGCTAGAACGGCTTTGTAATACTTTGGATGGTCTAAGAAGAGAAATGGGGGAAGGAAATAGATGGATAGGAGAAGTCAACAGAAACATGGGAGGAGACAATGCTGTCAATGCAGCTGCAGGTGATGAGGAGGGGTCGCCTAGCATGAAGTAATAGCGGATGGTGCACAAAATTTAAGTGAGGCTAGGATAGCAATACTAAGAACAAAATCTTGTTCCATGAAAAAACTTTGCAGTGAAGATGATTTCAGAACTTGTAGACAAAGAAATCTTGCAGCAATCAAACTGCTCGGGCAGGGCAGTTCAACACTCAACCAGGGGCAACCCTCAACAAATTAATGAGGGCATTCTCAACTACGTGTTAAATACAACAGCACGGGTTTATGGCATCCGAGGAGACAAGAATGCGGCATTCCGAGAATTCCAGAAGGCTATTGATAGCCACTGCAGGCACCTTTCCCACCGCCGTTAAATTGTCAAACATATAGGTAGCCAATGGGAAGGGGGGGGGGGGTGGGCAAAATAATAACAGTCCTGAAAAGCCCCGCAGAACAAATCAAATTTTGTGTTTACCGACTTACTTTTTTGGATGTTAGGAATCAAATGAGACATTCCCACTTTTTGTAATATCAATTTCCCCCTTAGTCCCTTTGCAACATTTCAATCAGAGAAAAATGAAAATTTGTGTTGGCATTATGTAGTAACTAGCATGTATAATTGAGCACATTTTTGTGTCACACATGTGACCACAAAACAGGAAAAGTTTATGCTATTTGAAACTACAAATCAGATGATATTCATTTTTCCTATCAGAAGCTAAGTCTTATTTGTATGTATTACCTCAGCAAATATTATAGTCAATTGAATCGTCCTTCTTTATAGGTGTATTGCCTAACTAAATTTGGTCACAGGGCTAGTCAATCTTTTCGGACCTCTCACTGCCGAGTTTCTTTAATTCATAATTCTACTTTCTCTTGTTATCCTCTATCTTTAACCGTTACGGTACCGGGATATTTTAGAGTGCATGAATAAACGTGGGCGCGGGGGGGGGGGTCTCCCAGGACCCCTCTATCTGTTCTCGGCCATCGAACGTCCGATGAACACAAAATTTTGCTTGTTTGCAGATCTTCACTTATCGAACAAGATGGTATAGTTAGTTTTTTTTATGCCTCCATTCACCGTATGCATTATGTTTTCGGGTCGTCCGTCTGTCCCCCTCGATTTTTTCCAGAGCCCCCCCCCCCCCCTTGGTTTAAAGCTTAATATATTAATTAAGCCTATTTTGAGTCAGCTGAGCAACTTAAGGCCAACATTTAGATATTTTATAGGACTAGAATGGATTTTACAGGCAAAAATCAGGCATCTCTTCAATATTTTTGGTAAAAATTTTAAATCTGGCGCTTTGCGCTTCTTTGTTTCTTTACTTATCCCTTATGCTTCCCCTCTCTCTCTCTCTCTTTCTCTCTCTCTCTCTCCCTCTTCCTCCGTGGTTGGTTTGGTATCCATGGAGCTTTTTGCGCTGTTGCGCTCTGCACTCTTCATGTTTGATACTTAATAAATTTTCATCATTACCTGATGAAGGCCTGTGACCGAAAATTTGTAAATTTCACGTCTGACGGAATTTGTTTATTTATTGGCATCTTGCCCTATTCCAACATTCCAAAGCAGAACTCATATTTTTGATATTCTGCATATCATATCATATCATATCATATTGAATATAGCAAAAAATATTATATCAATATAGCAACAAAAAAAATAAGAGATGCCAAAACAACTATTCCTTAAAATACCAAAATTATTTAAAAGAAAAGAAATAGTGATATAAAAAAATAAAGCTTGTTGGTGATAATAGTCAAGACTGACTAATCGCCATTCAACATGAATCAACAACAACAACAACGCGCACTCGTATGAGAACCACTGAATCATATACAGTGCTTGTGGCTGGCGAAAACATTCTGTACCTGGTATGTGCGCACATTATTAGCTAGCTAGCTCGATATGCGGCCGGTCCGGTCAATCGATCAGTCATGCGCCGTACCGTGTAGTAGAACTAGAAGGGACCGGGAGTAATATAACTTTACGTTAGAAGTGTTTACGATAAAGTACCATGACTTTTTTCCCCTGGCCCGTTTTGTACATAATTTACGTGACTTGTAAGACTTGAAGCCAAGTCACAAGTCATTTTTTCGCAAGTCAAGTCAAGTCGCAAGTCAGTGGGGAATGTATCAAGTCAAGTCAAGTCAAAATAGTGACTCGAGTCCAAGTCGCATGACTCGAGTCAATAACTCTGGACGATACCGGCCTGATGCCAAGTTCCTCCTTTCATAAGTTTCAAGGCGAAAACGATAAATGTAAATTCAGAAAATTGGTACCTTAGACCTTAGACAGAAATAACCATCTGTTCTGGGGAATCATTGATCAAAACTGACTTTTCTCAACCTTCCCCGGGCCATACACAGAGTGCAGACGGTATGACGTACAATACATATAGACACAATGGAGAAGATATCGCGGCTACATTTCAGCCGTCAGGATTCTCCCTAACTTAGATTTTTATGTATTTTCAGATATATCGAAAACTGTGTAGATCTAAAGAACAGCATCCTGCCTATAAAAATTCAAAATATTGGGACTTACCAAACTTACTTTACAGCTGACTGTAATCCAATAGACCAATTTCACCTCCAGTTTATGTATTTGGCCCTCTATCGGCGATGCCATTGCTGCGGTGGGCAAGCGCGCTGACCGCGATTGGCTCTGTGTACGAAATGAATGTAAGAAATGAGATATGCCCCGATATTGTTCCATTTGCTTCATTCTAGATCAATAAAATAAAGCACGGATATGTGGGTAGATGAGGTAAGACAATGGCCATATCTGACAGATGAAGGTATGATGTATTTTTGTACTTTCGATGGTTTTTCAACTTAGTTTTGTCAGTAAAAGTTCGATTGCAGCATAGAAACCGTAGTATACGGGAGCCCTCAATCTTACCGTTTTCAAAGTCATGTTTTCACTCATTAAATTTTACACCAAAGTACATAATGATAATGTTTCTTGACTTCAAAGTCCTTTCTGTTGATGTTTTTTCCCACTGGCAACGAATTCCTTCACATTGCTTACGGAAACCTGTGTAGGGAGTACGGCTTCTCACACAAACAGGCTTCATGAGTCAAAAGCGAGTGAATTTCGCACTCAGTATTTGAGCACCGCACAGCTGCGACCTGAACTTCCCTGGTAATTTCTCATTGCAAATATTAAAAGAAATCTGCATATATTGGTCAAAACAGACAAAAAATTGAACGAATGTACATAACTTGTGTACTATAAAAGTTGGAGCACCCTCCGCATTATGTCAAACTGTGTCGAACAGTCTGCTGCCCTCTTGCATTGTGGGATTGGTCTATAGAATGTAACAGAAATGAAAATGTACCCAAATGGAGCAATCTTCTAAGATTGGGCTTATGAATATTCAAATATCAATGGGTCGACACCTCCTCACAAAGCTGAATTGAGCACGTGCACGCACCAACGTCACAACACATGAATATTCCTTATTTAGATTAACTCACCTTCCATGTACAGAGGCATGTATGAGCATTCAGTCTCTGTGTACGGAGGTTAGTGGAGCGTGATGAAGTCTCAGTGGAACAACCGAAGATACAGAGAGAATGAAGCTTTTGGTCCACTTAGACCTCACAATTTTCAAGTGTCTTGTTTTCAGTCACTTTGAGAATGCTGAGGACTAACAGAAATGAATTTCACTCAGAATAATTTACATGTATACCCCTACTCTCCATATTGTAGTGAATTCCATTGTTGGTAAATGTTGGGTTACTTTTAATTGAAATGCAGTTTTTGCTTTCCTAATCTACAGGATTACAGTGAATTTCTTGAATCGTGATGGGGAGACATTTACAGTGAAAGGCAAAGTGGGAGAGACTCTACTGGATACTGTTATAGACAATGATGTTGACATTGATGGGTTTGGTAAGTGACAACTTGCTCATCTTACTTTTCAGCAGACAGATTAACCGGTGTTGTTTCATGATCAATAACATGTTTCAGCTCTATCTTCTGAATATTTCATAAAAAAGGTCTTTGGGGGAAGTGCCCCCCAAATGGTCCCCGTATGAAACCTGTATCCCCCAGTAGTATGCCGGAGGATACTTTGGATTCAGCGTTACGACGCCCCACCGTGTCATATTCTTGTGTGCACGATACTGGCCACATTTCTTGATGGATTTCATTCAAGTTTGGTACAGAGTTCTATCACAGTCAAATTTGGACCCCTATAACTTTTGGTGATGCTGCCCACAATGATCCACCTTTTACAGGGTCAAATACAGCCACTTTGTTATAGTTTGTGTGTGGGATCTACCATGCACATGAATTTGAAACTTGAGTAACTTTCCAACCATTTGCTTGTTTGTAACCAAATGCGGATGGTAGATGCTCTATAGGGACCTTATGATTTTGGTGGGTCAAAGGTCATGTATGCAGGTCAAAGATCAAATAAGGTCAAATGTTAAATTTTCCTGTAAGTTTCTACTGTTGTAAGTAACGTTTGAACCACTAGCCCGTTTGTTACCAAATTTGGATGGTAGATGCCTTACAGGGACCTCAATATCATTTGATTTTGCTCAAAATTATTAATTTGCTTCCTCTCTGCAATTTCTTGGCCAAATTTGATTCTTATTGCTCTAGCTGATAAAGCTAGGTGAGGGATGGGGGAGGGTTGAGGGGGGGGTCAAAGATCACACATGCAGGTCAAAGGTCAAATGAGGTCAAATGTTAAAAAATAACCTACAAGTTTCTACTGGAGTTGGTTACTTCAAGTTCAAGTTCAAGTTCAAATTCATTTAAACCAATCAAGCATACAATATATTACAACCAGTTGACAAAGAAGAAATATAACATGAGGTTTGGGACCCCGAAGAAGCAGAGCTTGTGATAGGGGGCCCCTTAATAAAAGGAATAGAAAACTAAAAACAAAAATAATAGAAGATAACATATCATAACAATAATTGATAAGAAACATATTTACAATGATAACTAAAAGAGTAAATGTGGAAAACCTCAAGCCCATTTCTAACCTAATTTGCATGGAAGATGCCTTACAGGGACCTCAAGTGTTATTTGGGGGTCAAAAGTCACATATTTTTATTTTTATTTATTTATTTCGAATCTTTTGTCAGGGTATACATATGTAGGTCAAAGCTTAAATGTGCTCAAAACAATTTGCTTCCTCTGCCATTTTGATTCTTATTGTTCTGACTGATAAAACTAGGGGAGGGGCTCCTGACTTGTACTTGGAAATGTATAAATTATATGCAAATTTATGCAAAATCATAATAAATGCTACTTCTCTATTTTCCAGCTGATTTTGATTCTATTTGTTTTATCTCATAGGGCTTGGGGGTAGCATTGGAGGAGGGGGGGGGTAGTATTTCATGGAATAACCCTTCTTTTTTTTATTGGAGGTTATATTGTATGGCAGAGATTTCACAATGATCCAGGGGATACACTTCTGTTGCATGGCAACAGAGATTGTGATATTTCCATTTCCATTAGAGCTTTCTTCTTTTTCTTTTTTTTTTGTATCAACATTTTCAGCCCATTTTACAATGATATGACAGGGAATTAAATGGAAGAGATGGGGCTGTAAAGATGTTCCAGAGAGCAAGGAATATCGTAACAAAAAGCTTGTGGTATAGCAATAGTAGAAGTACATGTAGTAATAGTATCTAAGTAATAATGATGATAATGATGATGATGATGAAGACAATAAAAATAATGCTAAAATTGATAATAATAATAGTAATGATGATTATGATGATGATATTACTGATAATATTGTTGAAAGCAAGATTGAAGACTGACATATAATTGCTCTCTGATTTTTCATTTAGATGCCACCACTAAAGAAGCACAGAGGGGTTTGAAAAAATAACAATAGTTTTTACAATACATGTATAGCAAATTTTGAAGGATGGTAGGATTTTTATGTCAGATGTTTCAAGCCTCCAAATCGGAGAGTCAGAAATGAGAGTGATTTTTAAGTTTTACATTAGACGTGTACATGTAGATTTAGCATGTATGTATTTTGATATCTTGTCCTGTATTTCACATGCCTCCACATGGAGGACATACATGTAATTAGTGAGATTGAGTTGGAAAGTGCTAAGCTTGTGATTTATATTTTTGCTCTAAATTTGTCCCTTTTATTTCACAAAATATCTCCATTTATCAACCTTAGGGAAATGTAGCTATGATGTATAATATAACATTTATTGGATCGAAAAGGACTATCTGTAAGTTTCCTCAAAAATGCATGTTGAGGTGGCTTCAGTGATTCAGTCATACTTAAAGGAGAATGAAACCCTGGAGAAATATTCATTTTAATGAAAAGAAAGGATACAGAGAAGCAATTTTTTTAAAAGTTCCATCAAAATCGGTTATGAAGTGAGAAAGTTATGAAAGTTTGAAAAGTCTCACTTTACTTTCTGTGGCAATCCTCAAATGGGCAATGTTTCTTCAAAATGGCAAGTTAAGAAGGACAACTGTCAATACATGTATGTTTTGTATACAAAATTTCATGTTTTCTCCCTTATCTCTAAAGATGCTGCTTGTCTCTTGGTGAACTCAACGTATGTTGTGTCAAATACATTTTCCGATGATATATCTTTAGCTAAGGAGACCCCTGAGCCTTGAGAGATCATAGGGAAAACATGAAATTTTGTGTACAAAACATATGGAGAGTTATCCTTTTTAAATTACCATTTTGATTTTTGAAGCAACATTGCCAATTTGAGGATCGCCATAGAAAGTAAATTGAGACTTTTCAAACTTTCATAACTTCTCATTTCATAACCGATTTTGATGGAAAAATTGCTTCTCTCTGTCCACTCTTTTCATTAAAATTAAAATTTTCCCCAGGGTTTCATTCTCCTTTAAAAAGCAAGTAGTCTGTCATTTTAAATTTCTACAGCTACCTGTATAGTGCCTCAAAGCCTTGGCCACATCTTGGTAGATAATGTAAAATAACACTACGTGACATGTATTTAGTAAGTCATAGGTACATGCACTTATGTGTTTATGATTTTAATGCAACCTGCTAGTTGCTACCATTTTCAAGATAAGAAAATACACTAATTGGTGTAAACAGACAAATTGCCTCTAATTCAATAGGCTACTTTTAGCTGATTCAAGAAGGGTGCTCAATGAGCTGACATTTCCTTTCCAATTTGTGCTGTACATTTTAAATGAAAAAAATAGTTATGTGATCCAACACCCTCACCATATACTGTCCTTTCTTCTTTCTCTATTTTCTTTCTTCTTTCTCCTCTGTTTTCTTCTTTTTCTCCCCTCTTTTTTGTTTTTCTCCCTTTTTTTTTCTTTTTCTCCTTTTTTTTTCTTTTTGGTCACTTGAAAAATCATAGGGGGCATTAGCCCCCCCCTCCTCCCCCCCCCCCCCCCCCCCCCACATAAGCCACCCCTGTGGTCAGATATCTTTTTATATCAAGTCAGATATCATGTACATAGTTGGAAAATGTGTAAAGTTCAATGTCATGATGATTGAAGCTAGCAATTTGCTAATCATTCACTAATACGCTTGTTGAGAATTTGTAATATTTGTGAATAGCAAAGTAAAAATTCAAATTGATTGCAGTTCATACTGTACATTTTGATTGTTATCTAGGAGCTTGTGAAGGTACATTGGCATGTTCTACATGTCATCTTATATTCGATGAAGATATTTTCGAGACTCTGCCAGAGAAATTAGATGAAGAAGAAGACATGTTAGACTTGGCTTATGGACTGGAAGATACGTAAGTATCTAAGGAATTACCTCACTTGCCTTCTAAGCTTACATACTTTGTACTGAGCATAAAGTGTCTTCATTGTGAATTAAAAATTGAAATGAAAAGGAAAATAAAAATCCTACCTGTAAGTACATGTAGTTGTCATGATGGTAAATTGACATTCAAGACTTTGTGCTCTCTCTCTCTCTCTCCTGTCTTTCATCCCACTTGTTTCATGTCTGCTACAGGTTCTATGAGATATACGAGTATGTCAGCACTTGAACTGTGTAAATGTTTTAATACAATTATTAGCAGGGCAAAGTGCCCACAATTATGGTGTTATCTTACTCTATGAGATACATCGGCGTAAATCCACTTTGAGGGGTGGGGGATGATCAACTTTTTTGCCAATTTTTTTTTTCTGTCGCACTCACACTTAAGGATAAACACACACCCTCACCTACGCACACAGATCCCCTTACACACATTTTAATTTTTATTTTGCAAGCGAGCGAAGCAAGCGAGCCAAAAATTACCACCTTTCTGTTTTTCAATGGCATTTTCAATTAGAAATTAAAAATATGATGATTGTTTATGACAGATTATCAAAAGTTCACTAACCTATTAATTAAAATATCATTTCTTCCTTAAATAGTGGGGGAATATATCCCCCTTCCCCCCAGGATTTACGCCAATGATGAGATACAACACATCAAATCAAAATTGGGAAAGGTATGATTAGGACTACATGCAAAGAACTAGTTTGGGAAATGCCACCCTTATCCATCTAGTGATTGTATAATTTGGGTTGTCTTGTAGTATACACTACAGCCAAGTTTCAAGTTTTTCTTTCTCTTTCTCTTTGTTATGTATCTCAAGGTAGACATTAGTTGGGGTGACTTCATGGATATGTAATGCTACTCAGTGAGGGGGAGGGGTCTCTGCAAATTTTCAAATATTTAACCCCCCCCCCTTAATCCACCTTTGCTGTTGTATCTTGTAGGGCAGAACATCTAAATAATGGAGAGCCATCCCATGCATTTTTTAAGGCTCTAATTATGAATTATGAAATTGTTATTTGAACCCTATCAGAGTTGGATTTTGTTTTGTTTTTGTTTGGGGGGGGGGTTGATGATCATACATTTCATATGATGTTTATGTACTATTTTTCAATCTTGGAATATACATTGTATGATTGTGAAAAATTGTGATGTATGATTTCATTTTCACATAACTTGGAGACCATGTACATGGTGCACCTTGTGAATCTCACCCGCTCCCTCTATAAATGTAAATATTGAATTTTTTTTATTATTATTATTCATTCGATACAAGAAGGAAAATCTGTTTTTAATTTAGAGTCTGAAATCTGACTTTTGCAGGTCGAGACTTGGATGTCAAATATGTCTTACTAAGGAGATGGATGGAATGATTGTGAGAGTACCAGAGGGTATCAATGATGCTAGGGATGTATGAACGATGCTCATAGTCAACTCTTTCTACCAGTATCACAGAGACCACATTGAAGAAATCATCATTAATTCTTGTAGGACTTCTCTGTAGACTGACAGCCCAAGAGATCAATAATTTCAAGTTTGCCAGAAGTATGTCAGCTGTCAGAAGGGCCACAAAAAGGATGTTTTGTTCTCGTGGCAGCCTGTCTTCTGAATCCTCATAATTTTTTTACATAATCAATTTTCAAAAGACCTGCCAGACTGCTATTGTCGGTCAGGTACATGTAGGATGTAGCCAAGTCTTTGGGGGATGGGACCATTTCAGATTAGTACAGGATTCAAGTGACAAAAATAATATCCACAGAACTTAAAATGTTGAGGGTTCACGCTTTGTGCACTTCATCATCACTCCCAGAGTGATTGTGATGCTTCATAAATGACTTTGTATCTTTTCTTGAAAGGAATACTTCCACTCATTTTGCATAGAATGCACATTTGGTGCCTAAACCAATAAATTACATTACTATATGCATATACATGACTTTAATTACATGTTTTTTAAAGTGAATTTCTAAATTGGGTACAAATGACCTTCATCTGCACCAGCACAGGTGCTTATTGTGAGCAACCTTTCATAAACACTAAAGGTCGTATCTCACCGGCGGAGACGTCGCCGCAACATCTCCAACTGATCAGTCACCCCAGTCGCAGCGACATCTCCGAGCAAAAGTGGCTTGCGTTCTCACCAAGCGGCGACTTCTGGGAGACTCCTCCGAGACGTCTCAAGGCAGGGTGACAACCGATTTGCCCGGAAGTTGCGGGGACATCGCCTCGAGGTCGCCAAGACGTCTTCTCAGTCGCCGCAAAGTCTCTGAGACATCTCCTCAGTCTCCGCAAAGTCGCGGATAAAAATGATCTCCAAACCTGATGGAGTCATGGAGACGTCGCAGGGACATCTCTGAGACCTGCTGGAGACTTGAAAAAGTCTCCTAAAAATCGAACATGTTTAAATTTCCCGCAACTCCCTGGAGACATGGTTAGTCTCAAGGAGACATTGCAGAGACGTCGCGGAGACGTCGCGGAGACGTCTCCGCAACCATCGGAGACTCGAGTCACAAACTAGTTGCGAACTAGTCTGCAGGCTGGTGAGATACCCCTTTAACCCTAAAAGACCCGGGCTATTTCTGGTCTAGTTATCCGGGGGGGGGGGGGCATTATGGACCCCCCCCCCCCCCCCCCATGATCTCGGCCATGAATTGCCGGATCAGCACGAAAATTGCCAGGAGTGTAGAGAATGATGTGATCTACAAGGCTATATGGTTAGATTTTATAAAATTGTTTTGTTTTATTTTATATGAATTGATTTATGCTAATTTATGCAAGAAATCATAGTTTTGGCTATATCTCACTGAATAAAGCTTTAGGAACAATGATTTTTGGTACAAATGTTTTTCATAACATTCACATCGACTCCTTTACTAAAAAAATGGGTTACCAATTTTTGTGTTATGTATTCTATTGTTTTACAAATTCCTTATGTATTTCTTTGTTTTTTTTTAAACATCTTTGTGTGGGTGTGTGTGTGCGAGTGTGTGTGTGAGTATGTGAGAGTGTGTGTTTTTTTATTTTTACTATTTTAGAGAGAGTAATTATTCTTTCCTAACAGTATTTACATAATTTTAAAGTTTCTAATTTTAACCATAGGTTTGTACACAGTCATATACAGAAATAGTGAAATTTTAACGACTTGCGTTCGTAATCGTAATCTGACACCGGCACCGTAGGTCCAATTGACATAAATTTGGTATCAAAAGGTGCGGGAAGGATCAGAGAAAAAAGTCATTGAATCTCAGATCGATACATCTAGTCGTTGCGGAGTACCGTCAAAAATTGAACAGGGGGCCATTATGGCCCCCCCCCCCCCCCCCCCCCCGGGTATACTAGGGTTAAATAGTACCTGTATAGGAATGGATTTTGTACTTGAATATTGCAGAATGCTTTGGATTATATGCTACTTGTGCCTTGATACAATTTTAATTGAATGCAATGATAGACAAAAAATTTTGCACACCAATGCTGTGAAAATATTTTGGCCAAATGAAACATGTAGATGTGGGATTGAACTTTTTATGATCATAATTATTGTATCATGTGATATTTCTATTATAATCCTTATTAGTTTTATTTTTATAGCTTTAGTTGTAGTAGTGCAGTTGTAGTAGTAGAAGAAGAAGAAGTAGTAGTAGTAGTAGTAGTAGTAGTAGTAGTAGTAGCAGCAGCAGCAGCAGCAGCAGCAGTAGTAGTAGTAATAGTAGTAGTAGAAGTAGCACTAGTTCCATTAGCCATTGTAATAGTGTTGGTAGTACAGTATGTAAAAGAAGGACAAGGAGGAGGAGCAGAATAAGAAATATATTAAAATGTGAATGATAGACCTTTTATATTGTCATAATAATTCATTATGTGGCCTGGTTGGCAGAGGAAAAAATCATTCTCATTTGTGTTTTCAAAACCAAAGTAATGTACTGTGGCAGTGATTTTAGTTTAAAGAATTTAGTATTTCATCTGTTTGGAGCTGGAAGGTCATTAACTCTGTATCAAAGCATACCCTTCTGCTCTTAACAGATCAATTCTTCTCTTCATCTTGTGCACTTTCATGAATTTAACAAAAGTAATTTACATATTACAAAGTAACAGAGGTGGCGCCAGGGTATTTTGATAAGGGGGCAAGACCCACAGGTGAGTTTATTTATGTTTTAAATGAACAAATAGGGCTATACAATAGTTGTATGACTGTGCCCTATCTTCCTCATACTCTTCTGTTTTCTTCTTTTCTTCTTCTTCTTCTTCTTCTTCTTCATCTTCTTCTTCTTCTGTCACTGGAAAAAATGATAGGGTAGCCATCCCCCTGCCCCATGTTGTGCCGCCCCTGTAAAATAATATGATGAATGTCAATGGGTGATATTTCTCTCACACAATGACTTTGACTTAATGTAATCATTACTAGTTTCGTTTAAAATGGTATAAATATATAAGAGAGAGGGGAAAGCTGGGAGCTATGTTACTTTGGCCAATTTGAAGATGAAAGGCTGATTCATCCAGCCATGAATTATTTTTTTTTATATCTACATATGAATATACATGTATTCCTTTTTAAGCCATTATTGTGAAATTGGAAACCACCTTTCACTGACACAGCAGCATTTTGCTCGTCAATCGCTTTGTGTCTTCCCCCTCCTTAGACTTTGCAGTATAAACAAGCAAGTGGGTGTACACTAATGGGTGGTTCATATCTGCCAAGTGTTGCTATTTTGTATAGGAATGATTCCTGCTATTTGTGTTTATTTGTTTGTTTTACCTGTATGCTAAAGTTATGAATCGTTGATTCCTCTCTTTTTTTTTTTCTTGTTTGTGTGTGAGGGTGTGCACCCATAAACGCACACTGAACCGGACACTTCCTGGCGCGGACACTCATCTATTGGACGTTTGAATTCAGACTGTTGTAACGGTTTAAAGGGATTGGGCATAGTTTTTCATTACTTACTTAAAAGTTGCAAAGTCTTTCACCATGATATTTCCTACACATGATCATTATGGTATACTGTTCGACCTTCTTAAGTTTCATGAGGTTTCCAAAAATTTGCAAATGGGATCCCTACCTTTAAATTACTTTTCTGTAATGTAGTTAAGCCACACTGTCTTTGTTTTTCAACTGCCAAAAGACTGAACCAAGACGTAAGAAATCAAATTATGCCATCAAATAATATACTTTGTATTCACACTGTATAATGCAATCAAAGGTGACAATTCTTATATGTCGATATGTTGTGAACCTTTGACTTGGTTTAGGGGAAAATCATCCTTATTAATTGTTAGATTGGTCATATCATTCTTTCACAAGTTTTACTATCCTCTTTTAGCTCTACACCATCTTTAGATTGTTACGTAGCTCTAAAAACGTTTCACGTTGTGAAATAAGAATGAGACATTGTAATGATTTTTTTCTCACATAAAAAAATATATATATATCTCTGTGAAGGAGTATTGGATCAGAAAACTACTGCCAACGTGTCTTTGTTTCAGTCATTGAGTGAATGAAGAATAGTAATTTGAAAAGTAAACGTAAGTGAACATACTATACAGTGTGTCCCAGAATAAACGAAACCGAGACTGATCGATTTTTAATCATATCTTAATCACAATTATGATAAATAAATGGCACATAGTTTTAAAGCTTAGACCCTCTTCTTTCATGCGATGCCACTCATGATATATATTTCACGCATGAGTGAATAAGGACAGTGTGAAGTTGGATAACCAAAAATTCGTTTGGCCAACGATGTTTGAATTTCAAAGAGATAATCACATTTATAGAAAGTTCATTTTCTGCCCTTTCGTTTGACATCTCAATCGGGAAAAATGAACCAGGGACGACGGAGATAACGTAAACTGAAATATTGATTGCATTTTCTTGATTTTAAAATCATTTGTTTCTTAACTTCTCACCAATTGTTCGCACCAATTATTCGCATGAAGGGATGCGGAGATAGTCACGCGTGGTCTAAAAACTTTCCCACCCTCTTCATCCTCATTACCCATAACCACCCCACCCCACCCCACCCCAATCCCCAATCCCTCCCGGAACCCAAACTCCACAACCCCAAGCTCTCTCTCCCTCCATCGTTATGTGTGTGTGTTTGTGTGTGCGTGTGTGCGTGTGTGTGTGTGTGTGTGTGTGTTATTGTGTTATGCTCGTTTGTCCATCTGATAGTTAGATTTAGTGAAACAACACTGCATAACCGATAGATTACATATTAAAACCCATCTCTCCCACCCTCCTCCTAATCCCCACCCCATCCTTAACCCCACTCAGAACTCCAAACCATTAAATCTTTACTCCTTCACACTTCCTCTCACTCCCTCTGTATGCGTGTTTGTGTGTTAATGTTATGGTCGTTTGTTCATCTAATAAATTTATTCAGTCAAACACCACTGCAAAGTTGTCAACGCTTAAAGAATTAATTTATTTCCAGAAAGCTATTTTTAAATTGAACCAGACATGACACTGCTAGACAGACGGCAACATCAGCAACTTGCTGAAGGCTCTTGAGCTCAAAATGTCCCCAGGCGAGCCGGAAGGGTCCCAGCTTTGGGGGGGGGGGGCAAACACTCTTGGGGCCCACCTCACAAGCTTACTACAAGCATCAAGCATACAACGTACCCTATATACACCTCCCCCCGCCCCCCCCCCCGAACAAGCACATTTATCCCCCTTTTATACATATTTCTTTATATATAAAATGACAAGTTTAGAATTTTTTTTAATTAAGAAGATACTGTTATCAAAAACTGTTTCCCATCTTCTCTCATTAATAGTACTGAACATGATTATTTGTTCACCGCTTTTAGCATGTTAGGATTGCTTGGGCAGACACCCTTGCCCGAAAATCAACTATTCATTTTCACAACTTTGTCTGCGCGAGCGAAGCGAGCGCGCAAATTTTTTACGTTTGGGTGGTGAAAATGTACAGAAATTTTTTATTCCGGCATTGCCCAAATATGAAAAAATACGGGGGTCCTTATGCCAATATATGAGGATACTGAGGAGGTGGGGGGTAAAAATAATCCCCCGAGTGAAGCAAGCATCACCCCCGTTGCTTCTAATTACTATACGAGGGTGTGCTCCCTCGTAAGAAAATTTTGGTTTATTGAATGCTGAAAGTTTGCATTTTAGAGCACTAATCATGTCAATATGCTCATTTTACATGGTCTTATATGATCAAAACATTCTTTTTTTTCTTCCGAGGGGGCCCTTTGGGGGCGAAAATTCGATTTTGCCCCCCCCCCCCGAATGCTTGGGGGGCAATTGCCCCCCTGCCCCCGCTTCCGGCGCCTATGAACGTCTTTATTTTGTTACTAGGATCTGTTGTTAACTGCAAGGTGAATTATGTTGATGAAAACATACTTCATTATTAATCATTATTTATCATTTTGTTAGGTTTTGTACTCACCACTCCATTTTCTTCATGATCAACCATGCATCAAGTATTTTGTCTTCTTTGTTCACTGCTAGGACAGGCAGGGAATGCAAACGGATTCATGTAAGAAATCATGAAAAGGCAAGCATCACTTTACACGAACAGAGCTTAGTCATCCCGACTCATGTTCATCCATTGAGGAGTCGTATTAAAGATCAGAAAATGAACTATTCAGAAGTATTATTTTAACATCACAGTAACATAATTTTTTACATCCATATCATTGAATTTGAGGTATGGTTGTGCAAAGGACTTTTTGGTAGCCCTTCTTCACATTGTTCTAATTCACTCATGTGTGAACTAATATGAGTGGTATCTAGTGAAAGAAGAGGGTCTAATGGGGTGTTACAAAAAGGTTGCAATCAATTGCAAATAATTGCTAATTTTGAAGCAACCATTATGATTGGCTCAGGGTCTGCCCTTTTAAGAAGACATGCATGCAACAATGATTTTGATTGGCCAGTGACAATCAGTTGCAACTTGCAATCGATTGTAACTTTCTTGCAACACCCCATAAGCTTTTCAAATATGTATTAGTTATTAATCATAATTGTGATTAAGATATACATAAACATCGATACATCTCGGTTTCGTTTTTACTGGGACACGCTGTATTTCATATATACTACATGTAGTCCCTATTTTTAACCCTCATTAATTTGTCTCCATTATTCAGATTGAAGAAAATTTGTAAAAGTTTGATCCTTCAGGAAATGAATATTGTGACAATATCAAAGAGAAGAAGAATGAAATAAACTGACTGTGTTTGTTCACAGTCAACTTATAAACCCTTGTACATCCTTATATCCGTAATCTACTATGAACATCTTTTTTTTTTAAAGATAGTGAGGGAGGGGTTATCGATGAAAACTAAAAAATACAATCGTGTTATGAAAAATTATTGTGAATCTTGTTGAAAACGACGAAATTGATTTAGATGATAAGTTGATTGCCACTGACAAGATTAACGAAATTGTCTTTGGAGAATTTACCAAAATGGAGGAGCAATGATGAAATTAATTGGAAAAAGTTCTTAAATGAACCCCCAGCCGTGGAAAATACTGTGTCCTGAATTCGTGAAAAGTACAGAAGGATCCAAATATAGAGAAAATCTCCTAATATCCTCGAAATCGAGACCACGGTTTTACTCTCCAGTAAGCCTATCCTGAATATGGTGGCTATATAAAAAAAACCTATAACACACACCCACACTCACTCGCAGACAAACGCCCAACGAATTATAAAGCCTTGGATTCTTCCAAAATTCGCTCGCACTCGAGTTCATTGCTAGGTAAGCTTGATTTTTTAATATTTCTTTTTTTTCTGGATATGGCTCACAACACAAGCTTAGTCCAAGAATTTTCGCTTGTTTTAACATTCAAAATCTGAAATATTTATTGGGATTACCTGCTCTGTTACGGGACTGATCTAAACCATACCAGAAATCACTCTGTGTACATATTAATATGAAAAACAAAAATGGGTGGAAACTGTCTAATTAAGAATCACTGATTTTATATAAATCTGTTACATCACCTTTGGTAGAGCTTTCGCGGATGCTGTCTTTGATTTCTTAGACGGCAGTTGGGTGTCTATGCAATGCTGTAAATATTCAGAAAGTAGACTAGCGCCACCTCACTGCACCCTCCCTTTTTCCTAACGATGAAATCGTACAGGGCTGCGTTTCACGAAACCGTCATAAGTCTAACTTCTCGGACATCCCATTGAAACGCGTGTTGTAGAATTAACACGCGTTTCAATTTGATGTCCATGAACTTAGACTTATGACAGTTTCGTGAAACGCAGCCCTGATCACTATCCACTTCAATCTCTAATGACACTGCGCTTGAAGTTTCAACCGGTTTTACTCTTTTTCAGGAATAAAAGCTGCTAAATTGTAATGAGACCTCACACAACAAAATGTGCAAAAATATACAATGCAAAGTTGAATCAGAACAATGAGGCATTATGAAAGTGACAGCAAATGATTTTTTAAAAGTCCATAAAACATAAATTGTCGCATCATCGATTGACAGCTGTGTATACATCATACATAACCCCTGGCCTTCAGCATTAAAATATTGCTCACTTCCCTCGCTCGCAAAAGACCTATCGTAACCTACAACCACAATAAAAGATGAGGGAGCATTATTATTTTACGATGACATAAATATTTACACGTTACATTCAAATGATCCTTGATTTACGATCGGATCGGAACGGTAACAAATTTCTCTCTTCTGTCTTTTTTTTCTCACTTTTTTGTTTGTGTTTTTGTTTGGTTGGTTGGTTGGTTGGGGGTTTTATTTGGTCTTTGTACAAGTAAGTTCCCTTTTTCCGAAAAGATGCACCTATTCCAGCCCTGCGCTTTACAGGCATGAAATGCATTTTACATGTAGGCCTATGTGCGTTGATGATGAAGGAAGTTCTTTTTGATGATGTGGGATGGTGATGATGATGATGATGATGATGATGATGATGATGATGATGATAATGATGATGATGATGATGATGATGATGATGATGGTGATGACGATGATGAATTTGTTGATGATGAAGGAAGAGGTTCTTTTAATGATGTGGTGGTGGTGGTGGTGGTGATATGATGACGATTTGTTTGTTTTTGTTTGTTTGTTTTTTGCTTGTGAGCTGTAAAAGGCTGCCGGGCCAGAGCCAGGGTAATAATATCCAAAGTCCTTTGGAAGCGCATAGAGACGTTAGATATGCGCTATACAATACGAGATTATTATTCTGTAACAAAACCGAAAATTGGCATACAGATTTCTCCAATCCGGCAGGCGGAGAACGTCAACAAGTAATTATTATTATTTATAACAGAAGAAGAAGAAAGAGGAGAATATCTTGATACTGATGCCGGATTGGAAGCATAGACAGTCATGATACAAGACTCTGGTCGATGAGAAGCAGATTCATCTAAACGAGATTTTGTCCAACCAGTTCAACTGGGCACGGAAAGCTGTAGTTGCTTTGTTGGACTCCTTACTCATGTTACTTGTTGAGTTCTCTTTATTCTGTGTAGAAATGGCTATACATGTATAAGACGTCCAGTGCTATCCAGCATCATCGTTCAAAAACAGTCCACATCGTGGGCCGAATTCTTCTTGAAACAGGAGGGCACATCTGATATTTTGAGAAAAGCCAAAAAAGGGGCTCCTCGTTTTTTCCGGAGTCCTCTTTATTATTATACTCCAAAATTCACTGACAAGAAAAAAAAAAACAATTAAAGAAAAAAAAGGAAGTCCTTTTCTTCGGGTTTATTTTTTATTTTCTTCTTCTTCTTCTTCTTCTTCTTCTTCTTCTTCTTCTTCTTCTTCTTCTTCTTCTTCTTCTTCTTCTTCTTCTTCTTCTTCTTCTTCTTCTTCTTCTTCTTCTTCTTCTTCTTCTCCTTCTTCTTCTTTTGACAAAGAATACAAATCTCCCCTCCCTACCCCCCCCCCTCCCGATTTCCGCCCACTAGTCCACATAATGGGAGATACGGTCGTAATATCACATTACGAATAAACATGACAGAAATGAAATGATTTACGAAGCTAACATTATGAAGTGGGTTCGCCATTCAGTAGTCGCCTTATGACGATCATTTTTAGTTGATATTACATAGATTGGCGGATAATGTTCCACACTCGAGATCTTTGTTGATGAAATGCAGGTCGTAAATAACATGAATAACGTGAAAGCTTCTGCAGCGTGTGCGGACTCTCCCATGCTTTCAGCACAGAGTTGACAGTTTTTGCAATATATATCCTACCCTGTACAGAGTATTTTTTTCCCATTAATTTTCTTTTTCTTATTTTCTACCTCTCGTCTACTACCAAAATCACATTGAAGCTGATTTCTGCTCATGTGTTCACTGCTAACTGAGGCTAATAATGAGAAATTTTGTAACATCGATATCAAAGACCGATTTTCACCCAAAATTATCAGGGCCGGATCCAGAATTTTTCAAGGGGGGGGGGGGGCGGTCGGCTTTTTTTCAGGTGTCTGTTCTACCAGAAAAAAAGGGGTCCTCAGCATTTTCACGTGTATTTTACCCTAAAATTTTGCATTTAATGCTTTTCAAAGGGGGGGGGGGCGGCCGATTCTGCCATCCATCCGATCCGCTCCTGATTATGTAAAAATTTAATCGAATCAAATACACATCATTATCACTGTAAATTAAAAAAAAATACATTACAGATGCGTAAATTGAATTCTTGACACCGCATGACATTTCAGATGGAGCAAATTTGACAAGGCAACAAGCAATCGTTTAAAACGTTAAAATCATATCTATGAATATCAAAACAACAGAAAGCCGCTAAAATAAAACAGCTTTCTATGCATGCAGCCAAAATGCACCCTTGTGGAGTCTTGCTGTGCAATTTTAATTTAAAAGATTGTTGTGAGTTTATGTAGGCACCGGCGTAAATCAGTTCAGTTCAGTTTTTTCAGTTCAAACACATATATTTCCAATTATTCAAATAAACAACAAAATAATGAACCAAGAAATTGACATTCATGGTATTGATAACAAAATATGACATAATGTACAATCATCGTAATTACATAAATAATTGGAGGACCTGTGAAAACTAACAATATTATATGTATAAATGTAGATGATTGCTCTGTGAAAGATAAACAAATTATTGTAGAATCATTTAATGATTATTTTTGTAATGTTGGGCTGAAACTACAGGCAGAAATTCCTAGGTGTCAGAAAAACTTTTCTGATTTCATGCAAGAGCCAAATACAGATAGCCTATTTCTGACGCCAACAGATGAAGCAGAACTGCTGAGACTTTTGACCTCGCTCAAAGGCAATAAGAGTCCTGGTTTTGACGGCATTAAAAATGAGTTGATTAAGGATATCGTGCATGGTATTGTGAACTTCCTTGTCTACATCTTTAATTTATCTTTCTCATCTGGTATTGTGCCAAAGCGAAAGAAAATTGCTAAAGTGGTGCCAATTTTTTAAAAGGGTGATCCTCTAATAATAAGTAATTATAGACCAATTTCACTATTGACATCGTTCTCAAAAAAATTGGAAAAACTAATTTATGAAAGAACAATAGCATTTCTCAATAAGGCCAAAATTCTTTCAAAATTCCAATTTGGTTTTCGTGAAAAACACACCACTACTCATGCTATATTGTATTTTATTGATAAAGTGGCTCAAGCTTGAGATAACCATCATCACACGATAGGCATCTTCTTGGGTTTCTCAAAGGCATTTGATACTGTTGATCATGAAATTCTAATAAGTAAGCTGGCATATTACGGAGTAAGGGGTATTGCTCTTAGTTGGTTCAGGAGCTACTTAACTGACAGGAAACAATATGTATCGATGGATGGAACTGACTCAAGTTATCAATCTATATCCTGTAGAGTC
Source organism: Echinometra lucunter (assembly GCA_029962745.1). NCBI lineage: Eukaryota > Metazoa > Echinodermata > Echinoidea > Camarodonta > Echinometridae > Echinometra > Echinometra lucunter. Next base: position 18,115,064 of record CM057160.1, on the reverse strand, counting down.
CCTCAGGGATCTCTCCTTGGCCCCCTCCTTTTTATATTGTACAAAAATGATTTCTGTTTTTCATCAGACATCTTTATCTTTCATTTTTTTTCGCAGATGAATCAAGTTTATTTTTTCTCATAAAAATCCTGGAATTTTATTAGAAACGATTAACAGAGAACTAAAGAATTTTGTTCTGTGGATCCGTGCAAACAAGTTGTCTTTGAACCTTCAAAAAACTATGTTTTTTAGTAATTCCCAGCCAGATTTACCTCAAGGTATAGTTTTTGATAATGTTAACATTGAGAGAGTAACATCCACTAAGTTCCGTGGGTTACAGATTGATGAGAAGCTGACTTGGGTGTCTCATTGCAGCAATATTTGTAAAGTTATGTCTAAAAACACTGGTGTAATCTGTAAATTACGTTCTTTTGTGCCACAAGAAACTCTACTTATTTTATATTCTACTCTGATTTTAGGTTGATTACGGTGTGTTGGCATGGGGGAAGTCGCTAAAGACGCAACTTGATAAAATACTTATCGCACAGTAAAGGGCGATTAGAATTGTTTTCCATGTAAATGACCGTGCTCATACTAATGTTTTGTTTCACATGCTGTTAAAGGTTGAGGATATATCTATTGCAGTTAGGTTCAATCATGTATAATTTTGAAAATGGTACTCTCCCAAATGCATTAGTTCAGTTATTTAGAAAGAACAGTCAAATTCACAGTCATGATACCAGGCAGGCAACTGCTCTTCATATAGACCAATTTCACAACGCAAGAGGGCAGCAGACTGTTCGACACAGTTCCACATACTGCGGTGGGTGCTCCAACTTTTATAGTACACAAGTCAATAGCGTGTTATGTACATTCGTTCGTTTTTTGTCTATTTTGGCCAGTATATGCAGATTTATTTTAATATTTGCAATGAGAAATTATCAGGGAAGTTCAGGTCGCAGCCGTGAGGTGCTCAAATGCCACAAGAACTAGAGAAAGTTTAAAAATTGGAAGCTAACTGAGTGCGAAATTCACTCGCTTTTGACTCATGAAGCCTGTTTGTATGAGAAGCCGTACTCCCTACACAGGTTTCCGTAAGCAAT
>CM057160.1:18098982-18108982 GCA_029962745.1 Echinometra lucunter | reverse complement strand
CGGTGGGCGCTCCAACTTTTATAGTACACAAGTCAATAGCGCGTTATGTACATTCGTTCGATTTTTTGTCTATTTTGACCAATATATGCAGATTTCTTTTAATATTTGCAATGAGAAATTGTCAGGGAAGTTCAGGTCGCAGCTGTGCGGTGCTCGAATGCCACAAGAAATGGAGAAAAAAAAATGGAAGCTAACTGAGTGCGAAATTCACTTGCTTTTGACTCATGAAGCCTGTTTGTGTGAGAAGCCGTACTCCCTACAGAGGTTTCCGTAAACAATGCGAAGGAATCCGTCGCCAGTGGATAAAAATATCAACAGAAAGGACTTTGAAGTCAAGAAACATTATCATTATGTACTTTGGCGTAAAATCTAATGAGTGAAAACATGACTTTGTAAACAGGGTAAGATTGAGGGCTCCCGTTTACTACGGCTTCTATGCTGCAATCGAACTTATACTGACAAAACTAAGTTGAAAAACTATCGAAAGTACAAAAATACATCATACCTTCATCTGTCAGATATGGCCATTGTCTTACCCCATGTACCCATGTATCCATGCTTTATTTTATTGATCTAGAATAAAGTAAATGGAACAATATTAGGGCATATCTCATATCTTACATTCATTCTGTACACAGAGCCAATCGCGGTCAGCGCGCTTGCATAATGAAAGCTTACATCCATGGCATGATTAACTTTTACTTGATCATTAAGTGGCATCTAATATATAAAGTCCGATCTTGTGGGGGAAATGGGGTATGTCTCATTGGACCAGTATATTTATTCCGCGAACAAGAAAACCCCCCCCCCCCCAAAAAAAAAAAAAAAAAAAAAAAAACGTATAGGCCTACTTTTTGCGCGATATGCGCGTTTCGCGTTATCATCAAATTCTCCAGAGGCGGGTGACGCGGAGAGGGTATGAAATTTAATTAAATTTTCCCCCTCCTTTTCTTTGAATGAAATATCATTTCGTTATGTCATCCACATCAGGTTTTCTTTCTTCGAATTTTCCTCTTTGGCTAAAAAACAATTGAAAGAAAAGAAGAGTATCTTCTTTTTTACTCATTTATTGCTCATTCAATATCATTATGGGGGGCTTTGGGGTGCGAAAATGGATTTTGCCTCTCTGCTTTTCCGTTTGGGGGCGAAAGCCCCTCCTGCCACCCCCCCCCCCCCCACACACACACACACACACACAAACACACTTCAGGCACCCTTGCTTTCAATAAAATATATACCATGACTGCAGGCGCGCCGGAAGGGTTCAAGCTTTTTTTATTTCTTTCTTTCTTCCTTCCTTTTTTTTTTTTTTGGGGGGGGGGGGGCAAACACTCTTGGGGCCCACTTCAAATGTTTACTACCAGTACCAGCATACAGCCCTACCCTTCCTCCCCCCCAACCAGCAATCTCTCCCCTTTTATATATATTTCTTGATATTTCAAAAGTGCAAGGTTTAGATTTTTTTCATTAAGAAAAAGCTTTGCTTTAATTTTTCACGTGTTATCGTAAATTGTTTTCCACCATCTCTCATTAGTACTTAAACAGGGTTATATGTTTACAGCTGATAGCATGGTAGGATGGCGTGAGAGATTAGAGACCGAGCATTGCAATGTGATGGTTGTGAATGGGGTATCCAATGGTGTACGGGCGAGGGGCCTGACGCCTTTTACCCTAAAAACAATTCTTCAGTTTTACATTTTTGTGCACGCATTTTTATACACCTTTGGTGGTGAATTATTTATTTTTATTTATTTATTTATTGGAGGTGAAGGAAAATACTTTTTACCTTAAAAATACATATATCTTGCCTTCTGGAAAACTTTTAAAGGTATGAGCAATCTCAGACTTCGTGTTATGACTAAAGGCTGCATGTGCAAGACTTAAGACAGTATAGACACGCAAGGTCTCTTTATACGAAAAACTGCACTATGTGCATGGGCTTCATTAATATGCATGAGAGCATAGCGATCAAGTGAGAAAGGACTGTGGAATATAATGTACATCGGTCATGTCAGTATAGAGGTGGATCATTTGTCTCAGTACATATAAAATGGAAGTATCTGCCCGCCCTCCGCAGTTTGTGGCGCCTTTGGTATACACGGTTTGTTTAACGTCAAGAAACACCGCTTCTACTGAAAGGAGACTCGGGAACGCGGCGGCAATTTGAAATTTTTCGTTTGAAGGTTGGTCTTGTTGGATTTTTAAGCACTAGAGAGCATATCCATCAATGAAAACTGTTATCTGCAATAACCTTGCGGGGGGGGGGGAACAAAACGAAAATTCCCTTATCCCTTTCCAGGGGAAAACCCATGCCCCACGGCATTTATTGAATTGCCCCCTCTTTTGCAGAGAGAAGTATCTACCACTTCACAACCCGCTTTTTAAAGTCTAAGCGTTTTCATTAATTTGCAAGGGAGCGTGGCGACCGAGCGAAAAAAAAAGAATGCTGAGGCCATGTATTTTCGAGCAAAGGAGAGCTCATGATGTACATCATTTTACATCAAAATGATTTGTATTGTCTTGGAAGAGAGCCAAATTGATGGGGCAAAATAGATTATTTCAAGTTAAAAGACTTCTATTTCTAGCACTAGAAAGCTATTCGTTACTCTTTAAATTATTTCGCTATATAGGTTCAGAGGGGAGGGGCAAAGATGATTTCCCCCCCCCCGGTCTTAATATGGGGGGGGGGGTAATCGGCCCCTTTCTTTTGCCGCCAGGTAGACAGAGGATACGTATACTGCTCCTATATCTGCAAGTATGTTTCTGTAAGTAAGTGTAACGACAGTGTGAGGTGTTATAGAATTAACCTGCTCTTTTAGACGACTAAAAAAGTGATTAAGTTTACGGTCAGGGAGGGGGCAAAAGTGATGTTACCACCTCCCCTTCCAGAGGCAAACAAGTAATCAAGCATTTGCCCACTTTTTGCTGGCAACCATGATAAATGATAGACAGGGTTTCTAGTTAATGAAAAACGTTACATCTATTAATGTACAAGGGAGCCTGGAGACCGAGTGACAAAATTTTGATTTTTTGAATGCTACAAGTTAGCATTTTAGAGCACTAGTGCTTATTTTACATAGTTGTAATACACACTTACGAAATTTTCTCCCTTTTTTTCTTGCGGGGGTGGGGGAGGCATGGGGAATCGATTTTGCCCCTCCCCCCTTCACTATGTCTGAAGTGGCCGTATGCCACATAGGGCACTAAAATATTTACCATGACTGTAACTCACATCTCCATGCTCATAATACGAATATATCATGGACCTATAAGTCACTGACCTCCTACTGTAAGAGCCCATGCATCTACAGGTCGTAAGTGACGTTCGCGCTATCATGCAGTCACGAATTAAAATTCTTTGCTTTAAATTTTTCATATAAGATGTTTGATTTGATCAAGAGGCATGATATCATGTCGAGACTAAGGTGTCGTAGACATGTCATAATTGAGCCGTTAAAGCATTTGACTGGAGAAACAAATGTCATCGGTCTGATCCCACACACGACTGAAATTATATACATAGCTTCTCCGTACCCAGGACGTGTTTAATAGCTGTCCATAAGATGCGAACGACATTGTCTTTGGTCAGCATTGTTAGCGTCTGAAGAATGAGGCCTGGCTGGAATACTCCGCAACGAGTGGAGAATGTGCACACAAAGTGTGTGTGTGGATCCCGCCCCCTCCCCCCCCCCCCCCCCCCCTGGCGGTCAACCATACACATATTCTTGTTCCATATTCTTAGAGATACCCCCTTTTATGGACGGAAATGGGTTAGGATTTTGACCCCCTATTGCCGGCTTTGGAAGGGAAGTCAGCAAAATAACCCCCCCCCCCCCCCCTCCCCATAACGGGCTTTTGGATGGGAAGCAAGGAAAATTACCCCCTAAATGGAAGAAGAGTGTCCACAATTTCAACTACCCTTAATTAAAAATATTCAGGAAAAAATGCTAAAAGACCCTCTATTTCAACGATTTTTCGGGACTTTTCGGGATTTTTCCCCGAACCGAGCCCCTAAAATATACTCCTTTTCCCGAAAAATCGGGAACGCGCGTGCGGTACAGTTGACCACATGATGGGGGGGGGGGGGAGGTGGGTAAGCCCTGATCCGATGATAGGAGTAGATTAATACATCTCCCATGCGCTTGGGAATAGCGTTGATGTATTAGCACTATATATAAATTCAGAATATTTTTATTATTAGACTGAGTGTATCATAAGATGTGTCATGTTTTCTCCACAAAGTGTTTGATATTTTGAAAATAGTTTTCTAATCCCCCACACACTCATACACTTGATATGTTAATATTCTGATCTCAGCGTTAGCATAAATTGTCAGCATTCGATTGCTCTTGAAAAGTTGGATTTAGAAAGAGATATTAATACGTTTAGAAATAATTCTACTTGACAACAGGGAATCTTAATGATTCATTGAGGAGACTAGGATCCCCTACTTTTGAAATCAAAATATCGTAAGTAGCAGTAATAAATCGTCCCTAATTCAAACAAGCGGAAGGCTTGTTTTGAATCTGCTCAATTAGAGTTGTTTTTATGAAAGCAATAAAGCCACGTGGCCGTCGCTTCCCGACTAATTCATCATTAGAGAGAAATGACAGACGAATAGAAAAAGAGTTAATGAAATGTTTTGTGTGGATTGTTCTTTGGTGCTATTATGCGTGAGTTCCACCTGACTGAATGTTCGTCAGGACGCAGGCCGTCAAATCGGCACAGCTAGCTCTACCCATTATCTCCATGCTCACTTTCATAGCCACAATTATGAAGTGATACTTCACTGTTACATCAAGAAAAGTAATACCAAGTGGATGTGTTATGTGGCAATCTAGAGAGAAAGAAAGATAGGTAGAGACAGGGAGAACGAGAAAGAAAAAGGGACGTTGTTAAACATGGCAACCATCTGGCATGACGGGTGAGTGTGTTGACGAGGGGGAAAGACCTAGCGAGCTGCGTCCAATGCCCGTGATATGGTCGAAAGGATAGAAAGTTATTGATGCCGTGTAAGGCACTGCCAAAATGAAGTGAAAATGGGAAAGTCCCCCCGGGGTAAATTAGCGACGAATTACTGAGACATATGCCCACTTTTATTCTTGCCCAGCTCAAGTATCCTGGAGAAAGAGAGAGAGACAGAGAAAGAGTGATCAGGGTGACTGCGGTACGAATTTTGTCGTCGTGGCCGGCCGGCGAGCTAGACGCGTTACTTCGGCGGCACTTTATGGCGTGCTCGTCGCGGTCCATCAGGGACAAGACAAGCATACATTGGTCATGTCAGTATTTCAGTGATTAATTGACACGTTGGATTATTTCTAGAGTTTGCAGATTTTAAAGTGATCATAATGCAATGTGCAAATGTCTACCCAAATTTGTCATGTATTTTCTTGAATGAACCAATTAAACATGTACGCTGGTCTTGTTTGGGTGAAGGGCTAAAGAGTGTTAAGATGTCTCGATATCCCAAGCTAATGAAATATCCAAGGGTTGGCGATTTCTTGGAGGGGGCGACATATGCCTACGACATAATCAGGGTATGGGTCTGTGACAAACCATTCCCCAAATAAACCCTGAATTTCCGCGACGTCTTTATATGTACCGCCCAGAAGGCGTAGTGATCGAGAAAGGAAAGTGCATGCTATTGCATTCCAAATCTGACTCTTCCAGAATATCTAATCACTCAGGTAAATCCATTATGAAAGACGTTGTTTGGAAGTATTCAGAACAAGTCAACCTGAGATCTTTTACAATTATGTTTAAATGATTACAATGATATCAATTTTATTATGCGAGAGAGTGTATCTGTCATTTTGGAATAATGAAATTTTGCACTCTGTCTTACTTGACGTATGCACATTCTTTATGACATTCATACATTGAATCATTAGTTAGACTGCTATTCTGACAGTTTTTTTTACAATGCTAGTTTAGGGAGGGGCCAACCCATTTAATTGTTCGTAAGCATAATCCCCCGTCCTCCTCAGTCTGGATCAACGATCCTTCGCCTTTTAGTAGGCCCCGTTTGATTAGCAACACATACCACGGTCAAATATCAATCTGTGTTGTGATCAAACATTATACGATTATACGATTGCACAAGGTCAGTGAATACGGATCCTTCGTTAAAGCTTTGAAGTACATTATGTGAGGGAGCATAGTAACCGAGGCGAGAAGATTTTTTTTAATATAATGGGAATACTGGAAATCGTATTCCCGAGCACCACGCAACCTAGACGTTGTACGGTATAAAAAAAAATGCCATTAAAACATTTTTGGTTAACTTTTTTTTTTCATTGGCAAGGGTGTGATTCCCAATGATCGTGGAAAGCGATAACCAGTGGTACACTTGTTTTGGTTGTTTGGGTTTTTTTTAATGTGGGGAGGGGGTTTTTTTTTTGTAAGTCACTATAAGACAGAGCATCGAAGGCAGGAAGTACATGTAGACACTCAGTTCTTGGAAGTTCTCCTAAGGGTGTGTATTGGTAAAGGCTCTTGACTCTTATACGCGAGGTTCTGAGGTTCGATCCTCGCTGGGTACTTATATCCTTGAAAAAGATGCTTACACCACATTTTGTCCTATTAAATGGGGACCTGGCAAATTGGTGGGGGGTAATAATGATTTGCAGGCCCTCCGGAAGAACAGTACTTCAGCTGATGAGGCTTCCCTGCGTAAGCAAAAAATGTTATCATTGAATAAAATTCTCATTTGTTTCCCCTGAGGCAACATTTTGCTTTAAATATATATAAACTCAGTATACATGTATCTGATACAAAGAAGGTGGCGAACATCCGGAGAAGCGGAGCTTGTGTTGAGAACGCCAAAGATATGATACAGTATTAAATAGTTACATATAAGAACGTTTTGCAGAAATCGGAAGTAGGGGTAAGGATGAGATAGATTACAAAGAAAAGAGAAAGAGCGGCATTTGCATCATTAAATGTTACCGAAATAACAGTTTAACCATCGTAACTTTGTAAGAAAGGGATTATAGCAGATATTGAGTTGGTTTGTACTTAAAACTACTTAGCAAATACAAGGCAGCTTTAAGTCTGTCCCGGTTATTAAGGGAGAAAAACTGATTGGGCTATATTAGCTGAAAATTCACGCACATATTTTATAGAAAATTAGTATATGAGGGTAATTAAATATGTCAGTGACATCCATATTGAATGATAATAGGTAATACAGTTTTAAGTAAGTAACTGGAAACATGATATTTTGCTTCCCATAAGGACAGTACTATACACCAGAATTAAAGGGCCGCATTATGACCACATATACTCAGCAGGTATAATTAAGTACAATTTTACCTTATGAGAAAAGGTTTGCAGCGAAACTGAGTTTTGTATTTGGTTCAGGCAAAGTATTCCATAGTTTGGGCCCCAGAGTATCGAATATCATATTGGAATTTTAGTTCGGTGTTTTGGGATTGGATTAGCACTTCTGCATGTCGTATGTACATGTATATGAATATCTGAGTTGTGATTGAATAGAATGACATAAAATAATTCAGCTGGAAAAATGTTGTTCGTACATTTATACGTTAAAGATACGTTGCTGGTGCTCACTAAATGTCAATAATTTTAATTGCTGAAAGTTTAGGACCCTTAAGTAGGGTTATGAGACTGCAATGTCACTCTCGCGGGCAGTCGACCCATCGTTCCTTATACCAGTGCTTATGGTTATGGACTAATTTAGTGAGACGCAAAAGTTATTTAGGATTTTGAGATATGATATCAAGTGGTTAGATCTATGTATTATCCAAAATTTTGAAACATTCAAGAAGAAATCTCAGTCATCATGGTCATTGAAAGTTTCAATGAAAACAAACTGCATAAATGGTGCCTTCTAACTTTAAAGGTCTTTTTACATTAAATTTAAGGGGCTGTTTTTTGCAGTAGGCCTGTGTATAGATATCGCATAATATTTTTAATGTACTTTTTCCATTCCAAGATTTTGTTATTTTCAAGTCCGATTTACAAATGATGATTTGATCGTATTCGATACGATTTATGCATTATTAAACTGAAATAATCACTGCTGGCAATGACAATTGAAATTTCTCACGATGTGCGATAAATTGTCATGATATGAGTCTTTGCTGGTACATTACGAGAATGACGTTGAATGAAATTGTTCAAATCAACTGTTATTTACATTCTTTCATCATCGTTAAGAGGAAAGTAATTGAAGTTCTTGAATGCAAAATGATAACCTCGAACACTTTTTACAGGAGTTGCGCATTAGGGTTTATCCCATCCAAGTCTCACCGTTTTCTGAGATAGCTAGGGGCTGGAATTAACTCACTAAATACCTCCCTGAGTGAACCACCCTCTTCCTTCCATATTTCACCCGACGATTCTTTTATTCCGCATCCCTATTCGGTTATTGACTTTAAAGATTAAAAGCATTATTTTTCAAATGGATAATTCCATTCTTATTAAGAATTAAATCCGACCTCGTGTTTAACCACAGAGTGAAGAAAATCATGGATGTACTGCTCTAGGGTGAGTGCGTCTTAAGTGATGAATTAAACTTCCATTATGTATTTAGTTAACCCTTCACAAATACCCACTAGCAGTGTATGGTCAGCGGTTGCTTTCCTCCTAGTATTCTGGGTTCTCCCTGGTCATTACAATATCACACGTTTTTAATGGTCTTCCTGTTGATAATGTTAACACATAACCCTTTCCCCTTCTTGTTCAGTTAATAAAAAAAAATCTTCAGATAATCCCTACTTCCTTTTCATGATTCTATGATGGCGTTTTGTGGGTACAACCAATTATGGGACGCCGATTGGAAGTGACGCAGAAAGAGGTCCTCTCATTTTTTCCCCATCACTTTCCTACCCCTCCCCTTTACTTTTATTTGTATTCCCTTTTTCGTTTTCAGAGCGGGGGAAGCTACGCCTCTGTTTATTAAATTGTTGGATCGCTTTGGAGCTTTGCAAATATGATTTCCATATTGAAAGAGACCAGTCTATCAGCCGATTTCATTGCAGGATTATTTTCATGTGTGCATTATAGATTCAATGATTACATGCAACAAGATTTTCTTCTTTTTGCCTACATAAGCCATAAAAAGTACTCTGAAGAATGGGTAGCATGCCCCTCCCTCCCTCTCCCAATAATTTTGTAGTTATCAATATATGGGCAACATCTAAAACTCATATTTGTGCAGAGAGATCTATATGAATTCATTATCACAAAGACACGTATATCTTGTTTACAAAGTTGCACCGTATAGAGCGCAAAGGATTTAGCTCGCTCACTTTGATCACTCGCATTATTTACAACCGAGAATGAGCAAGGACGTCAAGGCCCCTGACAAAATTGTTCATTTATGTCAATGAATGTGAGCTGTAGCACCATGACGAGACAGTTTTTCAGTCCGTTGAGATCATATCGATGAAAACTTTGGATATCACAATTGCCATTCGGGTATAACTGATTTTAGATGCCGACAGTTCTAGGAGATTACAAGAAATTGTGAGAACTTGATCTGTTGATAGGGATCCTGGAATGCTGCTAGGGATAAATTTTTGGGTCTGTATGTGGCAGGCAAAACTATGGGAGAAAGTGAGTGTTAACCCATTTATGCTTTAACTGAAAAAAAATAAGAAATAAAAAAATAAGAAAACATATTTCTAAATAGACTGTGCGATGTGCAAGGAATCGTCTTTACCATTTACCAAGCGCCCATGGGTGTGTTCGTGTACAGGGATTCCAACAGGTAGACCCGAGGGCACACCAGAGACTCGGTTGTTCAAGAAGTCATTTGGAACCCCTCCAGCAAGGATGCAGAGATATCCCTAAAACGTCAAGATACGACCAAGCCAATGTATTGATGGCAGTGCGTGATGGAGGTACTTTTTCAAAATTTCAAAGCCTCTTGATGACACTGTTGCGGCTACTCATGAAGATTATGGCGAGCGTACTATCAACCACGGTATCGACCAGCTTCGACCCAGATCGTCCCTCATTCCTTTTGTGAGGT
>CM057160.1:18076993-18098482 GCA_029962745.1 Echinometra lucunter | reverse complement strand
ATGCTTTATTTTATTGATCTAGAATAAAGTAAATGGAACAATATTAGGGCATATCTCATATCTTACATTCATTCTGTACACAGAGCCAATCGCGGTCAGCGCGCTTGCATAATGAAAGCTTACATCCATGGCATGATTAACTTTTACTTGATCATTAAGTGATCTAATATATAAAGTCCGATCTTGTGGGGGAAATGGGGTATGTCTCATTGGACCAGTATATTTATTCCGCGAACAAGAAAACGCCCCCCCCCCCAAAAAAAAAAAAAAAAAAAAAAAACGTATAGGCCTACTTTTGCGCGATATGCGCGTTTCGCGTTATCATCAAATTCTCCAGAGGCGGGTGACGCGGAGAGGTATGAAATTTAATTAATTTTTCCCCCTCCTTTTCTTTGAATGAAATATCATTTCGTTATGTCATCCACATCAGGTTTTCTTTCTTCGAATTTTCCTCTTTGGCTAAAAAACAATTGAAAGAAAAGAAGAGTATCTTCTTTTTTACTCATTTATTGCTCATTCAATATCATTATGGGGGGGGTTGGGGTGCGAAATGGATTTTGCCTCTCTGCTTTTCCGTTTGGGGCGAAAGCCCCTCCTCCTGCCACCCCCCCCCCCCCCCACACACACACACACACACAACACTTCAGGCCACCCTTGCTTTCAATAAAATATATACCATGGACTGGCAGGCGCGCCGGAAGGGTTCAAGCTTTTTTTATTTCTTTCTTTCTTCATTCCTTTTTTTTTTGGGGGGGGGGGCAAACACTCTTGGGGCCCACTTCAAATGTTTACTACCAGTACCAGCATACAGCCCTACCCTTTCCTCCCCCCACCCCCCCCAAACCACAATCTCTCCCCTTTATATATTTTCTTGATATTTCAAAAGTGAAGGTTTAGATTTTTTTCATTAAGAAAAAAGCTTGCTTTCAAATGCTTTAATTTTTCACGTGTTATCGTAAATTGTTTTCCACCATCTCTCATTAGTACTTAAACAGGTTATATGTTTACAGCTGATAGCATGGTAGATGGCGTGAGAGATTAGGAGACCGAGCAATTGCAAATGTGATGGTTTGTGAATGGGGGTATCCAATTGGTGGTACGGGCGAGGGGGCTGACGCCTTTTATACCCTAAAAACAATTCTTCAGTTTACATTTTTGTGCACGCATTTTATACACCTTTGGTGGGTTGAATTATTATTTTTATTTATTTATTTATTGGAAGTTGAAGGAAAATACTTTATTTACCCTAAAAAGACATATAGCGTTGCCTTCTGGAAAAACTTTTTAAAGGGATGAGCAATCGCAGACTTTCGTGTTATGACTAAAGGCTGCATGTGCAAGACTTCAGACAGTATAGACACGCAAGGTCTCTTTATACGAAAAACTTGCACTATGTGCATGGGCTTCATTAATATGCATGAGAGCATAGTGGTCAAGTGAGAAAGGACTGGTGGATATAATGGTACATCGGTCATGTCAGTATAGAGGGTGGATCATTTGTCCTCAGTACATATAAAATGGAAGTATCTGCCCGCCCTCCGCAGTTTTGTGGCGCCTTTGGTATACACGGTTGTTTAACGTCAAGAAACAAACCCGCTTCTACTGAAAGGAGACTCGGGAACGCGGCGGCCAATTTGAAATTTTTCGTTTGAAGGTTGTGTCTTTTGGATTTTTAAGCACTAGAGAGGCAATATCCATCAATGAAAACTGTTATATCTGCAATGACCTTGCGGGGGGGAGGAACAAAACGAAAATTCCCTTATCCCTTTCCAGGGGAAAAACCCATGCCCCACGGCTTTATTGAATTGCCCCCTCTTTTGCAGAGAGAAGTATCTACCCCTTCACAACCCGCTTTTTAAAGTCTAAAGCGTTTTCATTAATTTGCAGGGAGCGTAGAGCGACCCGAGCGAAAAAAAAAGAATGCTGAGGCCATGTATTTTCGAGCAAAGGAGAGCTCATGATGTACATCATTTTACATCAAAATGATTTGTATTGTCTTGGAAGAGAGCCAAATTGATGGGGCAAAATAGATTATTTCAAGTTAAAAGACTTGTATTTCGTAGCACTAGAAAGCTATTCGTTACTCTTTAAATTATTCGCTATAGAGGTTCAGAGGGGAGGGGCAAAGATGATTTCCCCCCCCCCGGTCTTAATATGGGGGGGTGGGGGGGTAATCGGCCCCTTTTCTTTTGCCGCCAGGTAGACAGAGGATACGTATACTGCTCCTATATCTGCAAGTATGTTTCTGTAAGTAAGTGTAACGACAGTGTGAGGTGTTATAGAATTAACCTGCTCTTTTAGACGACTAAAAAAGTGATTAAGTTTACGGTCAGGGAGGGGGCAAAAGTGATGTTACCACCTCCCCTTCCAGAGGCAAACAAGTAATCAAGCATTTGCCCCACTTTTTGCTGGCAACCATGATAAATGATAGACAGGGATTTCTAGTTAATGAAAAACGTTACATCTATTAATGTACAAGGGAGCCTGGAGACCGAGTGACAAAATTTGATTTTTTGAATGCTACAAGTTAGCATTTTAGAGCACTAGTGCTTATTTTACATAGTTGTAATACACACTTACGAAATTTTCTCCCTTTTTTTTTCTTGCGGGGGTGGGGGAGGCATGGGGAATCGATTTTGCCCCTCCCCCCTTTCACTATGTCTGAAGTGGCCGTATGCCACATAGGGCACTAAAAATATTTACCATGACTGTAACTCACATCTCCATGCTCATAATACGAATATATCATGGACCTATAAGTCACTGACCTCCTACTGTAAGAGCCATGCATCTACAGGTCGTAAGTGACGTTCGCGCTATCATGCAGTCACGAATTAAAATTCTTTGCTTAAATTTTTCATATAAGATGTTGATTTGATCAAGAGGCATGATATCATGTCGAGACTAAGGTGTCGTAGACATGTCATAATTGAGCCGTTAAAGCATTTGACTGGAGAAACAAATGTCATCGGTCTGATCCCACACACGACTGAAATTATATACATAGCTTCTCCGTACCCAGGACGTGTTAATAGCTGTCCATAAGATGCGAACGACATTGTCTTTGGTCAGCATTGTTAGCGTCTGAAGAATGAGGCCTGGCTGGAATACTCCGCAACGAGTGGAGAATGTGCACACAAAGTGTGTGTGTGGAATCCCGCCCCCTCCCCCCCCCCCCCCCCTGGCGGTCAACCATACACATATTCTTGTTCCATATCTTAGAGATACCCCCTTTTATGGACGGAAATGGTTAGGATTTTGACCCCCTATTGCCGGCTTTGGAAGGAAGTCAGCAAAATAACCCCCCCCCCCCCTCCCCATAACGGGCTTTTGGATGGGAAGCAAGGAAAATTACCCCCTAAATGGAAGAAGAGTGTCCACAATTTCAACTACCCTTAATTAAAAATATTCAGGAAAAAATGCTAAAAGACCCTCTATTTCAACGATTTTCGGGGACTTTTCGGGATTTTTCCCCGAACCGAGCCCCTAAAATATACTCCTTTTCCCGAAAAATCGGGAACGCGCGTGCGGTACAGTTGGACCACATGATGGGGGGGGGGGGGGGAGGTGGGTAAGCCCTGATCCGATGATAGGAGTAGATTAATACATCTCCCATGCGCTTGGGAATAGCGTTGATGTATTAGCACTTATATATAAATTCAGAATATTTTATTATTAGACTGAGTGTATCATAAGATGTGTCATGTTTTCTCCACAAAGTGTTTGATATTTTGAAAAATAGTTTTCTAATCCCCCACACACTCATACACTTGATATGTTAATATTCTGATCTCAGCGTTAGCATAATTGTCAGCATTCGATTGCTCTTGAAAAGTTGGATTAGAAAGAGATATTAATACGTTTAGAAATAATTCTACTTGACAACAGGGAATCTTAATGATTCATTGAGGAGACTAGGATCCCCTACTTTTGAAATCAAAATATCGTAAGTAGCAGTAATAAATCGTCCCTAATTCAAACAAGCGGAAGGCTTGTTTTGAATCTGCTCAATTAGAGTTGTTTTTATGAAAGCAATAAAGCCACGTGGCCGTCGCTTCCCGACTAATTCATCATTAGAGAGAAATGACAGACGAATAGAAAAAGAGTTAATGAAATGTTTTGTGTGGATTGTTCTTTGGTGCTATTATGCGTGAGTTCCACCTGACTGAATGTTCGTCAGGACGCAGGCCGTCAAATCGGCACAGCTAGCTCTACCCATTATCTCCATGCTCACTTTCATAGCCACAATTATGAAGTGATACTTCACTGTTACATCAAGAAAAGTAATACCAAGTGGAATGTGTTATGTGGCAATCTAGAGAGAAAGAAAGATAGGTAGAGACAGGGAGAACGAGAAAGAGAAAAGGGACGTTGTTAAACATGGCAACCATCTGGCATGACGGGTGAGTGTGTTGACGAGGGGGAAAGACCTAGCGAGCTGCGTCCAATGCCCGTGATATGGTCGAAAGGATAGAAAGTTATTGATGCCGTGTAAGGCACTGCCAAAATGAAGTGAAAATGGGAAAGTCCCCCCGGGGTAAATTAGCGACGAATTACTGAGACATATGCCCACTTTTATTCTTGCCCAGCTCAAGTATCCTGGAGAAAGAGAGAGAGACAGAGAAAGAGTGATCAGGGTGACTGCGGTACGAATTTTGTCGTCGTGGCCGGCCGGCGAGCTAGACGCGTTACTTCGGCGGCACTTTATGGCGTGCTCGTCGCGGTCCATCAGGGACAAGACAAGCATACATTGGTCATGTCAGTATTTCAGTGATTAATTGACACGTTGGATTATTTCTAGAGTTTGCAGATTTTAAAGTGATCATAATGCAATGTGCAAATGTCTACCCAAATTTGTCATGTATTTTCTTGAATGAACCAATTAAACCATGTACGCTGGTCTTGTTTGGGTGAAGGGCTAAAGAGTGTTAAGATGTCTCGATATCCCAAGCTAATGAAATATCCAAGGGTTGGCGATTTCTTGGAGGGGGCGACATATGCCTACGACATAATCAGGGTATGGGTCTGTGACAAACCATTCCCCAAATAAACCCTGATTTCCGCGACGTCTTTATATGTACCGCCCAGAAGGCGTAGTGATCGAGAAAGGAAAGTGCATGCTATTGCATTCCAAATCTGACTCTTCCAGAATATCTAATCACTCAGGTAAATCCATTATGAAAGACGTTGTTTGGAAGTATTCAGAACAAGTCAACCTGAGATCTTTTACAATTATGTTTAAATGATTACAATGATATCAATTTTATTATGCGAGAGAGTGTATCTGTCATTTTGGAATAATGAAATTTTGCACTCTGTCTTACTTGACGTATGCACATTCTTTATGACATTTCATTACATTGAATCATTAGTTAGACTGCTATTCTGACAGTTTTTTTACAATGCTAGTTTAGGGAGGGGCCAACCCATTTAAATTGTTCGTAAGCATAATCCCCCGTCCTCCTCAGTCTGGATCAACGATCCTTCGCCTTTTAGTAGGCCCCGTTTGATTAGCAACACATACCACGGTCAAATATCAATCTGTGTTGTGATCAAACATTATACGATTATACGATTGCACAAGGTCAGTGAATACGGATCCTTCGTTAAAGCTTTGAAGTACATTATGTGAGGGAGCATAGTAACCGAGCGAGAAGATTTTTTTAATATAATGGGAATACTGGAAATCGTATTCCCGAGCACCACGCAACCTAGACGTTGTACGGTAAAAAAAAAATGCCATTAAAACATTTTTGGTTAACTTTTTTTTTTCATTTGGCAAGGGGTGTGATTTCCCAATGATCGTGGAAAGCGATAACCAGTGGTACACTTGTTTTGGTTGTTTGGGTTTTTTTTAATGTTGGGGAGGGGTTTTTTTTTGTAAGTCACTATAAGACAGAGCATCGAAGGCAGGAAGTACATGTAGACACTCCAGTTCTTGGAAGTTCTCCTAAGGGTGTATTGGTAAAGGCTCTTGACTCTTATACGCGAGGTTCTGGGTTCGATCCTCGCTGGGTACTTATATCCTTGAAAAAGATGCTTACCCACATTTTGTCCTATTAAATGGGGACCTGGCAAATTGGTGGGGTAATAATGATTTGCAGGGCCCTCCGGAAGAACAGTACTTCAGCTGATGAGGCTTCCCTGCGTAAGCAAAACTGTTATCATTGAAATAAAATTCTCATTTGTTTCCTCCTGAGGCAACATTTTGCTTAAAATATATATAAACTCAGTATACATGTATCTGATACAAAGAAGGTGGCGAACATCCGAGAAGCGGAGCTTGTGTTGAGAACGCCAAAGATATGATGACAGTATTAAAATAGTTACATATAAGAACGTTTGCAGAAATCGGAGTAGGGGTAAGGATGAGATAGATTACAAAGAAAAGAGAAAGAGCGGCATTTGCATCATTAAATGTTACCGAATAACAGTTTAACCATCGTAACTTTGTAAGAAAGGGATTATAGCAAGATATTGAGTTGGTTGTACTTAAAACTACTTAGCAAATACAAGGCAGCTTTAATTTCTGTCCCGGTATTAAGGGAGAAAAACTGATTGGGCTATATTAGCTGAAATATTCACGCACATATTTTATAGAAAATTAGTATATGAGGTAATTAAATATGTCAGTGACATCCATATTGAATGATAATAGGTAATACAGTTTGAAGTAAACTGGAAACATGATATTTTGCTTCCCATAAGTACAGTACTATACACCAGATTAAAGGCAGCATTATGACCACATATACTCAGCAGGTATAATTAAGTACAATTTTACCTTATGAGAAAAGGTTTGCAGCGAAACTGAGTTTTGTATTTGGTCAGGCAAAGTATTCCATAGTTTGGGCCCAGAGTATCGAATATCATATTGGAATTTTAGTTCGGTGTTTTGGGATTGGATTAGCACTTCTGCATGTCGTATGTACATGTATATGAATATCTGAGTTGTGATTGAATAGAATGACATAAAATAATTCAGCTGGAAAAATGTTGTTCGTACATTTATACGTAAAGATACGTTGCTGGTGTCACTAAATTTCAATAATTTTAATTGCTGAAAGGTAGGACCCTAAAAGTAGGGTTATGAGACTGCAATGTCACTCTCGCGGGCAGTCGACCCATCGTTCTTATACCAGTGCTTAGTGTTATGGACTAATTTAGTGAGACGCAAAAGTTTATTTTAGGATTTGAGATATGATATCAAGTGGTTAGCTATGTATTATCCAAAATTTTGAAACATTCAGAAATCTCAGTCATCATGGTCATTGAAAGTTTCAATGAAAACAAACTGGCATAAATGTGCCTTCTAACTTAAAGGTCTTTTTACATTAAATTTAAGGGGCTGTTTTTGCAGTAGGCCTGTGTATAGATATCGCATAATATTTTTAATGTACTTTTTCCATTCCAAGATTTTGTTATTTTCAAAGTCCGATTTACAAATGATGATTTGATCGTATTCGATACGATTTATGCATTAAAACTGAAATAATCATGCTGGCAATGACAATGAAATTTCTCACGATTGCGATAAATTGTCATGATATGAGTCTTTGCTGGTACATTACGAGAATGACGTGAAATTGTTCAAATCAACTGTTATTTACATTCTTTCATCATCGTTAAGAGGAAAGTAATTGAAGTTCTTGAATGCAAAATGATAACCTCGAACACTTTTTACAGGAGTTGCGCATTAGGGTTTATCCCATCCAAGTCTCACCGTTTTCTGAGATAGCTAGGGGCTGGAATTAACTCACTAAATACCTCCCTGAGTGAACCACCCTCTTCCTTCCATATTTCACCCGACGATTCTTTTATTCCGCATCCCTATTCGGTTATTGACTTTAAAGATTAAAAGCATTATTTTTCAAATGGATAATTCCATTCTTATTAAGAATTAAATCCGACCTCGTGTTTAACCACAGAGTGAAGAAAATCATGGATGTACTGCTCTAGGGTGAGTGCGTCTTAAGTGATGAATTAAACTTCCATTATGTATTTAGTTAACCCTTCACAAATACCCACTAGCAGTGTATGGTCAGCGGTTGCTTTCCTCCTAGTATTCTGGGTTCTCCCTGGTCATGACAATATCACACGTTTTTAATGGTCTTCCTGTTGATAATGTTAACACATAACCCTTTCCCCTTCTTGTTCAGTTAATAAAAAAAAATCTTCAGATAATCCCTACTTCCTTTTCATGATTCTATGATGGCGTTTTGTGGGTACAACCAATTATGGGACGCCGATTGGAAGTGACGCAGAAAGAGGTCCTCTCATTTTTTCCCCATCACTTTCCTACCCCTCCCCTTTACTTTTATTTGTATTCCCTTTTCGTTTTCAGAGCGGGGGAAGCTACGCCTCTGTTTATTAAATTGTTGGATCGCTTTGGAGCTTTGCAAATATGATTTCCATATTGAAAGAGACCAGTCTATCAGCCGATTTCATTGCAGGATTATTTTCATGTGTGCATTATAGATTCAATGATTACATGCAACAAGATTTTCTTCTTTTTGCCTACATAAGCCATAAAAAGTACTCTGAAGAATGGGTAGCATGCCCCTCCCTCCCTCTCCCAATAATTTTGTAGTTATCAATATATGGGCAACATCTAAAACTCATATTTGTGCAGAGAGATCTATATGAATTCATTATCACAAAGACACGTATATCTTGTTTACAAAGTTGCACCGTATAGAGCGCAAAGGATTTAGCTCGCTCACTTTGATCACTCGCATTATTTACAACCGAGAATGAGCAAGGACGTCAAGGCCCCTGACAAAATTGTTCATTTATGTCAATGAATGTGAGCTGTAGCACCATGACGAGACAGTTTTTCAGTCCGTTGAGATCATATCGATGAAAACTTTGGATATCACAATTGCCATTCGGGTATAACTGATTTTAGATGCCGACAGTTCTAGGAGATTACAAGAAATTGTGAGAACTTGATCTGTTGATAGGGATCCTGGAATGCTGCTAGGGATAAATTTTTGGGTCTGTATGTGGCAGGCAAAACTATGGGAGAAAGTGAGTGTTAACCCATTTATGCTTTAATTGAAAAAATAAGAAATAAAAAAATAAGAAAACATATTTCTAAATAGACTGTGCGATGTGCAAGGAATCGTCTTTACCATTTACCAAGCGCCCATGGGTGTGTTCGTGTACAGGGATTCCAACAGGTAGACCCGAGGGCACACCAGAGACTCGGTTGTTCAAGAAGTCATTTGGAACCCCTCCAGCAAGGATGCAGAGATATCCCTATAAACGTCAAGATACGACCAAGCCAATGTATTGATGGCAGTGCGTGATGGAGGTACTTTTTCAAAATTTCAAAGCCTCTTGATGACACTGTTGCGGCTACTCATGAAGATTATGGCGAGCGTACTATCAACCACGGTATCGACCAGCTTCGACCCAGATCGTCCCTCATTCCTTTTGTGAGGTGTTTGAGCTTTCTTCTCCTCGTATACTTTTGAAGATCTACGGAGCCCATCGCATTTACCCAAGAATAAAAGCAAATCAATGTGCGTTGTCTCTAGAAATGAGCGCCAGTGTCATTTATGACATCATATTATAAAACAATATTTCTACTTAATCACTCAAGAAAACGACGTCGGTGTCATTTGTTTCTGGATCAAGCCTCGGGGCTGATGTCATCTACAGTGTCAACTGCAAAGCAGTCCCAAGGATCGCCCCCGACGTGAAACAAAAGTCGTCATAGCCGATGTCATCAATCTATATCTATATCAAACTACATCAGTGGTATATACCCCCTTTAGGGAACCAAAACGGCACGGGTACCTTCATCAGAGAAACGGGGTACGATCTAATCATGTAGATTTGGGGATATCTTGGTGAGGATATCACAGTAGATCATTTATCGTCCGCAGATAGAGTGTCAAAGGTACGAAATTATTTTTCCTGCACTTTGTTAATGGGAACAAAAACAACGTCAGCCAGAGAACAAAGCATTGGGTACCTCAGAAGTCATAATGCTCCCCACGTTGATTTCGTTTTATAAATACCTTAAGAAATTGAGGTAAGAAAGGACCTTTTCAGCGAAGGGAAGGACCAGTGACGCGTGTAGTGCCCTGGTGTTAGGTCCAGACGTTACGGTCGAAAGAGAAAGTATAGGCTTTACGTCCTCCTGTGGTCTTGTACTGGCACTAATGTACTTTAGACACACTCTCTCCAATGACACTGCTAACTACAGCAATCAGTCCAAAAGTTCACTTCAAAGATAAGGACACGTTTCATGTCCGCACATCTAGCAGGATAATTATCAAGAACTTCCAAAATTCTTCAAGGGTTTTGAAACATTAATGTTAATCGCGTTTGGTGAGTGTGACTGAAAGAAAAGAAAAGAGATGGGAAAAGAACGTGAAGAAAAGGTTTTATAACTCCTCGCCCCTTTACAATAGCATTGTTGTTTTGTTTGCATTTCTTCCACTGGGTATAAGACCGTTGCCCCCTCCTCCTCCAAGTGATGCTGATGATGAAGTCTTTATTCGCGTTATAGGCTACTATCACTAATTATTGTGCAATACTTTTTTTTTTCATTTTGTTGTCCAATGGATACGTCGTGGGACTGCAGATCACAAGTCATGGCTCGCGATTCGAGTCCGGCCTTTGACAAGTCACTAGTCTACATTTGTCTCTTTCCATCAAGTTGTTGTTTTGGGTGGGTCAGTGTCAGGCCTCATTTTAAGTACATGTACTTTCCTCTAGCATTTAGGCCCTTTATTTTTTGTAATCTTGTAATTCAGTCTGATTATCTGTAATTTTTGTAGTTTCATTTTGATTTCTTATTATAATATACAATGATGGAAAAGGAAAATATTACATTGTCTTGCTGTCTGGCAGGCTGGAGTCGGCGGGGTTGGGATGCTCGACATGCTCGGGGTTCTTGCTCATGTATATCTATAACTACATGTATTCTGCTCTTTTGTTTTGTGTTTTGTTTTTGTTTATTTTTTACAAATCATCTCAATCATTTGTAAATATTGTAATTCGTTTGTAATTTGGTTTGATTTGTTTCAATAAAAACTTTAAAATATATATATATATATATATATATATATATATATATATATATATATATATATAAAGTTGTATATACCTGGGAAAACTTGTTCCTTGAGTGTTCTCGTCTCAGGGCAGCTGGGCTAAAGCGTGGGTAATGCGCTTGGGTAATACGTTGTAGGTGCCTTAAGCATTAACACAATTACTGTATTATTGTCATTATTATCATTTCATTTGTGTTTCCAAAAGATTCTACTCTCATACTGAGCGTTTAAAAAAAGGAACCCAAATTTGAAAAATTCTTGTAAATAGATTATTGTATTTTGGGATTATGAATTTCATTTCATATTATAATGAAAGAGTCATTCATATGCTTTCCAATGGTAACTAGGTTAAGTTTCGAGGGTAACGCCTAACTGAACAAAAATGTTTTCAAAATTCTGTGCAGAATCCCAGGTGGTTCACTTTCATGCAAAACATAATATGCATGACGTTAACGAGAAACCTTTTCCAAACGGGCTGGGAGGGTGCCCCAATTTTCTTCATGGATGATTTTCTTCCTGAAATTTGTGTTAAAGAGGTGTTATCTACCGTGCTTCGGGAATTTCTGATTTGTAAAGCCCTTTCAAATGAGAAACATTAATTTTTGCAAGAAGAGAGTTTGGCTGAATTTTAACATTTGCCTACCAAAGAACCGGTGCAAACCAAAAGAATGGCAAGATGCCAAAGCACTGCACATGAAAGACAAAGCTAAAAAAAGAGGAAAACCCAAATATACATATGTGAAGATTTGCTGATTTTTACAAATAAAATGGGTGGAAGATGCCTGTAATACTCCAGATAAACGAACATGCTCTCCGCAGTGGCGTATCTGGGGGGGGGGGGGGGGGGGCAAGGGGGTAAGTGCCCTGGGCGGCACTTTGAGGGGGCGCAGAAAAATAGAAAAAAAAGGAAAATTAAAAAAATATATATTTTAACGATTTTGCGCCCACCCCCACCCCCATTCGCAGGGTAAATGCATCAGAAATAGAGTTTTTGAGGGTTTAAAGTGCAAATTTTTTTCAAAGGCTCGGTCGCTTTGCTCCCTCGCATGATCATTTCCTCTCAGAATCTCATAATTTCGCGCCCCCTATAATGTCTAAATACGGCTCCTCCAGTGTTGCCTATAATACAGCATTTGCAAAGGTTAATCATTTTGAAAGAAATCTAACATCTAGTAAAGGCGGCACTTTAGAGGGGGCGCAAAAGACGCAAGAGAAAAAGATAAACATGATAAAAGAGAAGTGAAGAAAAATCATAATCTTTAATGGATATGCGCTCCCTCCCCCATCCGCAGGGTAAATGCATCAGAAATAGAGTTTTTGAGGGTTTAAAATGCCCTAAAATGCCACATTTTCTAGTTCTCGGACGCTTTGCGCCCTCGCATGAATATATTTTTTTCAGGATATCACAGGCTTTTCAAAATAGCCTTTTTTAAGGGGGTTCAGAATTTGAATCATAATGAAGCAGTTGTCGTTGCTTTGCTCGCTGTCATATAAGTTTCATCTGCCTCTCGCTAAATATTCCGCCCCCAGTTTAATACAGCATTTGAAAAGGTTGAACATTTGAAAGAAATCTAATTTTTCTGTCGCCTTGCTTTTAAGAGCAGGCCTCGAATATTTCTGAAGGGTATTCGTTAATTTTACTCCCAATTTCGAAACTGAGAAATAGAAACCTATTTATTAATATCGAATTTCGATCTTCTCTACCGTTCAATTTCAGTGGTCAATTGCCAAATTTTCTGGGTAAAATGCGCAAGAAATTGCGCTTTTACGGATTATTTTTTTTAATCGCCGCTTGGTCCCTTCGCTCCCTCGCTTGTACCATAATGTAGATACGTTTGGGCACTCAGGAGGGGGAGGGGGCGCAACTTCACTGTTTGCCCTGGGCGCCACAATGCCTAGATACGCCACTGGCTCTCCGTGCTTTCTGAAGATCTCACTTCTTTTCCTTCTCGATCAAGGTTGTTCCATCTTGTATCACTTTGTTTCATTCATGAAACTTCCTAACATTCTTTGTTAACGTGAAAATTAAATCATGATTATTATTATGACGGATGGCGATGTAAAAGAGCTACCGAGCCAACTGACAGAGCTATTCAACTCAAACTCTACCTATCTTGTTTAACAAGAAAGTGAACTGGGATTCTGCATAAAACTTTGAAGACAATGGCGTTCAGTGATGTGTGACCTTGGAAGCCACTTAACATTGGAAAATATATGAAGTACTCTTTTAATGATGCTATGAAATGCAGTATCGGTAAATACGTACTTCATTTACAGGAATTTTTTAAAGTTGTGTTTCCTTTTTTTAAACACCCAGTATAATACTCAACAAACTTTCTACCTCAAAGACGAGGCATCTTAGAAGAGAATTATTTCAAGCACCAATAATTCACTTTCATCTGCATTATGTTCGCGATCAGTTCAATCTAACGTACATAGATAATGATGAAGTAATACCCCAAGGGCCAGGGAGTTATAAGTCGCTGCACAGCGCAACAAACATGTGATAAATGGCGTGAGGGATCTGGTCATACATCAACAAAGGGATGTACCAACTATCGCAGTGTCTCTACGAGACATCAGGCGTGCTTTACAGGTGCTACTTTCCCAAACGCTGTGCTATGTAAAGAGAGAAGGATGGATGGGTATGATTTAATGATATATACTTACTTACAAAGCGGGGTGCGATTTCATATCTTTAGACGTATATATCCTCATAATAATCAGATTCCTATTTCTTGGCTATTGTATGCATCTTAACCGATTAGATATCCACGTGACCATGAAGCTTGTTGACTGATAGCATGTTTATAAATCGGAATGGCGACCAACTCACAATGTTCCATTAACAAATGACATGTAATAATGATGGTTATCAAGTCACTGCAAGGCTTTCAAAATAAAGACATAAATCATCCACAGTGCCCTCACTACAGGTTAAATCGTCAAAACACACTTGATTTTCCCTAAATGCAAATACATACTTAAAATTTGTGTTTCATAAAAAGATGACGTCACTGCTGACGTGGATAATGACTGAGACGTGAATTTGCCTTCTGTGTACCTCACTCTGGAAGGTATTTATCCGAAGTTAATAAATTGTAAGTTTTGTCATAGATTAGATGAAGTCAATTAAATCCACCCAATTAAATGCCCGGTGAATCTCTCTTTCTCTCTCTCTCTCTCTCTTTCTTTCTCTCCCTCTCTCTAATAATTTTTTTTTAAACAACACAATACACGTTCGTATCAATATGCATATAGCACATCATTTTACTGAAAGACGATAAAACATCAATGTAGATAAAATACCTTGCTCAAGGGCATAAGTGCCGTGCAGGGGATCGAACCCCAGATATTCGTGTCTCCAGTCAAGAGCCATAAACCACTCGACTATGGCACCTCTCTCTAATAAATGCAGGCATGCACAAGCATACACACCCACATCACTTTTTTTTTAAACATTTACATACGTTGGTATTCAAATGCCTATTAAAAGCATGTTCATTTATTTGATATAAAATAAAAGAGCAGTGTAGATAAAATGCCTTGCTCTGGGGCATAAGTGCCGCGCCGGGGATCGAACCCTCGACTTTCGCGTCTCCAGTCAAGCGCCTTAAACCACTCGACCACGGCACCTCAAGCAACGCACACTCAAGTGAGCGCACACACACATGCACTTGAACCTGTTTTCGAATGAGTATTCTTACAAAAAAGGTGGAAACAGGAGGCTGTAAATCTGTTTTCTCTCTCTCTCTCTCTCTCTCTCTCTCTCTCTCTCTCTCTCTCTCCCTCTCTCTCACACACACACACACACACAGCGCGCGCGCGCGCACACACAAAATGATAAATTATTAAAGCCATCCCTCTAGACCGGCGCAAATATTCTAATTTAGAAGTGATAAGCGCCTCTAAACTAAAAAAAAAAACCAACCAACCAGCAGCCAGTGAGACCAATAACTTCGGGCCAGTGAACCCTTTGAAAAGTTGAAAAAAAGGCCCATGAGATCAACACGTTGGTCTCGAAGGCCAAAAAATCAATTGATTCTTAAGGCAAAATGTGCTGCCTGTGGGGAATCTATCCTAACCCCCCGACGCCAGATCGCCCCGGCCCGGTTTACACCCATTTTTATTTTTTTCAAAAAATCTCCAAATTATTGTCCGAGAAAGGAAATTCTTTCTGCCCAATTGATCGTGGGCCCGGCAGCCACTGAGCAGCGCCAGATGGACGTTGCTCTATCCTTTTCAATTCTTGAACGCCAAAGAAGGTAGCAGCAACTCCCATCTTTTAATGTCTTTTGGTATGACGCGGCCGGGGTTCGAACCCGCGACCTCCCGATTGTGAGGCGGACGCTCTACTTACTGAGCCAACACATCGATTATTTCTTATTCTAATTTTGGACCCCTGTCGTTGTCTGGCCATCGGACTATACAGTCGCGATGATGAGCCCCCTTCTTTAGGGGGGGGGGGGAGTTGCGTTGTGAAAACAGGAGGGGTCAGCTGCTAGCAAGCAGAAAATAGGAGGTTCTCGAGGAAAATGAAGAATAATAGAATTTTAAAAAAAAGGTCCAATGGGCTAAATATTGGCGGGTTCTCCTCCCCCCCCCCCCGAAAAGAAACTACCACTGTGCACTTTTGCAAACCTCCAGGACCTGACAATTTTGAATACCATGCTGTTGATCACGTGACCGTAGTGGGCCTTAGGGAACCGAAGTACTGCCGTGCCAATCCGTTGTACAACGTACGAAGACCGAAGCTCGACCGTCATGGACCGTATCAAACATCAAAATAATTATACCAAAAAGCGCCGCGGTTTGACTCGGTCGAAACTAACCGTAATGGACCATAGTTAGCCGTATTGACATGACGTAAGACGGTCACTACCACGGTCAAGTTTGGTCTATAATGGTCAAGTACGGTCCATAACGGTCCATGGCGGTCTTATAACGGTTGTTGTAAGGTCGTTGTAGGGTTTACTGCGGTTATTTTGGATCAGTCGGTCTGGATCTGACCCGGTCAGAAAGGAAGTTTTCAGGGTTTTGAACATGTTCAAAACTCTCTCTCCAACGGTCAGTTACTACGGTTCTTAGAACGGCTCCTGTGCGGTCTACTACGGACTTATTACGGCAGTATGACGGTCCAGAACGGTCAGTGACGGTCACTTGACCGTCTGACTCCGTAGCTCTAGTGTGAGAGCACCTTCAATAAACCCTTTTAAAAAACTATATTGATTCAAATTATTCACGTTTCTCTCCAGAGCCCTTAATTACAAGCTATGCAGTTCACATCTTATGTAGAATGGCATCTGAATAGATGGAATCCAGTTTGCGTACATTAGTTGTTGCTTTGTCTGACAAGCCTCTGGTAAGCTTCTTAGTTGTCAAGTGAAACTGTTTTCAACAATTTATTACTATGCATTATGTCTATTGCTTATTCTAAAGGGTTGAAAGTGTGTTCTGATGCGAACCTATTATGAGATGGGGGGGGGGGGGGAGGCGCCAGGTTATTTTGAACTTTGTTGTAAGTATGAGATGAACAAGTTGTTTAGTCGGTATCAAGCCTGTGTCGGTGGGGGAAAGGCGATATATGGCCAGCGCCGCAAACGAACAGAGGTATATATTGCGTGAGAAGAAACATAAACTGACAAAGATGCAGAAGAGGGCCTATATAGTCACATGTGATATCGCGTCAAATTCAGTGGAATCATTAGAATAAAAGAACTTTCAAGAAGTAGAAAAACTTTTTTAAAGAAAGAATGAAGCCTCCTACACAGTGAAAGAAAATTAAACAAAACGGTGAGCCACAACAGGCGTTGAAGAAAAGCATTTAAAAATCCGCCATGTTAACCGACTAATGTCAAGCATCTGTTCCTTCTAGATCTTTTCTTTTAATGTATATAAAAACACCAACATCTCATAGCTTAGCCTTAACATGAAAGCGAAATTCCACACTTCAATTAATCATTTTAATGGTTTGTGCATAACATCTTTAAACCGTCACAAGCGCGACCTTCTTCAATGGGGAACAAAGCCAGGCAAAGTGGGAAAAACGCAAACTATTGTTCTGTAAGCTTCAATATGTTTTCTTTCGAGATTGTATCACTCTTTATTAGACCCACCACTTTACTCACTTGTCATTTGGATTCTTAAGCGATTGACAACATTGGAGACGCCTTAAGTCTATACATTTGGCACATATGGGCTTGTTTTGGTAAGTTTAATTAATCGCCATTACAGGTTGCATACGCGAAGGGATTTCTTTAACCATTCGCATTATTTCTGAGAACCAAACACTCTGGACTGCACAGATTTGCCGTGTTACTACTCGTATCCAACCTGTGCCACTCAGTCAGCTTTTAAGGAAAGTCCTTGATTTTTTCCCCCCTTCCCCCTTTTTTTTTAATCTCTCTCATAAGTTTCATTTGGTAGGGAGAGTGCGCCTCCCTACTTACTATGAGGCATTAAGTAGAGGCGCGTAGAGCGAGGCGGTGAGTGTGTGGGAATTTCGCACAAAGCCCACACATGTTGACCATCCTATTACAATAGGCTGACAATGGTGCGTGCGCTCCCTACAAAAGAACGCGAACCAGCGCGTCGGGTGTCGGCCTTCTAGCCACTGGGTTGTTCCCGAAGCGTACTGCTCCGTGCGTACCGCTGCCGCACACATCCACCTATTTTTCGCGCGATTGTTTTAGTCGCCGAAATGAAGGGAGACGATAGAAGTTGCGATTAATATCCACAGCAAACAAGATTCATTTTCAGAGTCTCAATCAAAGCCAGCTAGGTTAAGGGAGAGGGAAGGATGAGGGGAGAGAGAGAGAGAGAGAGAGAGCATTTAGGGGAAAAGTAGAGAATGATGTAGGTAGAGAGGGAGAGGGAAGAGAACAAATCATAGAAGGGTGCAAATGGGAAGGGAGGGGAGTGAGAGGGGCGGGGTGGGAGAAGGGATATCGTGTGCGTGTGTGTGTATGTGGGAAGAGAGAGAGAGAGAGAGAGAAGGGGCAAGAGATGGGAGGAAGAAATGATGGGGAAGAAATGAGAGAGGGTGGATCTGGATGGAAGGAGATATGGAGATTGCCGATTAAGAGAGAAAAGGATAAAGGAGGAAAAATAAAACGCAAGGAAAGAAAATTTTAAGTCCTCCATATAGTGTTCCATTCGGGGGGAAAAAAAAGCTCTGCAACCTGTCGGTTTTGGTCGCTTCACAAAAATCAACTCGAAAAAAAGAAATCATCGATGATTATTATCCACCGGATTTTAGCAACTGTCAAAGGGAAACAGGCTAGTTTCATCTCTTTGAGTTTGAGCACGAGCAGAGCATACCCTCCCACCCTCTACGCGTAAATACTACACTTTTTGTTTTCATAAATTCTATGGAGGCAAACGTGCAACCTCGTTATAATACAGACAAACAGAAAACATTTAACTATATTTTCAGAGAAACTGGTAACTTTGGGATTCGAGTGTTTCTAATATCAATGAACTATTCCCTGCTAGTACTGGGTAGAAATGGTGTTAGAAGCTCACATGCTGGTGTTGAGATCTGCTGCCATTGTTCATGTCAGAGGAGCTCTTTTTCATGAAAAAAAAATGAGCTTTTTGGCAATTCAGTTCTGCTGGCTGGCTTCAAATGATTTTATCCGAGGCATTTTTGTAATTGTTCAAGAGTGAATAGACAGACCTTTGTAAAATAATATATCACATTTCAAAAAGTGGCTTATCATCAATTACAGATCTCAGAGTTGAGCAAACCTTTTAGATTTGATACGAAATGAAATACGATTTGAAAGTAAAATACATTCAATATGTTACTAATCATTTAATTTATAGTCGTTCTTTCAGTTTTAGTGGATATAAAATGGCAATTCATATAATTTCTATGGCGTGTGTGTGTAATTGTTTTTTTTTTTGCAGACATTTACCAATCCAATATGATTATTTACGTCTCGGACCGACCTTTAACGTTACCACCCGAAAGACGTGACTCGGACTCGAACCTGGATCCGATCAGAATTAGTTTGTAGGCGAAGACAAAGAGCTAATCATTTTCGTTACCGTTAGATCAACTCTTGTTACCCTGGTGCATGGCGCCGTGTTACTGTAACTTATGTACACCCCGACTTTGCTGATTTAGATACTTGGTATACATGTTATATCATACAAAATTAATATTGACTGATTTGACGGGCACGGCTACAACTATAGCCCAAGGTGATTTCGACACTACTGTGCCCCGAGACGAAGTCGAGGGTCATATATTGCACGCAATCTCGAGGTCACCGAGAAGCTTTAGTTTCAAAAATCGCATCCAATAATGTTTTAAAGATAATTCGAGAATAATCTATCAGAAAAAAGAGGACTCATGAGTTGAATGAAACTTTTTGAAATTTCAAAAACAGAACATAATAAAATCGAAAACAAAAACAAAACAAAATATGAAATAGAATATATTATATCAAATAGAATATATTATATCAAAATCAAATACTATAATTATAGTTATAGATATTATTATTATCATTATTATTATTATTATTATTATTATTATTATTATTATTATTATTATTTCATTCGGCAAAGACAACCAAGAAAACAGAGTACAAAACAATAGCAGAATATAAAAAGAGTCACATGGATGCCGGGAAAAGAAACAGATTAATTAGATAACTATTATCCGTACGTCTTCTTTTCCAATCTTGTGACTTTACATAAATAGAATGACATAAAATGATTATATACAACAATAGTGAAATTAAAATTACAGTTTAAAGATTCAAAATCATTAATGAATGATGAAGAAGGGAACAAAATTATTTTAAAAATGAACTTAAACTTGTGTTTAAACCTAACATTAAAATGAGATATTTAGAAATACTTTGTAAAAATGGCAGCACATTCCAAAAAATGTATCTAAATGATTCGTTGATGTTATGTACATGATGTACATCAACTTTTACCTTGGACTACAGTATTCAGTGACAATTTAAAAGCATTCAATGATTGACTGTGTCTTTGATTCACACTAAAGAAAAATTGTTCCATGCCGTATATCACATGAATTCACATCTCTTGATTGACCATAATTTCAGCTGCCAATATAAACATGAATGCCAAGAAGGGACTACATTGTATATTTTCTTGGGATTTTATGGCATTTCTGATATTGTAATGTGCTTTAAAATTCTCGTACCACTTTGAAAGGATTCTTCAAAGTTAAATTTTGCGTGTAATAATGAAAAAATGACGTATCAATTACTAGCATGGAAAAATAAGGGGCAGGGGTGAATCCCTCCGGTAATGCCTTTTTTTCGGGGAGGGGATCGGTAGATTCGCAATCTTGTTGGCAGAGATGGCAGAGTTGGCAGACACAATGCCATGAAAATATAAAAAGTCATTAATGACTGGATTATAATTCAAAATATAGACTTACTATAAAATGGATCCCGATACGTTTCGGTGGGATACAACCATCATTGTCTGAATTATCGCCTGAATTATAACCCAGTCATTATTGAACTTAAACCGAATGAATGATATCTTTCATGACTTTACAAACTATCATGTAGCGACATTGCGCGTATAGATTCTTTTTAATGACTTTTTCGAATTTGCTCCAAATAAACAGTTATTTTCCTTTGAGAAAAAAAAGTTGAAGAAATGCAACGATTATTATTTCTGATTGTTACTGTAATGACCTTTCCAGCTTAGAAAGTTGCCTTTTCAATCCACTTGACAAAGGATAACTTGCCACCAGTTTGCTTTAAAAGAATGGCATCATTATCCTACAAAACAGATCTCAAAAAGAAAACATTTAGAACAGTTATTTAGTCGATGGTTTGCTTAACTCTTTCTTCTTTTTTCAAACATTTACAAAAATCTGGCAAAAATGGGTTTTAAAGTCCTGTTTTCAAAACAGTGTAGCTCGGTATTTGGACATCAGTGGATGCATTGCCGTTAATTTATTAATTTGAAGCATGCTTTTCTTTATTATTGCAAACATATATTTCTAGACCTCATACTCATCTGAATTAAGGTAACTGGTAACATCGTTTCTGGTCTTAAAAAATAATTTTCGTTTTCATGGTACAACACTGATGATTACAAACATTGTTTCCATACAAAAACGTTGGTGGATTTCATTAGCCGTACTGTCATGTAGTTATGACAATATCAATGATTTTTTTTTTAAATGAAAACTACAATAGTTCCCCCCCCCCACATTTTTAGCACGGTAAATGATATCCATTTTGATTCATGCACATATCGATAATTATATATCTAACATTACTTTTATGCATACATTAATAAGATATAATAACTTTTTTAAAAACACTATTCATTGTTACCAGTTCCCGTTAACGACTTGTTTTCGGGGATCGTTTTGTGTTGTTTTGTATTTTTGTATCATATGTTTTGTATTTGT
>CM057160.1:18064493-18069493 GCA_029962745.1 Echinometra lucunter | reverse complement strand
ATGTATATATATTTATGAATATATAATCAAGAGAAAATAAGTATTTACCTTTTTTAATTTCTTGAGAATAGAGCTGAAAATATGTAGATGGTTTTGCTCCACGGTTGTTTGATTGATTGATTTGTTTATTTATCCATTAATTCATTTATTCATTCATTTATTTATTTCTGATATTCAAACGAGTCGGCACATTTCACAAACACACAAAATCAGTCATCAAATAGAAGCAGATAACAGCAGCAAAACAAAATAGAGAACTATTGCACATTGATATACCATGCAGTATACGAAGGTGTCCTCATGCTTAAAAGGTGAATTGTTCAAACCGTTGCACAGTTTTGATATTTCATTGTAAAGACGTTATTTGTTTGTCATCATGGGAGCGCTTCATGAAGAGTCTTGTCGGTGATTTTCACCGACTAATTTGCTCTCAGCCAATCAGATGCGATGATTTTCAGTAGTTTATAACAATTGTCAGTGAAAATCACTGACAAAACTCTTCATGAAATCCTCCCCAGATGCTTGATAGTCACGAAATTTTAGTCAGGCATTTAAAAAAATTAAAAACAGAAGATAGCCACTTACTTCATGAACTATATATATATATATACACACACACACACACACACACACACACAAATCAACGAATGTAAAATTAGGTGGACATCCTTTCTCTTGTTTCTTTGTTCTGGTGTCAACCTAATGTATGGGTCCCTATTATGACGGAATAAACACAATCGTTGTGTGTCCACCTAATGTCTAATGTACCCTTTAGTGATATATATATATATATATATATATATATATATATATATATATATATATATATATAAAATAATGCAAATATTTTAAGATGAACCTTCATCTCGAACATATGGTCTACAAAATAGGAAAGGGAAACTGCCATGGAAAACTGCCAGCTCGAATAAGCTGTCTTCAATATCTGGTGTATATACACTGCCCATGGCATTTCAATCAGTAATTCACACTTGATTTGTTTAATTAATTTCAAATTGGCATTTAAATATCAGCAAATCTGATTTAGATTCAAACGAGGCGGTGGGAAAATGAAGGGATGTGGCAGTGTTAACTTAATGCAGTTCATGGCTTAAGATTCACTGCATATTCATAGAGTGAATGAAACGAAGTCTTAGCAAGGAAACCAAACCGCAGACCGTTGCGAGGTGGATATCAGTAATTGTGAGACAGACGACTTCATTCAATTGCTACCAGCTAAAGTAGAACAAATTATCAAGAAGCCATCTCAGTCTTCACTGCGCATGTGCCGTGTAAAAGTTTACCGAGTGATCATTGGCGCGTGTGTCTCAAGCACATGCGCAACAAGTGTGCTGGTCGCTCAGCGCGCAGTGTGTGTTACAAGTAGACAGGCGAACGTGTGTGTGCGCTCGATCGCTTGTCCGTCCGCTCGCTTAAATTGCGAAAACTACTCAGTTATTGAATTATTGAGAAAAAAAAAGGAAAGAGAAGAAACCAGTCATCGCAGAGCAGTGCTAGTACTCCAAACTGTTCTTTGTTGACTTCATCTATATCGTGCAGCTGTTACCAGTGATTATTTTCTCACCGTTCCTCGTCCTAGTAGGTTGGGTGTTTAGTGCTGGTGATAAAGTTGGAACTCGTTATGATTACTCTCACTATTTCACGTTACCGTTCGCTTGCACTGGGACCAGTAGATGTCCCTGCTAGTGCATTTGCACTCCACCAAGCAAGGAGACATGTTATCTACACCAGACCACCGTGCTACCACCAACCCAGGGACGGGTAGGCATGTCGGTGGGTTCCGCCCATTGCTCCTCCAGTCATCTCACCAAGTCGCTCCTGGAGTTTGGACTTCATCGGAGATTCCATCCGATATGGTGATCGGGCCCTATGATGACAGTGTGCTTAAGTTTGGAGATATGGTCAATGAGACATCCTCAAATGCCACAATGATCGAGGTTAGAATCTTTCCTTCTACTTTCAAATATTTATTCCTTTCATCATTGCAGTAATAATTGATGCTACCTTGAGGTCCAAAGGTAATTAGAAATGAATCATCTAAACTGTTTTCAAAGTTACATCCTTACTCTTTCGTTTTTATCATTATTATTATTTTTTTTTGGAAAAATGATATTAGTTATTTTTGCTTTTCCCATCTCACTTATATGTCGATCAGGTGAATAAAGATACCAGGCAGAGTTATATATCTGCACCTTGGAAGTAAAAGTTGAAGGTCTGTTAAATCTGAAGATGATATCCCGCACATTATTTTTTTTCTGTTTCCATTCACTTCTATTTATGAGAAATACGGTTTGCTGTATGAATACTTAAAGAATGCTTACCCTAGATCTGTTTAATTTTTTCATAATCAGAAGTGAAAGTGAAGTGGATCTTTGTATCAGTCTAGACCTGTTGAGTAAAACAAAATGTTAGGAATTTTCTTGCTTAAAAGGAGGAAAACAATTTGAAAATAAATTGGTGATCGAATTCTTCCATCAGGAGGGAGTTGATAATGAAGAATAATGATGATTTGTCGTCGTGAGAGTGGCTGTTTAAAATCACCTTTATGAGTTCATTCTTTTTTTTTTCGTCATGAGATAAATAAATGAAAAGGAATTTCAGCTTGTGGCTTTGAAAAATGGCTTAAAAACAGACAGATTCAAGTAAAATGAACTTTGAACTTGAACTTTTTATTATTTGATTTAAAAAACAATCCAAAATACAGTTATCGTAATAATGATATTTTGGATTTTATATATATAAAACATTACATTTGAAATAAACACAAATCAACATACACATACAATATAAAATAAATAGAATTTATGCAATCTGTGATAGTTTATATTATGTGTACTCCTTAATATTCATTTTTATCTTAATACGATATATTTCAAGGACGATTTGCAATACTTAATATCATTTTGTAGAGTATGTTTACTTATCAACGTTATATGTTTATTGTTACTATTATCATTTTTGTATTCTTGTTATTAGTAATATTATTATTATTATTATTATTATTATTATTATTATTATTATTATTATTATTATTAATGATACTTTGTTCAAGTGCTATCATAAGTAGTAGTAGTAGTATAGTAGCAGCAGCAGTAGTAGTAGTAATAATATCATTAATTTTATCATAACCATTATCATCATCACCATTGTCATCGTTGTTATTGATATCATTAATTGTTGATTTAATTACTTTATTTATTCATTCATTTGTCATTTTATCTTTGTGTGAGTGTGATAAACCTTTAGTCCAAATATTTATGCTTGCAATTTTATTCCACATGCTCAGGCCAAACAAAAGTTAACATCATCGGGCATTCATGTACAGTAACGACAAGAGGTTTAATGATTTTTTTTTTTTCATTCGATAAATCCCCTTCAACTTTTTACTTGAAACCCATAATACCAAACCATTTTATAGCTTAATTTCAGACTAATATTGGGATGTTCTGGGCGACCAAAAAAAAATGAATAAGAATTAACAAACAACAAAGTTGACGATGATTTATCTCGAAATAAATTCCTCACTGAACTGAAAGGCAGCAATTGTGTTGGTTGAATATACACTGGAGTTAATGATCGTTGCAATCATACACTGTAAAAATCTCTTATCGTTACTTTTAACTGGTAATACATTGAATTGTATAGAAATTTATATTACTATTTTATTCCATTATCATTGTTATCATAAATAAACTTTTGAATCATTGTTAGAACTGATTTGATTTCATTACAGTGTACAAACCATCATTGCGGTAAATGTAAATGTGACTACAACTCAAACCAAGGGTTTTCTATCTTGTAATTTCTTTTTCTTTTCTTTCTTTGTTCAAATTCTATTTCTATCCCAACTTTTATGTTTGACAAGTATCAAGATAATGGCAAGTTTTGCATATTAAAGATGCAAATCTATTAAACGCCCAATGTAATCATGGTATAAAAACATCACAACGAGGGGGGGGGGTTAAGGGGGGAGGTCGGGTACGGTAGGGTAAAAAAACAAAAGAGAAAACTTTTCTCTCATGAAAACAGTACAAGGGAGGTATAAGTTACTATATTATAAAACAAAATTATTGGATTATACAACTGGATATGTTCATCTCAATAAGATTTATGTTAATTGATATTTCATATTTAAGTTATATGAAAATTGATCTTGTAAGAAAAAAAAAACACTTGTCAGTTTGAGAATTAACAGCATGTGAATTATTTTTATCCACAGTTTTTGTTTATGGAATTTGTTTTCAATATTCAAGTAATATCAAATTCGTTTTGAAGCCTTCTCTTAGACGAACATTTAAAACTGTTTTAGAATATTATTATTGCAGTTTGTGTTATGTACGATGATTGTAATTTGTACCATGTTTGTAATTTGTTTCATGAGAGAAAAGAATAAAAATTGATAATAAAAAAAAACAAACTTATCTGTATGTAATGAGTCCAACTGGCAAGGTAAATATATAGGCTATTACTACGCATTAACACGTAAGCTAGACATCGATGAAGCCTCTCTTTTCACACTCATCAAGTGTTGTGTAAAATCGTTTCACGCCTATCGCTGAGGACAAATATCGACTAGTGATGCCATGACCGGTACCAGTACAAGAACAGAAAACAAGCAAAGACGATATTAAACAAAAACAGGTCTGAAATAAATGAAAAAACAGCT
Source organism: Echinometra lucunter (assembly GCA_029962745.1). Lineage (NCBI taxonomy): Eukaryota > Metazoa > Echinodermata > Echinoidea > Camarodonta > Echinometridae > Echinometra > Echinometra lucunter. Next base: position 18,064,809 of record CM057160.1, on the reverse strand, counting down.
TGAACAGTCTCTGCGCAACTGGTGCAATTTCATACAGAAGCGCCTTTTGATTATATATCACTTTCTATTCTATATAGAGGCGGGATTGCCAATCAATATCCATTGATTTTGTCTGTTTGTTCTACTAAGCAACGTTTACTCAATCTGGTAAGTTCACACGTGCTAAAAATGGATTTGAACTTCTTTCTGCTGCATATTTTGGCGCGTTTTCGCTATGAATTAGAAAAAAAAAAGGTCATTTGTTGAAAAGACTGTAATCTGCAACAAGAGAAAGGAAAAGACTGCAGAAGGGCATAAGACTTTTTGTGAATGAGGC
>CM057160.1:18054493-18059493 GCA_029962745.1 Echinometra lucunter | reverse complement strand
TTTCATTACAAAATCGAGCATACGATCTTTAACTCTGGGAGTAATAAAATTTGTTTACAAATCAAGGTTCCACATAATAAGGCATCTTCTGTATAAACGGTTTTGATATGTATGAAGATTTTTTTTTTTTAAATTTGGACCAGTCATTTACTCCTCCCAGCCATGCCAACTTTTTCAAAGGAATTACAAAACATCAATTTTGATTTCAGTTATAATTAAGCCTGCATTCTTTTTAATTTTTCTTTCATATAGGTCAAAGTTTCATTTGGGCGTGTTGTAAGTGCCAGCGATAACGACTCGAGTCATTGGGCGTGGCATATAGCAGCAGCCAGGAATGACCATGAGCAGAACTTGATAGCTGAACGTACATCTGATGGCATGATCGTCTTCAGGACCACTAGACATGTTCTTAAAGGCGAAGAATTAAGGGTGTGGCTAGCTCCAGATCTTGCTAATCATCTGGGCGTACCAGCTCATGTGGGCTCATACGAAGGTATGTCTTTATCTCGTGCTATCCTTTATTTCGAGCTCCCATCCCTTCCATCTTCCCCTCTCTCCCACCCCCCCCCCCCCTCTCTCTCTCTCTCTCTCTCTCTCTCTCTCGCAATTTCGCACCCTATTCATCTATCTTTTTTTTTCGATGAAAGGCAACGAAAGCATTCACTGAATATCTTCCTACCAGATGTACTTAGAAAGAGAGAATCTCACCGGCCTGGAAACTAGCCTTGGGCAAGGCCTCGCGCGCTGCTTGTCTGTCGAGCAGGGTTTGAAAGATATACTAAACAGTGTGCATTTATGGCAGTGATCAGTGGACCAAGCCGACGAACCTCCCGCCACGGATCACAGTAATTTTTGTCGTGCAATTAGTCTATATATTCAGGCGAGTTTAGGGAAATAACAGCACCAAGTGCCTTGGCTAAAGGTTACCTGGAAACTAGTTCGCGACTCGAGTCTCCACTGGTTGCGGAGACGTCTCCGCGACGTCCCCTGGACGACTCCTCGAGACTAGCCGGGTCTCCGGGGAGTCGCGGGAAATTTAGACATGTTCGAATTTTTTCGGATACTTTTGCCAGTCTTCAGCAGGTCTCGGAGACGTCTCCGCGACGTCGCGGCGACATCTCCACCGGTGAACAGAATGGAGAGTGGAAATGCATATTATCTTGCTAAAAGGCAATGATGACGGGACATGGGACTCCAACCTCAGATCACGTGATCCACAGTGAACCCATCACATATATTTTATCCGAAAATATTGATTTTTATAATCATTTTTTAAATGAATTTAGTGGGTGTTATTGATGATTCACAATATTGGTATGACGTCATAATGTTACGTGATGAACTTTCTGATTTACTCATTATATACTGTTTGGTTGATGATAACTAGTATCTTTAAACCTGGGAAATGTATTGTTTTTATAAGATCCAAATGTATATAAGTGTAGGAGAAATACCAAAAATTTGAATGAAATTTTCGATATAAAAAATGTATGATATAAGGTATAATTTTTGGAAGCTAAGATCAGGATTCTCAAATCATGCTCAATTAAATAGACATAGGTGGCCAAGAAGATTCTATCGAATTTTCATGTTTTATTGGCTGAATATTATTTTGAAAATACATGAGTAGTGCGTCATTTCAGGGGGAAATTTCATGAAGTTGCAAGATTTAAATATGTGTTTGAACCAAAAAAGAGACGAACAGTAGTTTTTAGATTCAGTAGAAGTTTCACGAAGTTCTAAGTCGTTTGCGATCACTGACAAAACCAACTTATCAGTTTAGGGGATTCTTCTCGAAGCCTATATCATGCCTATACAGTATCGAGACCTTTTGAACCTATTACAATGTAGCATTACAGTTGAAGAGATGATAACCTTATAAGAAGGATAATGGGGCTTACGTCTGTTGCCTCGTACATAAACTGTCTAATTTCTTGTACAAGCGAAAATTATACTTTTTACATAGTAAAAATATTCTTCATATTGTTACTTCCATTTTTTTTTCGATTTCCCCTTTTCTTTTTCTTTTTCCCTTTGGCGTGTCGGGGGGAGGCTGCAGTCCCCACCGTCACCCCCACCCCATCAGTGGGTAATATTGCAGTAAAAATTTGGCCTTTTTGGTTAAGGCGGAAGCAAAGAGAAGACTTTTCATTAACTATTTTGTTGTGTCAGATTGGACATTTTGATCTACTCTGTCAAAATTCCATTTTTAAAATGCTTGATGCTGACAATAATTTTTTAATAAAGAGTTCCGCATGTCCAGTCAAACGCGTGGAGAAATTAATGGGATGAACATTGAATTGGATGACTTTCTGTCGTGACAGTTATCAAGGTAGAAGTTTTTAATGATGATAATATTATTACCTAATGCATGAGAAGAGATTGTCTTTGAATCAAATGTAAACTCGAAACCCTTTATTTTTTGTTTTTTAATATTTTTTTTTATTCATTCAAATCAAAACATGTATATAATCATGTATAATTATATGTATTTGTATATAATTTTATGTACATGTACGTATATAACATCATACAAACTCCAAATTGAGCATTTTAAATTGAAATACATGTATGTTAGTTATCGTTATCGAATGAAACAGAATTTGTGGAATGAATATCGCTCGTTTCTAGTGATAATAGGGTATTTGATAAACGGTAACCCGTTATACTTCTAAAGCCGAAGGATCTCTGAGAATATTCTACTTCCAATCTTTTGTTCTCAGTTCTCCTTGTAATCCCTCTGTGATTATAAGAGAGGTATCACATCTAGCCCAAAGTTGAGTCCTAAAACAGTTATTATCATCGGACAATACACTACTGCAAACAGATGTACATCCAGTGAAAAGTCCAGGCTCTAAGTTATCTGCTTAAAGTATTAGATTGTTAAGAGGATTGCGGTGTAACAAAAGTGAGACACGCTAACGCGTCCTTTTAGTTTCCACTTTTCTGTCAACTTTTTGGATCCCTCTTTTTCCTAAAGCATAAATTGAAAAGCGCACCTTTTCTTTGGTTAGTAGAAGATGGGTATGTGTATATATGGTTTGAATGCACACCCGTGTCTAACAGAAGTACAATTAGTTGGTGGTAGTCGTTAGACGAAGTATTAAGCCCTTACCGGTGCTGAATGTGAACAAGCCTAATGAACCGAATGAAAATGGGAGAGAAATCGTATAATCGGTGGCTTTTTATTCATAATCCGATTGAGTGGAATTTTATCTCTCTCTCTCTCTCTCTCTCTCTCCTCTCTCTCTCTCTCTCTCCTCTCTCTCTCTCTCTCTCTCTCTCTCTCTCCTCTCTCTCTCTCTCTCCTCTTCTCCTCTCCTCTCTCTCTCTCTCCGTTTCTACCCAACTGAGGCTATATTTCAATCATACCGCGATCACATCATTTAGTCACTTCATTTTGTGTGACAGAAGGTGTGTGTTAGGGACGTTATAGGTTGGCGCTCTCTCACAAAACAACTATTACGAACAGAAGTGTCATCCAAACTGGTCGCGTGAGGTTTCCTATTTAATTTTCAATCTGTTGGTAAGAAGCCGTATATTTCCTTTTCACTGAATTATTGCCTCATATCATATTCACCATCTTCTATACATTGACTGATGTTTGACTGATCAACTGATAATTCATCGAAAGTAACTTATCTACGGAACCGTTACTTCTGTAACTTTTCAAACTTAGTTCAGTTGTTTCTGCTTTTTGGATAATTTTCCATGTAGATAATTTATCGAAAGTAACTTAAATTAACTTAACTTATTTACTGAACCTCTACTTCTGTAACTTTTCAAAACTAGTTCAGTTGTTTTTGCTCTTTGGATAATTTTCCATGTATAATTTATCGAAAGTAACTTATCTACTGAACCTTTACTTCTTTAAACTTTCAAAATTAGTTCAATTATTGTTTCTTCTTTTTGGATAATTTTCCATGTATATCTTGATAAACATCCTTATGAAGTGCCTTTTAGAAATGTTAAAGCTTGGTTTTAGAGAGGTTGGGGTGAAATAGAGAAAGAATAATTCTAACTGTTAAAGACAATATATGAAGTCAAAGATCAATGCAGCTGTTCAATGCTACCTTTGTGAATATTTTCTCAGCCCCTCATTTTTGTTTTATTCCTTTTTTCTTATCTTTTGTTTTGCAATTTATTTTCATTTCCACCAGTTACTTGTAATTGTTATGATTGGTTTATTTGTTATAATAAAAACTTTAAAATATTATAAAAAAAAAACTGCTGCGACTATCATCGAGATCGATGAATAGTGATTAGTTTTTTTTTATTATGATTTATCTCTAAAACGTTACTTATCATGTTTCAAATTAGGTTCGGTGGTTTCTTTTCATATTCATTTCACTTAGTTCATTAATTATGTCAGCTGTCGAAGGGCAACTTGAAATTTTCCGCCATGGCGTCCATTTCCTTCCTCGCAATTCCTTACTAACCCTTTATCTTCAACTAATCCACCACTTCATTTCATAAGTAGTCAGACAAACTTTGATGTCGATATAGGGCTGGTCCTTCTCGACTTAATTCCCATGATTTTTCTCATCAATGATGCATATGATGCCATGTAGTTGGATAAACCTGCCACCATTCGTCGATCGAAGCTCTAAAGGAGGCGACATGTTTCGCTTTGTTCCTCAAAGTGTTTACCACCAGTTTTCAAGACCTAGTTGAAATCGATCAATCGATCGCTGATCATTATGTAATTTGGGCAGCTTCTCTCTCCTTTTCCATGTCTTAAATAATTCTCATATATTCCTTATTTACGGTATTTGTTCATATAAGAAAAATTACCTCCTTTAGATTTCAATAATTTTTTAGTGCGATTAAAATAGAAAGAAGGAGAAAGTACGCCTTCTTTGCATAAAGACGGCATTGATTTATCCCGGCCGTTGAGCACACCACACATTAGTGAAGGAACAAAAAAAAATTAAAATTCTAAAACCTGCCTTTATTCCATTTTTTCAACACTACCAAGTGTTTTGAACGACGTACGTCAA
>CM057160.1:17993029-18053993 GCA_029962745.1 Echinometra lucunter | reverse complement strand
AAGAAGAAGAAGAAGAAGAAGAAGAATGGAAAAGGTTGAGCTTGGGTTTGTTTTATGTCTGCCCTTATTGGTAGACAATCGATGGGTACGTCAGAAGACACACGCTATCTCAAGAACAACTCACCGCGCCACGTCGGGCTGTAGGACAAACAAGAGATTCGATTATTGCCACGGGCAAATTTCCCCGCTAACGCGTTTTATCTCTAACCCCAGTCTCTTCTCTTTTCAAACTGTTGCATCTTTTCATGTAAGATCGTGACAGGATAGGCCCATGATGGTTGGACCATTCATTGTCTAGGCCTTATGACAGTTAAAATAGTTATAGGGGTTTAGAATTCAAAATGTTTCATAGCCTGCGTGAAGAAAAAATGGTGTTTTCTTGGTAATTAGGCGCAGGGCTAAACGTCGCTGAGGGGGGGCTTACATCTCTTGTTGAAAAATCAAATTTTCATTGACTATTAACACTCTTAGAAAAATGTGCTGTTTAGTACTCCCTTCTCTCTAAATTCTTTAGATAGCAATGAGGGACCAATCCGAAATTAGATTGAAAATCTCAGTCTAATAGATTTAGAAGTCAATCTTTTTCTCAGTCTAATTTCGGATTGGTCCCCAACCACAATCTTATAGATTGATTTCCAATCTAAGGAATTTGGAGAGTTTTTGTCCCGTATTTAGGACCTCCAGAAAAAGGGGTTCTGTAAGAGTTCTTCATAATTATTTTCAAGAACCCCAAAAGTATTCTTGTACAGCCAATAATGGTTCTAAAGACTCATTTAGAACCCTTTGGAGAACCTTTGTAGGCTGGTAATGGTTAATTGAAGAACCTTTAAAGGTTCAAAATGTGGGACAAGAAAGGGTTCTCATCAGCACCATTTTTCTAACAGTGGTATACTTTGCGAGCTAATAAAGCAAGAGAGCTGCAATTTTACACTTTGTTATTTCAGATATTGTATTTCGTCCTCAAGATAAGATATGAAACTAACAAGAGGGCTATCGAATATGAAGTAACATTTGCTCGAATATAGTGTGAAGTTTTAACGAGTATTGGTCATTTCCAAATACTATGGGGGCTACACCACCTTTAGTCACCGCCTCGTACGGCTATGTTTCTAAGTGTAATAGTCGAAATACAAACTTTGGTTTAGAATAATAGATTCTTAGACGTTTTAGTGTGTGAATGATTTAAATGATATATTTCAATGCCAGAATACGGTACCTTATTTTGCTTGTCAAATACAGCATCCGATAAAGGATGCTGTATTTGACAAGAATACTTTTTTTTTTTTTTTTTTTTTTTGCATCTAAACTCTTCATAAACTACTTGAATATGTAAATACTTTTTCACAGTTAATTCATTTTTAATTTTCGATTTTCCTGTCATTTTTTCTTGCCTCATTATATCTTGCTGGCTATATTTCTTTTTGTTTATATGATATTTTTGATAGTTTGTTTCGTTCTAAATGTGTTTCTTTTGATAATTTTGTTTTTACAATGTTGATTTACACGGCCCCAATGGAAACCAGTCATGTAACTGTTTGGGCTTTTTAACCGTGTATAAATAAATAGATCATTCAATCAATCAATGCTGTATTGTTAAATCATTAAAGGAGTTCGCTGTAGTCTATGATGCCATAAAATTACCTAAGGCCATTCTTTAATTAAACTTATCAAAATTAGATTTAAAAGGGTAAAATAAGTCATCCAGAATAATGCACTTTATCATAAAAATGTTTCGAGATCATGAGACGAATGAGGATTCTTTAATAAAATGAGACCGATTTTTTTTTCAATATGATCGTTGCAATGATTCTTAAGAAAATCTTTGAAATACTTTCTTTTACATGTTTATAGTCGCAAAGTGGCTGGTTTCTCTCTCTCTCTCTCTCTCTGTCTCTCTCTCTCTCTCTTTCTCTCCCTCTCCCTCTCCCTCTCTCTCTCTCTCTCTCTCTCTGTGCAGCACTTCTCTTTGTTGTTAAACATGTTAAATGAAATAGTTTGTAAATGATTCTGGAAGAAATAACCGGAGAATGTAGTTTAATAAAGATTTGATAGCATTATGAAGTTTTTGAAATCAAATTATCTCCGATTGTGGTCCCGAATAACCCGAATTTACATTTCTGAACATTCTAATGTAATTTTATCGAACTTTCTTTCAAAATGAGTCACAGTCTCGTCATAATAGTGAACTGAACCTTTAATTGTCATGTCCATTATCCTCATTGCTAAGGTTTAATATCGAACGTCTTTCATTAACAAACATCCTCGGCATCCTCGGAAAAGAAAATAACATGGAACGCCTTAGGCACTCATGAAGTTTAGGAAAAACAAAGGTAAAGAATGTTCATTTGAATGTTAGCAACGACTGAAAAACATTAATACAAGCGAGAACGCGTAATGTCACGTGGTCAACCACCCGGAAGAATCCCAATTTACTTTACCACGTACTATTTCTAGATCTATTTTGTAAATTGTCTTGTTTTTGTTTGTTTGGTTTTTTTATTTTTGTTTTATAGTTATCCAGTTAATTCATGTACAAAGCTTTCTTATAATAAAAAAGTTCTATATAATTTATTGATTATTGAAATATACCGTATTAATAAATCTTTGGTACCCGTAACGGTTCTGGATGGCTAGTTTAAATATTGATACGTAAACTCGTAAATCTCCAATTTGGCCATGATAAATGATTTAACGTAATAATTAAATTCATATATATATATATATGCAAGGGTAAAGAGAGCGGAATATATATTCTCCTCCTTTCTCTTTCTCTCCCTTCATTTCTTTCTTTCACTATTTCTCTCCCTCTCTCCTCCCCTCAGGCTCTCTTTCTGTTTCTTTCCTTGAGATAGAACGCCCTGAGGGCAGAGATTGAGAAAACAGACGATGAATCAATCCCGATCGATAATCGCGATTTTTCCTTATGGCTTTACCTTTCTTCTCCGTGTTTTCACGAGGGCCAAAAACATGTGTGAGGATCGATGGAGATCGATAGCTTGGATGGGCAGGTATGCTGTCAGGTGTTGAATTCGCAGCGAGATTTTGTCTCTCATCGCTTTATATCTCATTTTGGCTTTGCCAATCATCATTATCATAATCAAAAGTCTTGATTCTAAAAATGGAAATTAATAATAGACTACATGACAATTTTTTCCAGAATGTACATTAGTTTACCTTTGAATGATGTCATCACCGTGGTCTCGTACTGTTAGGGTTCAATGTAAACCTAATACCACATGGACTGGTAAGATTGTTACCTGAACTTCTGAAATAGGTTTGTGTGATGTTGCTACAAGTATGTTGTATATTTACGACATTGTTATAGAATATATCCCTTGACATATTTTCGTTGTCACATTCTTTGATTCTAACCACAATGAAAGCAAGAAGAGAGAATGAGAAGTCTGAGTAAAAGTTATAAGAGGGTCTGGTCCTGATAAATCGAACCGGGTCTTTTCAGCCCGTCCCGGGTGAAATCGATACTGTCCTTTCTGCTGCCCGCTACTTTGAATTGGACCCCCTTTGATAAAAATGTGTAACTTGTCGTAAACAACTTCCGAATAGTTATCCCCTCTCAACAATAGAACTAGGGAGTATTAAGACTAAAGATGTTGGATCGCAGGGACAGACGGGTGATAGGAACTCATCAACATTAGATGACCCTCTTACTCTCATTCAAACTATCTCATTGTGCTGACAAGCAGCGATGTGCTGTACAGATTTCAGAGTAGAGGACGTATACCTTACCGGAGTTGGAATTCTACATGAAGATGTTGAATCGGTAATCCTTGTTACATATTTATCCTTTTTTATTTCTTGGTTTAATGCCATGCTCATATATATATATATATATATTATTTTTTTCAATATGGAATGTATGCCTTTATTCAGTTTTAGTATTTGACCGGTCATTGATATCTTCATGAAGTACTCCCTTTTGTGTTTGGTGTCCCAACGTTTACTTTGGATTTCTGGTATTGAAAATAATGATTTATTCTAGGATATGACCGAGTAGAATTTTTAGGAGTTTGTTAAGAGATTCAGAGATGTTTTATTGTTTAGTGGATAGGTCACCGAACCTTAAATCACAAGGCAGGGGGTTCGAATCCCTGACACAGCACTAATGTTCCTTGGTAAATGACATTAATCTACATTTGTCACACTCTGCCAAGACAGTCAATGGCTACCGGTATTACATGGTATCTTGGATTCTTCAGTATCTTCTTCAGTATTTTTCAGTATCTAGTAGCTGGGCTGGAGCCTGGGTATCATTCCAAAGCTTTCTTTAAGTGCACATTAAATTCCTTTGGAAAATCTTATACGTGTCATGCATAATATGAAGGGATGGATGCATCTTTACAGGTTGTTTAACCTATTGATGATTCCTCAAAGAATTTTCATTCTGTGTTATTTTTTTCTGATTTTTCTACTTCTTGACAGTCAGCTACTCTTTGTCCTGTAGGCAGTGAATAATAAATACAAATAAAAACGTGCGATATAAATATGACGATTCCACTATTGCATTATTGGAGCACATCCGTAACAGGTCGAAATCAATGGAGCTGATTAACAATTAATGTTTGGAACCTCTTCGTAAGCATGTTAATACTTGTGTGCTCAAAGCACTGGTCTAAATGCAAATATGCATCACGTCTTGTATAATATGAGACTGATCAGTTAGTCTAGGTCGGATATATTTTGAGAAATTTTGAATGTTTGAACGCCTGCCGAAAATGAGCACTTATTTGGCGGAGAGAGTTATTTTATGTTTCATTGTGATGGCATCACTGAAGGAGTTAAAACTTGATAAAACTCAGTTCCCATAGTCACCTACAAAAATTAGAATCCATGAAATATTCAATGTCACAGACGGACAGAAGTGTACTTTTGTACGGTATTTAAATGTAATGTTCATGTAGTTGCATTCTAAATATGTTTAGTTTATTCCATCCTTATGAATTCCGGATTGCGGCAAAGTGAAACTCGCATTCATCACTATCTAGCATTCTCACTCCTTATAGTTTTCCCCCCATAATTCTGCGAAACTTCTGTCACGTAGAAAGGAGAGTCATTTTTTTCTGTTTTTGCTACAAGACTTGTAAAAAAAAAAAACCGGTGAAAATAATTAGGATATATTACAGCCACCCATTTCAGTATTCATCTCATACTAAAAGGATGCAGATTCTATACCGCACTGCACTTTTGCATGCGTGAAACACATATCCTAAACTTTCCTCAGACGAGAATCCTCAGGATATATTGCAGCCCAGCCAGCCTGATGATTAAAATTGTAATAAAATTATGGTGTAATCTACTTGTTTGGTTAATATAACTTTAGAACTTATACCGCACAGCATCAAGATTTGCATGCATAAATGAATGCATGTGTTGAATATTTATAATTTCTATACTTGGGCCTCATGTTTTGAATGCAGAATGCATTTAATGCTGCATCTGTACTCTATTCTTTTAATTCCTCTTGATACCTTTATCCTTGTCTCTATATCGCTTACTCTCCCCTCCACCCCCCCCCCCTCTCTCTCTTCCTCTCCTGATTGTGTATGAGATCAGTTGAATTTAAATAAATAAACAAACAAAACAGTGGGAGAAAATCAAGATGAAAACTTTTATTTTCCGATGGAAATTTATATGTTTCTGAAAGATCGTGAATTATACTCCCAGGAAAACAAATGCAACCTAAGGATTATATTCCACAAAAGTCCAGGAGATCACATTTTTTCGGGAAGCTGAGCTGGAAACTTCAATGGAAGTGCCGTGGTGTAGTGGTTAGTTTACTTGACTCTTGAGGGTTCGAATCTCATACCCGTCACTGATTTCTTTAGTCAAGACATTAATCCACATTTCGCACCCAGAAGTAAATGGATGCCTAACAGTTGCTAGGGGGTTATAACAATTACAAGGGCTCTCGGGAAAAACAAAAATTATGTTGAGGCTTCCCTGGGTAAACAAATTATTATCATATTATAAACTCTTGTCCTCCTCTTGTCGAATATAGTCATCGTCAATATCCTTAAAGATTTTTTCTTTCTTTCTTGTCGTTACAGCCGAAGATCGTTCATTCGTGTGTCCTATTTGCTCCACCAAGTTCCGATACCCGAACACGTTGAAATCCCACCTAAGATCATGTGGAGCATCATCTAAAAGAACAAGCATTGTACAACCTGCTATACGACGTGAGAGAGATCACCTAGAATGCGAAGACACGGCCAGATTGGGCAGTGCCTTTAGACGTGTCACACCAAAATCTATCACCACTACGTCCTCCTTCACCACCACCTCCACACTAAGTGACATTGTTAGTAACGGTTCGCGGCGAATGGAAAATCTTACCACAGAGGGAAGCAATGGTTACAGTACACTGGTAACGAAGAACAGAAACCCTTCTTTCAAGCCAAATTCTCCAGTAAGAAACCAAAGCAGTCCTAAGGTAGGCTTCCGAGCATTCCGCAAGACCAGTTCTCCTTCGTCTACTCGTGTGATGGACATCAACATGAGTTCTTCAGAAACCACTCGAAAGGACTCTAATGTTCTGTTTTCAGTCGACAAGATGTTGAACCACACTGAAAGAGAAACGCAGAGTACAACCACTCAAGTTTCAAAGTCCCCAACAGGACTTGATAAAAACGCGAATCCTTTTGACCCTCTCGCTGTCCGATCTCAACTTTCGATACCTACTGGTATTGCACAGTACCGGCCGATAGATCCCTACGCGCACTTACCTATTCGCTGCTTCCAGCCTGTCATACCAACCATTACTAGGTATGGCAGCATCCTCCCACCCACTCACCACCGCAGTCTATACAATGGTGCAGCTCATCCATATTTTCCTTACAAAGTACCCATTCCAACGCCTCTTAAATTTGTTCACCCACCGCACCCCATCCCATCTCCCAATGAAATAGACATACCCAAATTTGCAGGACTAGATCGGAACCACTTACCAGGTGCATCGTCTTCGTTCCAAGTGGGTGAAACACAATATTCTTACCTACAGGACTCTAGTCGCAAGAACAAACGTGGACATTTGTGTATCTACTGCGGCAAGCTCTATTCACGAAAATATGGCCTTAAAATTCACCTTCGGACTCATACCGGTTACAAACCACTCAAGTGTAAAGTATGTCTGCGTCCGTTCGGTGATCCGAGTAATCTGAATAAACATATCCGACTTCATGCTGAGGGAGACACTCCATATCGATGTGAATACTGTGGTAAAGTACTGGTAAGAAGACGTGATTTAGACAGACATATCAGATCTAGACATCCTGCAGAGGCTAAGAAGAGAGAGAAAGAATCCAACGAACAAGGAGATGATGTCGAGACCAATCAGACCAGCCCCGTGACGGAAGATGGTGACGAAGACGACGAGGCCGATGATGTCGATATGACTTCACCTTTAGATAATATCCCGGATGCGATTAAACCACCTATTTTTGGAGACAGCGTCAATCCTTGTATCGATGTGCAAAATCGAAGTTAATCAATCAAACAATGCATCAGATTCAATCATCTCTTTACAAATCTGCTATTTCAATTAGTCGGCATCTGAAATTCTATCAGATTTAAGGAAAATGAACTGATTTCATATTGACTTATGTGTTTGACATTTAACGTCAACCAAATGAAAATTTTAAATCGTAGATATCCCTCCTCATAATCATTGCATGTTCCCACAAAGTCGTATCCACTTAATGTCCATTCAGTGTATATGCTCATGTACGTCATCGTTTTGATGATTATGGTGAAAATTTAAGTATTGTGAAATTTTCAAAAAGTAGTCATGTCATAGTTCGTTGAGGGGAAAACGGTATTATTGTGACTTCATCTTAAAATAACGAATATAACCTGAACAAATCAGTGAAACTTGACAGCCGATTAATAACATTTCATTAAAGATATCCATAATTATTATAAACAATAATTACTATTGATAATAATTATTATTGTTGCTGATTATATCATACATAACAGGCTTTTGAGTTTAATGAATGGGACTCGCATCCAAACAAAATCCGAAAATATTTAGATTTCTTGTTATATTAGAAACAATGTCCAAGGTGTCCTGACAATCCAGAAAAGCTACTTTTATATAGGTGCTTCCAAAATATAGAGTGATGGACTGATTAGATAGATCTCGTGAAAGTATTCTGGGGATTACGATGTAACTATGGAAAACTCAGAAACCAATGGAAATCAATTGATGATCATAGTTTAGTTCGTAAAAAAAATGATCGTATCATCATCATCATCATCATCACCACCACCATCACCACCACCTCCATCACCACCACCACCACCATCATCATCATCATCATCACCACCACCACCACCATCACCACCACCTCCATCACCACCACCACCACCACCACCACCACCATCATCATCATCATCATCATCATCATCATCATCGTCATCAACAACACGACAGACGTGACAGAATCACAATCACCAATATCATTATCACCACCACCACCACCACCACCATCATCATCACCACCACCATCACCATTAACAACACGACAAAATCACAATAACCACTATAATCATCACAACTACCACCACCACCATCAGCGTTACCATCATCATTACCATTGTCACAGTCATCACTTTCACAAATTACCATGATCATCATCATCGTCATCACCACCACCATCACCATCCTCATCATAACCATTGCCAGCATCAACATCATTATCAATACTGATAATCAATACCACATTTTTACACATCTAGATTAATAATGGGATAAAAGGGATCAAAGAATATGAATGTATTATTGATTTTTTTTTTAATGTAAATGATACAGAACAACATGTTAGTGATAACTGCATGATTGTCTGATAGGTTTATTCAGAATATGTGTACTGCAGTTTGCTATTGTTATATATTTTTGTACTGTGGGACTCTATTTTGTCTGGTATATTCTAACACGCATTCACCAAGTTCATTGTTAGTAAAACAATGAGGAAGAATTGTTTAGTATAGCGATGTAATGAATTCTTAACTCTGAGTAAAACTGTTTTATGTGCAATTACACAGATACAATAAGATATCATTTAGTATATATTGTTTTAACGACGAATTTTGCTAAATTTGATGCTTAATTCTAAATATTTGTATGTTTTTTCATGTATTGCTTACCTAAATATTTCTATGAACCACGTTCGTTGTACATGTATTAACAAAGAGCAATAAAGATATTGCGCTTCCATGAATATATGCAATACGTGTGTGTCTTTTTGCCATGCTACAAAATGTGTATAGAGGGGAGAGTGTTATGATATGAACAATGTAGGAAACGGATTTTAGAATTATGAGAAAAGCTCAGAAAAAAGTATCATTTAAAAAGAATGGAAGAATGAGACGAAGTCATGCTGATGAAGAAGAAAGAGGACATTCGAATGACAGCGCACTGGATTGAATGAGAGAGTTCGGTTTTTCTGACAGTAATACGTTTTTATTAGAATCAAAGGCCTGTATATAATTCACAAAGGTGTACTAAGTTAAACCATGGTTTAAATCTGTGGCTTAACTATGGGTAGCCAAATGTGACAACTCTGTCAACGCTGTTATGTTCATTATGTTTACAAGACTTCTGGTCTCATGCTTTAATGGTTAAGAAAACTATTGTATTTATATAATTGAAAATTAGTGTGCTAGGCATCTAGATAATACAAGAATCAGAGTTGGTAGTAGAATGCCATAAAAATAAAATCATAGATTTTAAAAGAAAATGGAGCATAGCTCTCAAAAATGAAAGGCGAGTCACACTCTTCGTCAGTGCCCAAGTATAATATATCTATTAAGTATATATATATATTATATAATATAGGCCTACTTAAAAATGATAAGGGAATGATAAGTATATATATATGTAAGTATATATATATATATATATATTTATCATTCCCAAGCAGTTTTTAATAACCTGAGTACCAAAAATGCTGATAAAACAAACATCTAATGTTAGATATTTGTGTTACATTTTGCTACCCATAGTTAGACTACTGATTCAAACCATGGTTTAACTTTTTTTTTTTTTAATCATTATTAAGTATTTGGCGTCACCTGGGCCTGGGAGGGTAAAAGCGAACTTAATCACTGTGACCCTCGGGTCCCTCCTCCCGATATAACTTACTGGGATGTGCAGGTGTACCACTACACCGGGGTTTCCCCCTACTCTTCTGCGAATAGTGCAGTGGGTTCTTTAGGTGCAAAGGTGGTTACTCTCCTCTACACGGGAACCCATTTCACGTTCTATCTGAGGGACGGAGTGTTTTCCACTGAAACATAGCCTGTGTCTGTGAAACAGGGGAGAGGCACGTTAACACACAATGCAGGCTTCAGTCATCCGCCCGGGGTGGACTCGAACCCACGATCTTTGGTTCGACAGGCAAACGCTTTACCGACTGAGCCAACCGGCCTCCTTGATCAACTCGCCTCCTTGTGAATACGGGCCAAAGAGACTAGCTTTCAAGTTACACTGAACGATTTATAAGAAGTTTTATTGTATTAATTTGATATTGATATTTGGGAGGAAGGTATGTCATCCGTCCCTGCGCACAGGAGCATGCAGGGAGCCGGTCAGGGAGGAGGAGACGGTCTAGCGGTATAACGTCTGCTTTCAGATCTTTGTCTTCGGTTACACACTGACTCTGATCGGACCAAGATTTTAACCCGAGTCACGTCTTTTGGATGGTGATAATAAAGGTCCAACCCCGATGTAAATAATCCTATCTGACTGATACACGTCTGTAAAAATCCATTTGCTTGCGCACACACACGCACGCCCACACACAAACCCACACACACAGTTTCACCTATTCGTGATTTACGTAGATGATTATGAGGGCATGTCAAAGTTTGAAGTTCAAAGTCAATAGAGCTGCAGGAGGCTCGTATCTTTTCCTAAATGTAGCAAGTTCTAATCTAGTTTATACTTTATATTTTTCATATTTCAAAACATAGCATCTTGATCATCAGATATCTTATTATCCCACTAATAAATCATGCTTCAACGTTATGGATGTACTCAGAATCGCCCAGATCGGTTCTCTAATAAATTTTAATTCAGTAAGGCAATTTGCGTGCAATAAGCACAGGCGTACTGATGAGCGAGGGCTTGGGGGCAGTGGCCCCAAATAAAATTCAAACATGGCTTAATTCTTATTCGATACCAGTGATTTACATATATTGCTGAAATGATATGATTTTCCGAGGGAGTTTTTTTCCTCACTTTTTTGAAAGTTATTTTTTTTGCCACCCCCCCCCCCCCCCCCCCCCCCCCCTCAAAGAAAAGTTTGCGCTCCTTACGCCACTGCCTGGTAATGGGCATCACTGTATGACGGACCTAAGCGATAAGTATAAGAGGCCATCATTATCATTACTTACACTTATCATTGTCAAGATCGACTTGTATGTTTCGATAGTCTAGGGAGTGTTAAAATTAATATATATACACATAATCTGATGATTTTAATCATTTTACAATTTCAGCAGTGCGGGCTTGTTTCAATGAAATTAATTTATTTCGCAATTCATACAAAATGATTTTTTTTACAGTCATCGTCCCTACTTTATCCGTCTCTCTCTCTCTCTCTCTCTCTCTTTCTCTCTCTCTCCCTCTCTCTCTTTCTCTCTCTCTCTTTCTCTCTCTCTTTCTCTGTCCCTCCCTCCCTCCCTCAAAAGAAAGCAAATTTTCGTTACATGACTTGTTTCAAAGGAGCGAGAGAAGAAAGTGCTCGCTATTGTTTGCAGTGGAAAATGGTTCCCATGCAGTTGTCGGCTGCTAAGGTCTTTTGATCGACTGGTAGGCGCGCACACAGGGGGCGGTCTCCCCTAAACATTATGAAAAAGAGAGATAGATAAAGGGAGAGAAAGAGAGAGAGAAAAAAAAAGAGAGGGAGAGAGAGAGAATTATATGAAAATGTATTTCACTTTCCTCGGAGAGGGGGAACTCTCGCTTGAAATATGACTTGTGCACTCCCGCGTATCTCGCGCTCTATCACAGGTCACAAAAAATACGCACGCGCAGAAGGATCGCTCTTATGCATGCAGTCCGGATGTATCGGAGTATCAGATGTTGCATTTCTCATACGCCTCTTTTGATTTGATCATATCAATCCATTATCTACCTATCAAAGCTCATATTTTCACTAATTTTTCTGTTTTCAAGCGAGCATTAATTAGTCGTTTTCTCAATGGATAGTGTTTAATTTTCTTTAAATAAATATGTCATTAGATGGTTTTAAGTCCAAAGCCGTTATGAAGCTATATTCAAGGATACAGAAGCTTCATTTGGAAAGATAAGTGATGGTAGATCGTTGTTTCTTCGTGTATAATGTTCATGATACCGATGTTTGAGAGGCTTAAACCAAGGAGGCCCGAGACCAACATTGACAGTATGACGGACAACTTCTGAAAAGTTTTCAGAAAGCCCACAAGAGTAGCGTCCAATGAGAGGTACAGCCAAGGGTGCAGCCCACGAGACCGATATGTCAGGGTTTTTTTTAAAGGAGGTTCAATAGGCTACTGGGATGTCCCACAGATCTGGATGCTGCTATAATATAGTTGGTCAATATGAGGTAAGAACAGGTAATATGAAGCGATAACGGTGTGACACCGATTTTCATAAACTTGGTGTCAAAAGATGCACAAGACTTGAAAAAAAAGACAGATAGTGGCGTGGCGTGAAATGCGGAGGTTCAAATTGCGCTGCGAAATCAGGGCGACCCCCCCCCCCCCCCCCCCCCCGTAGAGTATGGTTAAAGAATGGATAGAAGAACTGTTCAGTCAATGGAAATTTTGCACTTATCAAATCATCTAAGAAAACTTTACTCAGTGACTATGATATCGATAATGCGAAGGTGTTCAAAAGCAAAAATGAAAAGATGCCCTTTTCTCCTCATTACCATTTTTAAAAGCCATAAACTGGTATACTTTTGAAATACTTTTTCATCCTCTGTTTTTTTTTCCCCCTCTCTTTCTTTCTTTAAGAGCATGCGCTGTAGATACAGACACCAGAGGGGGATACTGAGGGAGAGAGAGAGAGAGAGAGAGAGAGAGAAGCGATAGATAAAATCCCAAATTCATTTCTAGCAATATACACAGTCCACTCTGTGACCAATCTCTCTCTCTCTCTCTCCCCTCATTATTCATTACTCTGTAGTAACCAGTTTACTGCTGACTGGTCTATCTCGATATGTAAATTCTACTTTATATACACTGCAAAAATACTATTAGGTATTATTCCGCTTTAGGTGAAATCAATTCTAAAATAATCCTGGAATCCGCTTTCAAAAGAGTAACTCATCCACTTTTCAGGAGTGCATTAGACTGCTATTTTGAGTACTGTTCAAAGTATTTATTGAACTCCGAAGGAATTGATTCTTAAAATGACTCCGAAAATTAGATTTTAATTCCGAAGTAAGCGGGAAGTTATCCAACATTTATACCTAAATATTTCTATTTGGCCACATTCAGGACAAGAAAGTGTTCATTCGAACGCGGTATCATATTAGTCTGTCTTAATCCAATAGTTTCTAACTGGTATTGATGTGGGGTGTTTTTTTTTGGGGGGGGGCGGGGTCCTTTTTTCACCTTCCTGTATTGTGTTATATTTAGGAATACTTCTCATACCAATTACTGCAATGTTGGCACACAAACTGAGACACCCCAGCAAACATGGCAAATGTTCAACAAACGCAGACAGAGGTAAAGCATCAGAACACAATCATTTTTAAATCTAAAAAAAGGTGATACGAAAAGGTTTATTTTGACACAAAGCAGGTACTTGCAATTTTGTACTTTCATCGCAGGGCGTTCGCTTTAGGAAACAAGTGAACAGCTTGTTCATCACATAGTACTACAAAATAAACTATGTCAAGGTATTTAGTACTTATTTATATCCAAAATGCAAATTAACATATTAAGCAATCATACTGAACAAAACTGTTATTACATTTCAAGTAATCAATTTTTCAAATTATATTGCACACTTCACCAAGAATAGACGAATAGACAAAAAACTAAAAGTACATCGTTTCAAACCCTAATAGGCCTAGAAAATTATTGACGGCCATCCGAAATTACTACGAAAAATTCACAAATAATTATGTGTGCTGCAGTACACGTGAAACTGACAAGAAAATAAGGGGGAATAATTAATCATCAATGGAATTAGAATGCAATCATTTCATAAGATATGCCATCATCAACAGACGGAAAAAATGTCTACAATCATTTGTACTTAGAACACAATCATTGATAGGTATATAAAAATACACATAATGTAATCACACATGTATAATACATATAGAAGTTAATCGTTGAAATATTCTGAAAACAATTTTCTTCGAAATAGTTCTTTCAATAAATTCACGGATTTTATCGATTCATGTTCACCAAAAATTGACAAAACGGTTATCACGTAATATACACTCTCAGAAAAGTTGGTTAACAATCATTAGGTTGGTGAACAATCATTAGGTTGGTTAACAATCATTAGGTTGGTTAACAGTCATTAGGTTGGTTAAAATATATACCAACCAACTAATGGTTAAAAGAAATCCTCATATGTTTTACATATAATAGTTTTTTTTTTTTTAATCAACAGTTGGTCCGTTCATATTTTAACCAAGCTTATGACTTTTCTTAAAGTATACGGGTATCAATATTCTGTATGATAGTAGTGTTTGGCTGATGGTTAGAGAACATTAAAATGTTGACTTTTGAAGATGGCAACGAGAAAAGAAGAAACTAGTGGCACCCAAATTATTGTTTTTGAATAGTACTGATATAAGTAAGAAAATAGCCTTAAGGAGTTATAGGTAAGTCCAGAGTAATTGGTGATATTGATGATAATCAAACATTTTGAATGGGGGGGGGGGTATAAAATTATTCATTCACCTAACTCGCCGAATTTGTCTGCTTTCCGACACCATCCTATATCTAAATATTGTACGACCGAGTGCAGCGAGCGAGGAAAGAACCTTTTCATGGTAGAAGTGTCATTTTGTCACCAAAATTCACCATGAGCTTCAGAGATATTGAAATAATTATATTCGATTACCTATCTGCGGAATATGACTCTATTTGGGCACCTCGCCGGCCGTCCGGAACTATTTCTACGAGCGAGCGACATACAAAAAAAATTCTCTATTTTCTCTAAACGTAAATTCGTCACCCAAATACACTAAACACATTTTTATCATGGAAATCATCCTGCAGAATTCAAGGATAGTCGGACACCTCGTAGCCCGAATTATTATGATCATGATGATAATCAGGCATCTCGCTGTAGGAATAAGAGTGCTTGCTACCCGAAACCATCTTGTTTCTAGATTTCACGAGTGAGCGTACAGAGCGGGCGAGAGAAAATGGAATTTTGTCTATTGAGAACCAGTTCTAGTGTATTGTTACTCCATTCTCATGCTTTTAGTAACTTACATTTTAACGGCATCTTCCGTTTTCATATAGGAATAGGCTTATTGGTCACGGGTCATTATCTCCTGAAATTTATCTATTTTAAGTCAACTTGCCGCTCGATTCCTTGCGGTTATATTACTATAATATTCTATGAGTAGAAGAATAGTATAACATTAGATAGAGACACGAGATGCAAACCAATTTTCCTTTCATGAGAATAGTATGATTGGCATTGGTAAAAATATTCAAAATGCAGGCGAGCGAAGCGAGGGAGTGTTTCCTACTTTTTCTTTCATTTTTCTTTTCTTTCCTCTTCTCTTCTTTCTCTTTCCTTCTTTTCTTTTCCTTTCCTTTCTCTTTCTTTTCTTTTTTCCTCTCTTTCTCTTCCCTCTTTCTTTTTCATTTCCTTCCTTCCTTCTTTTCTCCAACAGAGATGGCGCACTTGCCTACGGAAATTTTTAAAGGGGGTGTCGTCACCCCCCCCCCCCCCCCCCCGCTAGGGACGCCCCTGGCCGTTTTTAAGAAGAGTCAGTGCTGCACGATCAGAAAAAAAGACAGATGAAACGGCTCGGACACATACTGCGACATGACGGCAGAGTTACAGAAGATTCTGCTGCATGGAAAAAGTTGAAAAGAAGACCTCGTACATGTCGTACATGCTTCTAAGATGATTTAAAGGAGAATGAAACCCAGGCATCGGTGTGCTCTTAGTGAATGGAGATGACCAAGAAGAGTAAACAGTGAAAGTTTGAGAAAAATCGAACAATCTGTTCAAGAGTTATGAATTTTTAAAGTTTTAGTAAATCTCTGTTATGGGGATCCTGGAGTTGGCAACTTTGCCACCTTCTGTGATGTCATCGTGGACAACTCTCCATTCATTTTGTGCATAAATTTTCAAAAAATAAATATTTGTATGAAATTTCAAGTCAGGAATCAACTTACTTCTTCCCAAAATGCTTGCGGAATTGGTGTAGCCATGTCATACTCAAACAATAAATCAAACAATTTTTTTTTCTTGAAAATGAAGAAAATGTTCAATTCTGTGTACAAAATGAATAGACAGTTTTCCACGATGACATCACAGATGCAGGCAAAGTTGCCAACTCAAGGATCCCAGTAATAAGGAATTACTTAAACTTTCAAAGTTCATAACTTTTGAACAGATTGTCCGATTTTGCTCAAACTTTCACTGTTTACTCTTCTTGTTCCTCTTCATTCACTGGAAGCACACTGATGTCTGGGTTGCATTCTCCTTTTAGTTTGTAATGTTGAGTAGCAGGATTTGAAGAGCTGAAACGGATGGCCCAAGAGCGAAATACTCGGAGAGACATTAATTTGATTGAGTCACTGAACCTGTCATAAATTGACAATCACTATAATAACGATGACAATGACTTAAAATCCCTAAAATCTTAGAAGAGGGAACGAGGAAGTGCTGCCTCTCCCTCTTCTGGTGATCCTGAATAGAATATTTCGGTTATCAAAGAAGATGGATACATATAACATCATTTTATTAGTATGAAGAAATGATCGCTAGCTTATTGAAAAATTTAAAATTCGAATAAAAATCTGGCATATCCCTGCTCCATCCCTCATTCTTCAACATCTAGGACAGACATGAAACTGAAGAGAATTGATATTTAAGCCTAAATCTTTTAAATACTGAATAACTACTAATTATAGTTTCCATGAACATGATCAAGTGTGCGAAGCTTGAAAGCAATGTTTTTACAAATAATGTTCATTATTTTAACCATCCATTTGCAGGAAAATCAAAATACATATAAATTACTTATTAGTGTCGTAAAACTTTTATGGTTACTTTCCTTTACTTTCTGCCATGGTTGGCTAGCAGATATCACTGATCATGGTTGAGAGACATTCGATGACTTGTTTTAAGAAAATGGGAAGTGTGACCGCTCTTTCTTGGAAAAAAAAAAAAAAAAATCAAGCAATTATCAATTTGTGACGTTGAAACATCCATTACTGTAGTGCCAAACGCTGGATTAAATATTAGCTTTATATCACCTCCATGCGCTATTAACCCAGCCTAAAGTGTAGGTACTACTAATATTAGGCATGGTTTGACCAAGGAAGATAGACGGTTCACTCTTGTCTTCTAAACTATGGAACAATTGATAGCGCGCCCCCTGGAGTTCCTTGAGCACGCTGTACCAGAAGCGAATGACGTCATGATTAGCACCCTGTACCTCAAATCCGCTCCAGTTGAGATGAATGTTAAATAGAAGATGGTAAATGTGAGATACAGTCCCATCAAGGAGAATGTTTTCCAATACTTTCCACTCAGCACTTTGGAGATCAGCACGAACAATGTCGATCTTAATAGCAAAGAATACAAACATTTCAATTACACAGCGTTAATAAGCAACACAATTGGTATTTAACACATGTTTAAAAAACAAGAAGCCTGCCAGCAGGCATCTCCCCCCCCCCTTCTCTTTCTCTCTCTCTCTCTCTCTCTCTCTCTCTCTCTCTCTCTCTCTCTCTCTCTCTCTCTCTCTCTCTCTCTCTCTCTCTCTCTCTCTCTCAATGAGTTTGGAAATAAATTTTTGCCAAAAGTGTATCAAACTAAAATTTCATTATCATTTTGAAGTTTTCAGTACAAACCATCTCCCTTAAATGCATAGATTCGATCTGCAGGTTGCTTGTTTTGGACTTCATAATTTTTACGGAAGTGTAATATGACAAAAGCTTAAGTATCAAGGTATTCTAAAGATTGCAAGGTACATGTATTTTGTATAATGTTTTGATGACCAAGACTGTTTTACTGCAGTAGGTCAGCTAATGCAGGTATAAAGAAGTCGTTGGCCACCTTCGGCACCTTTTCACCATAAACGCGATAGGCGCCTTCAACAGGCTAAAGAGCCAAGAGGCTAAAGGACTTGTGCCTATGCTCACTGGCACACTGATGGGGGAGGGGGGGGGGGACTTAGGGCAGTTGCCCTCCCCCCCCCCCCCCAATGAAAAATAAAACAAGGTTTATTTCTCATTCGATACCAGTGATTAAAAAATGTTGCTGAAATGACGTGATTTTCCGGGGTTTTTTCTTACTTTTTGTAACTTATACTTTTCTGCCCTCCCCCCCCCAAAAAAAAAGTTTTACCCATTATGCCACTGCCAATGTTCTACAGTCACCATGCACTGTCGACTTTCACACACTAAGAATAAAAGGTTCAATTTTCCACCGCAAATGCAACATTAGCAGCACCTTTAGGGGTGCAATCTTGCACCCTATATGAAAAAGATGCAAAGATGTACCCTTTTGTACTTGTTTACACCCAGAAATGCCCATCTGCACCCTTAAAGGTGCATTTATGCACTTTAAAGGGTGCAGAAAATTTTGCACCTTCCCTAGAGGGTATAACTTTGAACCCCTTAAGGGTTTCAAAATTTAGATCACTGCGCCCTTAATGGTGCATAATGCTTCTGTGGGTGCAAGATTGCAACCACTAAAGGAGTTCCTAGTGTTGCATTATTTTAAAGGGTGCAAAATTGAACCTTTTCTTCTTCGTGTGCACCCTCGAACAGGGCCCCGTTTCATAAAAATTGTTATCAATATCGAGTTGTAACAAGTGTTATAAGCTACTGAAATACTTGCATCTGATTGGCTGAGAGCAAATTTGTCACAGAAATGTGGTAGTTGTTACTGATAACAAGTTTTATGAAACGGGGCCCAGAAGTATAGGGACTTATTCAACACTTACTGGCTTGGTCGACCAATGGAACAAAAAGAGCTCTGCCACATATACATACTTCAAACAATGTGACAGTCTAGTGTTTTGATCCTTGCTGAATTCAAATTAATTAGTCATATGGAACTGCTATACAGAGTTTTAATGGCAGAAATTAATATCTTTCATAACTGATGGAATCAATTACCTCTTTCTTATCGACAATCATCGAAACCCGAACGAAATCATGTTCCCTTTTCTCGCTTTACTCTGGGTGATGTTCGTCATTCCGAAGGTTCGTTATTCCGAAACACGCAGATTACGAATGCCGATGTTCGGTAGTCCGAACATGAAAAAGAGTTCGTTAATCCGAACATTAAGGCCGTTATTCCGAAGGTTCATTGATCCGAAAATGAAATAAGGTTCGTTATTCCGAAGGTTCAATATTCCAAAAATGATATAAGGTTCGTTAGTCTGAAAATAATTAACGAACTAACGAACCTTATTTCATTTTCGGACTTACGAACCCTCGGAATAACGCTCCTTGTTTCATTTTCGGACGAACGAACCTTCGGAATAACGAACCTTTTTTATTTTCGGACTAAAAAACGAAACTTTTTTCATTTTCGGACTAACGAACCTTCGGAATAACGAACCTTCAGAATAACGAACTGTAACCCTTTACTATAGGGATGCATGGAAATAATGTTATTAAAATTTACTCACCGAGTCATGCCCTAGATTGCTCATGATAGCTGAGAGCTTCCTTGGTTTCCATAGTGACTTTCCTTGGCTCTCTACATTAGAATCCCTCCAATCCAGTGTCGTTTTATGGAAAACGATGTTATCTGGGAGCTGATCTTTGCCAACACCATGTCGCTTACTCTCAGACAAGACGTGCGCCCTCATGCGGCCACTGGGATCAAAGACGTGCACCTCGCATCCTCTTTCGGCCATTTCCATCTCGAAACGAATGTTTGTTGAACGAGCTCTGAAATATTTCGCACAAAATGATTTGGGTGGAGGTAAGAGGAGAGGAGGAAGGAGAAAAGTAAAACAATTTTCATTTCCACGATTTCAAATCTGTATGTGGAATTTGCTGCTCAGGTAAGAGACAGAGGGGACAAAAAGTTTCATTTCAAGTTGCCATTACCATTGTTCGTATGATTCATTTTAATGGTTTACAGAATTCATATCTACTTTCAGTGGTTTTGTTTTGTTTTGTTTTGTTGTTGTTGTCTTTTTTGGGGGGAGGTTGCCTTTCCTATTTGAGGAAGAGAGAATGTGTTGTTTATTTTCCTGACGAAACAATTTCATAATGGCCCACAGAACAACACCGTACACCTCCTAACATACGCCATTGAGAAATAAAATGTGTTCATAAACTCGATGAGCAACTATGTTCATGATACATTAAATGAATTTAATGTCAATTGGCGAGTTTTGACCTTCCTCACCCAAATGAGTAAACAACACATCCGGGTCTTAATGCTCCTCTTCCTACGTATGATGAACCTCCATCAAAGCATACCGTCCAAGGCCAGTCTAGAGTGGTTAAACTCAGATTGCTCCGCCCTACTGCTTGATGCTCACGACATTGCACCTGCAAAGCAATACAAACAAGAATTGATTTTGTTTTGGACATGTTTCACATTGGGATTGAGCTCTAAACCTGTGGAGGATATACAAAACTCTTTTAATATCCAACCGATCAATTTGTCATGGGATTTCTTATTCAGTCCAGGGAAACTGCCAACATTATTATTTCCTTTAAAACGTCGATTCTGTACCAAAATGTGCTTGATTCTTGAACACCTTCCTGCAGAATTTGAGGATAGTTGGACGAATGTAAGATTAGTCTGAACAAACCGAAAACAACTTTTTTAAGGGACGGTGGTCTTTATACAAGTATTCAGTTGTTTAATTCTTTGCCATGTGATACGCGTCAATTAGATCAGTTTACTTTATCAGCTTACATCATCTTCTGGAAATTCATCTAGTTTGGTCAACTTGCCGCTCGGTTTCTTGCAGTTATATCAGTATTTGAAGAGCGTGTTTGCAAAAGAGGCTAGATCCACTTTTGATGAAAATTGAGTTTTTGATATCAGAACATTGTTCAACTGTGTTCCTGTCTTTTGAGAAAAATTATCAAGCTAAATTTCAGAGCACTAGCTCGTGAAAAAATGCTCTTTCTATTTTCACTTTTCCGTAGACGCTTGTACAAAACCTGGCAAACAAATGCGTTTTTCTCTGAAGTTACACATGTGGATCTAACCCCTTTTACAAACAAACTATTCATTTATTCCAAATATCCATTTACCATGTTTTTACCATGATTAGCATTATGAAAATGAAATAGAAACATAATGACGATGTCGTTGGTAAATATATGAATTCAGATTTTCAGATTTTCAGATTTATAGATTTCATTTTCAATACATGTATATCAATTATACAATTAAAATTCAAATGCATATAACAAAGAAAAAGAAAAACATGAATTGATATAAAATTGAAACTAATATGCAAGAGCAAAATTCGAGAACAAAAAACTGCATAAAAACTATTTGATAATAACTATCATCATCATCATCATCATTTATTCATTTATTTGTTTATTTATTCATTTATTTATTCATTCATTCATTCATTCATTCATTCATTTTTTATCATGTCATATTGACCGTGGATTATAGAAAGGGGTGATAATTGAGACCATCCCCCTAATTGAAATATTTGGGGATATTATACCCCCCCCCCCCTCCTCGTGATCGAAATCCATAAAAATCATTTCTAATTTAAAGTTCTATTCTACTTAAACTACATCTGAGTATTAAAGCCATTACCCATATCAGCTGCCAAAGATTTAACTTCCTTTCATAACAAATGAAAGGAATGATCATTGTAAGATTATTTCTATAGACATGATAGACTTATACCTGTATTGTGGTAATGTATTTGAAGAAACGTTTAGCTTCAGCGTCCATGGAATGATCGTTACTGGCCCAAGGCTGGAGTAAAAGACCGCTTTGAGTTCTCTCACCACTCTGTCAAAAAATCACAACATCATGTTTTAATCTGATTTCCTATTCTTTCCTTAGCCAGAGAATAATCACATATTTCTCCTATGTGGAAGTTCCAAAGAAATTTATTTAAATAAATTCATGATTAGATGAGATAAGTTTTTACTGAATAGCCGAGATTTCCATGGTAAAGCACAAGAATACTTCATACATAGTATAGAACCAAGTTCAGTGGGTTATAAAACTTCCATGAAACGCATGCCAGGGTACAAAAATTTTCTCCCAAAACAAAACGCATTGCTTTTAAATCAACTTGGCCTTGTCAGCTAAATCAAATATAGCACTAAAGTTTACAGAGATTGATTGGGTCTCATTATAAGCAAGCTCTCTCTCTCTCTCCCTCCCTCTCTCCATTTCTCTCCCTTTCTCCCCTATCTCTCCCTCCCCCCTCTCTCTCTCTCTTTCTCTCTCCCTCCCTCTCTCCATTTCTGTCCCTTTCTCCCCCCCTCTCTCTCTCTCTCTCTCTCTCTCTCTCTCTCACTCTCTCTCTCTTCCTTTCAGATCGCATCTGTTTTTTAGCCCGAGTGAATCTTACAAACTTCAATGCCATGGGCAGATGGAGGGGGGGGGGGGGTCTTGTCGCTTTATATCGGGTAACTACATTCTTAAACTAAAATGCTAAATCACCATTTAAAAGGGCCAGTGAGTGACTACATTATCATAATGGTAGAGTAATACTCATTAGAAAGGTTGGAATCCAGTTTGTTCAAAGTGTTAATCTACCATTTTGAAAATGTAGTCACTCCTCGGCCATTTAAAATGGTGATTTAACATTTTAGTTTTTAGAGTGTATATTTATGAAATTGAGATAGAAACAACCCCCCCCCCCCCCAGCTCCTTCTTCCCTTCGCGCTTATATCATGGACAAGTAGAAGTATGTTTACCATTGTGATACATTCAAATTTAACATGAACAGACGTCAATCCCGGGTAAGATTTAAGGTTTGTCGAATCGAAACTAGATGAATTAGATTAGATGCAGTTGACCTCGGAAGTCAAGTTTATATTAGGCAGGATCAAACCGCTGAGAGACGTGTTGCTTTATAGACATTACTATCCTGAATGGCTTAAACATTGAAAACATCGCTGAGAAAGGAAGGGGGTCAAATAGCATCGAAGCGGTGGAACAAATTCAGCAGCCTCAGACAACCAAACCATGCAGGAAACTTGATTTCAAAAAGGAGGCAACTTTATCTCAAATTTAAAAAAAAATGTAGTGAATAAGTGAAATATGAAAAACTGTAGAAAAAATACTTAATCATTTCTTTTCATTAATTTACATTATAGAGTACATCATTACATCTTGTTTGTTTTGTTTATTTCGTGGAGAATTCTCACACTTTTATCTTCCCTTCATAAAATACGGCCATGTCCCTAGTTCTATCCCGATGCATTCAATATGAATGGTGGAGTAACTGAAAGACATGTTCTCTTTCCATGCTTTCTACCATTATTATTACAAAAAAAATTGAAGTAAGCACCCCCCCCAAAAAAAAAAAATACTTCTGACTTTCTATCGAAGGGAGGGGGGGGGGGATGTTGACACTGAAACATTGCCAAAGTTGCCAAAACTATTAAAGCGGTCACTCTTGCTAACATCATCATCTGAAGAAGGGAAGATTTTCAACTATTATGCTTGTGCCTATTCACCCTCATCATCAACTCCTGCATGAATAGGGTTAATATTTAACTGAGAGATCATGACATTTCCGTCTAGGAACATAATGGCAAGTCTAGAGAGTATCCTTTATGAACTGAGTCTGAGAAAGACATCATAAACACTCCCACAACTACATTTAGTACCATGACTACGCGGGGCATTTGGTGACATGCGCCCCATAAATAGATTTTAAAGGAAGAAAATCATATTAATTCTAAACCAAAAAAAAAGTAAAGGGAGAGGAAAAGGAAGGAGGGTGAAAGACAGCACGCTGAACCCTCCTCTTACACTTCCCTAAGCAATAGCCTTTTTAATTTGCATTTTATCTATCGAGTACCTCCTCCCCATGATACCAGGGCCCCTCAATGTCTGACCTATTCTGCGCCAATGCTAACAAGTCCATTGCATCGGTTTTTGAATATTGTTCGATGTATAGTGTTTATCCGCGTAAATGTAATAGTGGCAAGCGTGTTCAAAACATTGAGCCTGCTTGACAGACTAATACTATAGATAGATAGAAAGAAGACAAATGTAGGACCTTATTCTTGATTGAAATTTAGAAGAAGAGTGAGAGAGAGGGTGGAAGAGAGAGAGAGCGCGCGTGAGAGAGGGGGAGCGATATTCCGTCTAAAATGTCAGGATGACGTGAGTGAGGATGGCTTTTGAGAAGGTGCAGTCGGAACCCTTTGTCGGCACGGTCGTTCTTCAGCTAGCTATAAACACCATTAACGAAATGTGGGTTTTGATAAATATCCATTTGCGGAAATCAGTAACATTACTTTGCCCAATTAAGCCTCATTAGGATCATCTTATCTAGAGGCATAAATGACACCACGTCAGCTAGAAAGTAATAAAATGAGGAAAACGCCCCACAAGATAGACCGCCGATACTTTAAAGTGAATTAGATGAAGCAAGATACGGAGTATGTATGGTGCATTGAAATGACAAGCCAATAGGAAGATTGTGTCTCGCCCACCCGTGGCTAAATAACACGAAAGTTTCCCCAAGTACATCCCTTGCCCTAACCAAGTTTGATGTCACAAGAAAGTCTTGCAGGTCGTAAAGTTTGACCTAAAATGACCTTTCACCTTACCATGTGACCTGACAGCACAATAGCATGAATGTACCCCTAGTGCATCTATCACCCAAATTTGGTTGCTATTGCAGCAACATGTGCCAAGTTATGCATCATAAGAGAGTCTTGCAGGTAAACTTTAACGTTTGAAATACAAGAAATGACAGAGGAAAAGCAAATTCAAGAATTTGAAAACATCTGTAACATATGACCTCCAATGACCTTTCACCTTATCATGTGAAGTCCAACAGAATGATAACATGCACTTCCCCTTAGTGATCTGCAACCCAAGTTTGACTGAAAAGTGTGACACGGTTGCAAAGTTTTGTGTCATAAGAGAGTCTGGCACGTAAACTTTAACCGTTCAACGTTTGACCTGTAATGACCTTTGACCTGACCATGTGACCTCTGACTGGACCATAACATGCAGGTCCCCTTAGTGCATCTACAACCCAAGTTTGATAGATAAGTGTCACACGGTTGCAGAGTTTTGTGTCATAAGAGAGTCTCGCACGTAAACTTTAATGTTTGACCTGAAATGACCTTTGACCTTACCATGTGACTTATGACTGGACCATAACATGCAGGTCCCCTTAGTGCATCGACAACCCAAGTTTGATAGATAAGTGTCACACGGTTGCAGAGTTTTGAGTCATAAGAGAGTCTTGCACGTAAACTTCAACGTTTGACCTGAAATGACCTTTGACCTTACCATGTGACCTCTGACTGGACCATAACATGCAGGTCCCCTCAGTGCATCTACAACCCAAGTTTGGTTGAAAAGTGAGTCACGGTTGCAAAGTTATGTGTGATAAGAGAGTCTTGCACGTCAACTTTAACGTTTGACCTGAAATGACCTTTGACCTTACCATGTGACCTCTGACTGGACAATAAGATGCAGGTCCCCTTAGTGCATCTACAACCCAAGTTTGATTGAACAGTGTCACACAGTTGCAGAGTTTTGTGTCATAAGAGAGTCTTGCACGTAAATTTTAACGTTTGACCTAAAATGACCTTTGACCTTACCATGTGACCTCTGACTAGAGCATAACATGCAGGTCCGCTTAGGGCATCTACAACCCAAGTTTGGTTGAAAAGTGAGTCACGGTTGCAGAGTTTTGTGTCATAAGAGAGTCTTGCACGTAAACTTTAACGTTTGACCTGAAATGACCTTTGACCTTACCATGTGACCTCTGACTGGACCATAACATGCAGGTCCCCTTAGTGCATCTACAACCCAAGTTTGGTTGAAAAGTGAGTCACGGTTGCCAAGTTATCTTTCATAACGTTTGTGACGGACGGACGGACGGACGACGGACGGACGACGGACGGACGACGGACGGACGACATTTGGATCCCTTAGTCTCGCCTTCACCTCCGGTGGGCGAGACAAAAAATGAATTGGGATTAAATTTGATCATATTTCATATTTTGCAGCAAGATCTTGGTGAGGAGAGGGAGAGAGAGGGGGGGGAGTGAGAGAGTTAGAAAGGGATTATGGGAGAAAGAGAATGTCAAGGTTATATTATTGATGATATAACATCCGTTCATATTTTGTAATCAGGTAATGGTAGTTTTCAATGTTTTGTGTTTTGTGTGCTTAAATAAATGGCCCCATATGTATAAAACAGAGTCCGATTATTAATTTAGCTGCCCTGTTAATTAATGAGACGACGAATTATATACCAAAAAGTCAGTAGAAACGATAAATATAATAGATAAACTTTGTGGGATTGGGACCCTTGGGATAGAGATAATGGAGTGATGAGAAGAGATAGATAAAGAAACGCTGGGAAGAAGGAAGAGAGATGGAGCAAAGAGAAAAAGAATTAAGAAAGAAAAAAAATTGCGAAAGTAGGACAGAAATACAGATATAAAAGTGAATAATGATAATAATAATGATAAGAAATCATGCTTTTATAGCGCAGTATATACATACGCGCTTTACAAAGAGCTTGATAAGTGAATAATAATAAATCAAAGTGTGCAACCTTACTAAGAATTATTTTTACACATCCAGTTTTTAACGATATGGTCTAACAATATTCTATGTAAGTAACAACTCATTGGTAGAGCAACATTATTAATTCTTAAACATGTTAAATAAAGATACAACATTATCCGATTATAGCCCGAACGTTTACTTCTTGACATCAAAATTATGTGATTGTTTTGTTATTCAATAAAACACACAAAAATTACATCATATAACAAAGCATCAACATAATTATAGTTCATTTTTTAAAAGGAAGGTCTTGAGGAGAGAAGCCAAAGTTGGATAGCGGGGGAGAAACGGTAGAGAGAAAGAGAGAGAGAAGAGGTGGAAAGAGGGAGACTCGGGGGTCATTTAGATAGATGGATGGGATAAGTATACCATAGAGCAGCCAGATAGTTTCTTTCTTATCATGATCATGATGTTACTACTTTGTTCCTCCAAATTCAAGCCCATGCTCGAGAAGGTTATGAGGAGAGAGTTTATCTGCTTGAATATGATTTTATACATTCCATTGAAAGGCCTTTTTAGATTTATGATGTAAACATTCTCAAGACAGTCGTGAACTCGACAAAACCCTACCACAAACACACACACAAAGAGAAAAAGTAGAATTTTTTAATGCATCGTCATAAATCTGGGGTTATCTTTGTGTATACACATTCTTCTTATTCTACATAAGGCATATGATATTTCTAAATGTTACAATCATCTCCAGTTTTAATCATTGTTATTCACTATTGATTAGAAACACGATAAAGTTACAATAATTCATCGACAGAAGAACAACTGAGCGTTTGGTTCATGCCTTTGTCATGTGCCATTTTGATTTTTGTAACAGCCTCCTTATTCACTTACCAAAGGGCCTCATTCAAAGACTACAGATCATCCAAAACTCAGCAGCTCGACTAGTCACTCGCACTAGAAAACATGATTCAATATCTCCTGTCTTACGCAATTTACATAGGGTACCAGTCCAGTTTCGAATCCAGTTCAAGATTTTGTTACTAGCTTTCGAATGTTTTCATGGACTAGCTCCTTCGTATTTGAATGATTTACTCACTGTATACAAACCAACAAGACAGCTTCGATCACGCACACAGAATCTGTTTATCGTACCTCCTATTCAAACAAAAACATATGGCGAACGTTCATTTGCTCATGCTGCATCAGTTTTATGGAATAACCTCCCAAACTCTCTTAGAAACATGGACACAATAGAGAAGTTTAAATCTCCACTTAAAACACACTTATTCAAAACATATCTTAGTCTAACAAAGTAAACTCAGTAACCTATCTTTCAATCATGTCTTTCCTTTCCTTTTTCTCTCTCTTAGAGCATATAGGGATTAATTGAAATATATTTTCTTCCTTTAAAAAAAGTGTGTCTGCATGGGGGGGGGGGGGGGGGGGCGGAATTTGTACACACCATCCCCCCTCTCCCCCAAGTGGGGGGTGATAGATTCCCCTGCCCCTTGGAATTTACGCCAATGTAGTGCTCCCTAGAGGGGAGGGTGCAGGGAGGGGGGAATTTCCCCCCTCCCGCGCGAAGCGCGGAGGCTCCGTCGTTTCTTTGAATTATTAGTTGTTGGTAATAAAGTCTATCTTCTGCGGCGTAACTAGGATTTCATTTTAGGAGGAGGGTGCAGGGAGGGGGGAGTTTCGCGGAAGCTCCGGCGGTTTTTTTTTCGCTGTCAGTTCCCGCTCTTCTTACATTCTCTGCCTGTTATGGGGTGGGGGGAGGATACGCATAGCCAAAAATTTCCCGGTAATTAAGTCTAGAATCAGTGGTGTAATTCTCTGCCTGTTTTCGGGGGGGGGGGGGGCAGAGCCGAAAATTTCCCGGTAACTGAGTCTATAAATAGAATATGCGGAGGTGAGCCCGCACCGCGAGTTGCTTGTTGTGAAGCCCTTAGTGGGTGGGGCCAAGGGTTCTGATGGGGGTCTACAGGGAAAGCCACTGCGGGGGAGCCCCCGGAAACTCCGGGGTTTTGGTACTAAATTTTCCCTCATTTCTTTTGTTTCACTTTGCTTTCTTTTTTTTTCTTCTTCTTCTTCTTCTTCTTCTTTCCCTCTTTTCCCCCTCTCTCTCTTCCTCTTTCTCCCCTTTCTCCTTTTTCTTTCCCTTTCTCCTTCTTTCTTTCCCTTTCTCCTTCTTCCTTTTCCTTTCTTCTTCTTTCTTTCCCTTTCTCCCTTCCTTTTTCTTCCTTTCCCTTCCTTTCATTTTTTCCCAGTGGTTTGGTGGATTTTCCCGCTGAAATCCTTCAGGGGAGCACTCTGCCCCCCTGCCCCCCCCCCCCCGGTTGTTACGCCACTGCTTGGTAATGAGTCGTCAAAAGGCGGTGTACACCGAAGCGATTACCCGAGACATCCCCGAGTGACTGATGATCAGCCATGCATCTATGGAAGATGATTAATCATGCTATAAGTGCTTCACACTGTCTGCCTGTATACACTCATCCAAGTTCATTCTCAGGCGAACCGTTCCCTCTTCATGGAGGATAGCAATAAAGATGCTCTACAGCGATGAGAATACTTGCTATGCTTATGTGCACACCGCCAAACCAAAGCCAGACCGACTTCAACCAACTATTCGTTGTGGCGTAACTTTTGTTCGGTCTGCCATCGGTCTGTTATCGGTATGTCGTCTGTCTCGTAAAGCCAACCGCACACTATACGATCTGTCTGCGATCCGATTTTGGAAAAAACAGTTGTTCTAGCATTTGATATGAACATTCAAACATGTAAAGTCTTAATAACCAAAGTTCTGAAAAGTCGTATAAATAGTGAAATGGGAATTCCAGGGTATTGCAAAGCTACTTGTATGAATAAAAGCGAGGTAAACACCGAATCGTAAGGACGTCATAGCAAGCTTGCGAATGGCTACGATTTGATGCCGATTTTGCCTTTACTCAGACCACAAGGCTGGCAGTTAACCAAAATTTTTATTTTAGCATTCCAATCATTACTGCAAACTTCAAATAAGATAATTTTACTTGTGTAAACTGTCATATCAAAAGTAAAATGCCATTTGTTCGAAAAATCGGGTCCCAGTCGGATCGTATAGGGTGCGGTGAACTTAAGTTTAACTGGGGATGGTATTCACCATAGCCAGACTGAATTGAATTGGTTTGAACATTGCTCAAAATGATCTGAAGAACAAGAAAGGACGAAGCGTACATGATGGTGATGTGGGTAAAACTGGGAACGGTGATCACGGTCATTTTAAAACATTCATTGAATGAAGGAAAAAATCAGGCAACTTGTTTTACAGGTAAATATTTGGATATATTATCTCTATGTACTTCTATAAATACTTCAAGAGTCAAAATTAAAAGAAAAAGGGAGTGTATGGTGAAATGGTTCAATCTACGGATAGTATAAAGGCGTTCAGTTTTATTAACAATAGTAGGACCAACATTAAACGTCTCATGGCAAAAACAAAACAAACACAAAAACAACAATGCAAAATTGAGTCACAATGAAGCAGAGAGAACTGGTCCGACATGTTCGAAACAGAATACGAAACTAGAAAATGTATAACGAGAGAGAGTTCAGCAAATTAAACAAAAAATAAAGAGAGAGAGAGTTCAGCAAATTAAAACAAAATAAAGAGAGAGAGTTCAGCAAATTAAAAAACCCACACATTTGTTTCCCTCTCTTTATTCGCTTCTGGCAATATTCGATATACTCGAGTATGATGAATGTAGTGACTTTACAGTCTTGTGGATTCAGTTTTGTTACTCTTCCATTGTTCTTTTGGGCTCTTAGATCAGCTCTATTGATATGCAGACTTTGGCCGTCTATCATCCGATCATTGAAAGGATCTTTTTTTATTATTTTCATTGTCTGGGGCGTGTTTGCGGGGGCCTTCAAGCGTCGACTTTCCTCGACTTTCCGCGTTTGTAATTCACAAAAATCTTATAGATGCTATTTAGATTATATTGTTTTAAAAAATAGTTCAGGAAATTGCGGAAGCGCAGGATTATTTTGGTGGTAATGATAATACGGAATTCCTTTGAAATTACCCGTTGTGTTAAATACTATCACTAAATTTCTAAGCTGATCGTTCTACGTTATCCGTTCTTCATGCATGTTCTTAGTTGTTTGTCCAACCCTCCCCCCCACCCCCGTTTCATAAAACTTATTATCAATAACAAGTTGCAGTAACTGTTATAAGCTACTGAAATCCTTGCTTCTGATTGGCTGAGAGCAAATTTGTAATATGAATGTGGCAGTTGGTACTGACAACAAGTTTTATGAAACGGGGCCCTGGTCCATACTGAAAGTCAATTTCGATGGGACTTCTAAATGGTGACCCTGATTATCGAATCTCATTTTTAATTAGACAAAACTCAGCCTACTGATAACAGATTTGAATTTCCAATTAAACATGTTTACACTGGTCCCGTGAATATGAACATTTCTGCTTTCACAGGCCGTAAGGGCTGATCCTATTTTACTGATAACGATGACGGTACAGGGAGAAAGTTACTGGAACTATATTGATGTTATGACGTCATCGAGTCCGAGCGAATCAGATCTGAAGGCTCACCTGCACAAATAGATGAAATGGGACCTATACCTCACCGTTATATCCAATCATATTTCCACCATAAACTTCTTAGGCTTAAACGCTTTTAAATTTAGATTTATCTTAATCATTGTAGATCGAATGTAACCAACGATTAATAAAAGTATAGCGATTCGACACATATGATTTTAATATCCCAGCGTTGGTATAACCAAAAATGCACCACATAAGCCGTTACCACAATGCAGAGCACACCTGTTGCTTGTCAGTCAGTTATCATGGTGGCATTGCACTACAATCTGCAAGCATACATTCTTTAAAAACAAAATTACTGGTAACCGTGCTAGTATTCAAATCATGGGTACAATGCAGGCCTCTTGTATCGTTTGGTATTGGATTGTAAATGGTGCGTCACTATAATATTATATCTGAAATAGTTCATTTTTCTATAGGAAAAATACTAGGATTGAAAGTTTGAAAGTTGATTGAAAACACAAGAACATTTCAGGGTATCAGAGTACAATGATAGAATACATATCATATATACATAGATCAGTTACATGTTCAATTAATAATTACATGTCTAATTAATAATTATGAATTACATGTTTAATTAATTGTTCAATTATGTATTCATAAAATATAAACAAGCAGTGGATTTCAGAGCTTCATATCAAACTTCACATCTTCCTCAAAGAAAAAGTTTTTTTTTATATATCTAAACAAATTATCATTGGAAACAATTGAAACATGTCTAATAATCAAACATTCTTATTGACCAGAAAGCAAATGTGATAGAAAAATGAAGTAAGTTTGTTTGTGTTGTTATCTCATTTTGAATTTAATTGACCCATTTTCAACTCAACTTAATATATTCTTCTCTTTAGAAGTTGGTATGTTAAAAGTAATAAACGAGGTTGTGTCTGGCGTTTCAAGCTAGACGTCAGAAGCTGTGAAGACTTGCCATGGTTGCCATAGTGAAGATCGAAGGACAAACAGAAATCCATCCTTGTGATCGGATGTAGCTTCTTGACCCTGAGGATTAAATACTCATTACAATACATCCTCACATTCCCTCCAGTATGTATCTTTCTCAAAAATGGGGGGGGGGGGGGGGGTAGGGGTCACAACGGCCCATTCTGTATCCGCCCTTTGTTTCTGTTTTTGTGCCTATGGTAGGTATATCGGTCTAGACCTATACTTCTCCCATTGTACATTCTAAAAACAAATTAGTCAAAATAACTAGATTATGGGTTCAACCGATATAGCTATAGTCATAAAAGTTACTATATTCTCAGTCATTCAGAAATGACTGAGTTCTAGTCAAAATACGACTAGAAAATAGTCACATATGACTAAAATATGGTTCTAAAAATGAATTTTAGTTGCACCCAGATGACCCTTTCATCTTATCATTTTTAACTGGTTTGTTTTAAGAGTGTGCAGGTACCTCCATTTTGTGAAGCGGTATATGCGTAAAAAGCAGTGGCGGTGTGTTTCATGTAACGAGGGGGGGGGAACACGGAATGCCTCCGACGAAAATCTGTTTCGAGAAGTGAGAGGGGGGTGATCGTTACTATGCGAGCGAGCGAAGCGAGCGAGCTAAAAATAACCGCAAAAAATAATGAAAGAAGCCTGATTTTGCCATCAAAATGCATTCTAGGCCTATAAAATATTTAATTTGTTGGCCTAAAATTGGTCACCTGACTCAAAATAGAAAAACGATATATTAAGCTTTAAAAAATCGAGGGGGGACGATCCCCCAGAAAAGAAATCGAAGGGGATATGTCCATTTGTCCCCCCCCCCCTTGCCAAACGCACGTTTCATGAATTCAAATACAAGCACCTAAAACGAAAACTTAAGAGTAATTAAAGGAAAGGCATATCAAGACTGTAACAAAACCAGAATGTCCAAACACAAACTGGAAAACAGGTGAGCTTACATGCCTCAGTATATCCTTAGACAACCTAGAGTGTCGAAAAATGACTGAAAATACATTTCCTAGATTCAAATAAAAGCATAAACCGACTGTTAATACTAAAGAATAATACTAATAATAATTACACGACCTGGGTACAAAAATGTAGGCAGCTTATAGAAACGGTTAAACAAGTAAGAACGGAAATCAACTCAGTTGTCCCGACAGCATTTCGAAAGATAGAACAAGTGATTCTAATCTCTGATTTCAACAAACTGTTGTCAGTACGTTTACATTTTGATAATGCATGACGAAAAATTCAAAATTATCTTAAGCTAGTGTACATCTGATCTCAAAATTAGCTAAGAAAGTGGGTTTCGAAACAAAAATCTCCTTAGACCATGCATCTGACTGCCTCGATCAATGTAAATCGATTCCATTAATATGAAGTATCAATGTGCAATATTCGATACAAGTCATGGAGTAGATAGAGAGCAACTGTACATAGATCAGCCCCTACAAGCTGAGAAAGAATGTAGACAAGGATGGATCAGACAAATCTAATTGGGCTAGTGATGCCGTACAGGCGTTTCATGTCTTTGCTCCACATACATGCAGAGATGTTAGTCAATGACGAAGAAGGCATTTTAGTCAGAAAAGGCCAGTTGCCGATATAACTCCCGTGGTAGGGTCTATTAAAGTGCATTGCAAATCTTGGCGCTTTTTTGAGGGCCTAATTCTTGTAAAACAATTATAACAGGCAAAAAAAAAAAAAAAAAATGGATAGGGGTCCAGATCCCCGTAACCCCCTCCTATCCGCCCATCTTGCCTATAACGCTCATTATGAATTATTATATGCACATTATCTGCACCATTTCATCAAGGAGTGAGACATACACTGAGGAATATTGTCTGTGTATAATACATGTACAATCTGGGTACACCCCTGTGAGAAATGATGCATTTTGATGCCGAAACCTTGTTTGGTTGGTTCATTTCTGTTTTTTTTAAACTCCCTTTTGCAGTAAAGAATATAGCATTACCCCTCTCTAATCTATCTCCACCCCTTCTCTGTTTCTCTCTCCCTCCTCTCCCCCCCCCCCCTCACTCT
This sequence comes from Echinometra lucunter, assembly GCA_029962745.1. Lineage (NCBI taxonomy): Eukaryota > Metazoa > Echinodermata > Echinoidea > Camarodonta > Echinometridae > Echinometra > Echinometra lucunter. Next base: position 18,019,479 of record CM057160.1, on the reverse strand, counting down.
CTCCCCTCTCCATCCCTCCCTCTCTCTCTCTCTCTCTCTCTCTCTCTCTCTCTCTCTCTCTCTCTCTCCATCCTTCCCCATCTCTCTCTCTCTCTCTCTCTCTCTCGCTTTAAACAAATTCATAGGGATCTGAGGTATGTCCGACAGGTCACAAAGAGGTGAGGTTTATGAAAATATTTCCATAAACCTAAACAAATAAGGAGTTTAGGTCAGGACACAGTGCATTCTTCATCTTGAATTTAAAGCTTGAAGTATATAGGGAGATGAAACTCCCATCTCCCTGCTTGAAGCATCTGCTTTGGACATGTTGGACGGTGTGGAGACTCGGAATTCGGACTTCTGCTTCCGACCTACATTCCAAGTCTCGACGCATTACGTAATATGTTTGTTGACAGCCCGAGGATGTTGAAAGTCCTTGTCATGACCTAGATAAATCTATCCCTGAACACTTCTACTTGTCCTCATGAGGTCACATGGCAGGTGTGCATCGCTCGGTTAATTGCCACTTGGTCTAATACCACTTTGTCTAATGCCCGTTCGGTCTCATCCCACGTGGTCTAATCTCATTTCGTCCACAGTCAGTTCGTCTTATAACCATTTGGTCTAATTACCACATAGCACATTTACCATTTCGTCTAATTTCTAGTTATGCTATGCCCATTTCGTCTAATACCCACTTAATCTAACACCACTTAGTCTATCTGATTAGACGAACTGGTAATATACCAAATGATCATAAGACAAAATGAGGAAAACTAAGTAGACGAAGTGGCAATTAGACCATTTGATCATTAGACAAAATGACAATTAGCCCAAGTAGGTATTAGACCGAATGATGAATGGACCAAGCGGCAATTAGACCTAATTGATAGTAGACCAAATGGGTTCAGACATAGTGGTGTTAGACGATCTGGGAATCAGACCAACTGGCAGTGGTAGCCAAGTGGCTATAAACACACATCTCTCTCTCTCTCTCTCTCTCTCTCTCTCTCTCTCTCTCTCTCTGGTTTTTATTTTTTATTCAGGTGCATGTGCCAATTTCTTCAGGGAGATGACTTTTTCAATCATTTCAGTAAAACTGGCAAATTTTGTTCAACTTTCGTCAACACCTGCAAGGTTCATGTGTAATATCTTGTTTACAGGCCATCAGCGCAAGAGGTTTGATTTTTGACCACTTCCTACTTTCCTAATTCCTCCCACGAAAACAATAATAATTTTAACCAAATTACTAGTCCAATGATTTTCCTTCAACCATTTTCCAACCACACTACAACCACTTTCATGTAGATATAAGTTGTGCTCACAGAAATAATCATCCAATTCGAGCAAATCCTCTTATTTGATTTATATCCTATATGACATTTCGGTCATCCAGCAATATCGCGCACAATATCCATCTATGCTTCCACTGGTGCATACTGAATAACAGTCGTTGGAAACCAAATTGAATGTGGTTTTATTCATTAAGAATCTCAGTATACCTCGAGTATATGGCAAGGGGGGATATTGCATTTTCATCTTCCAATAATCATCGCAATACCAGCTGGCTTTAAATAAAAAAGCCTGAAAACCACAGAGATGCCAACACAGCCTAAAACAGCACCAAAAGTTAATCAGAAAGCCTAAAATGGCTCCAAAAGTAAATCAGAAAGCATGAATCCAAGAGACAGCCTGAAAACTGGCATCACTGATGCAATGCCAATAGTAATGTGCATGCATGGATTAAATCGCATGAAACAGGCTTCCAATAACTATTTCGAATAGTATTTTGTATGGTGTTATTTACCAAGGATAGCCTCACGGTCCTCCAATAAAAAAGATAGAGGAAGAACCAAAGATTGAACCGAAGATCCCTACTATGAGAGCCTTCACAATATAGAGAAAGACTTGTGATTAGAATCCAAACCATTATGGAAGAAATAGACCAAACATGACAATTTCCATTTTGATAGGATGTCTTAAGGCCATCAGTGATGTATACAACAAATTTTATAATTAGTCTTGAACTAATTTCATAAACACGTTCAAAAACATGAATAATATTCTAAGGAAAGCAAGTAGAATAACTGACATTCATCAGTACATTATCAGCACATCATCATGATCATAGCAAACTCAAATTATGTGTTACAAGAAAGAAAATGATCCCTTTTACACGGAATGTGATTTTGCCTTTAGACATGTTCCCTATACATGTCTAGTAAAGTGCCCCAGAACAGGGGACTTTAGCCTCCTCCTCCTCCACTTTTTTTAAAGACACAATGATTATGAAGTAGAAGTAAACGCTATATTCGTTCGCTTGATTGCTCAGCCCCAGCACCTTTCAAAAACACCCCTCGACTCCATTATTTTAAGTCTTATTTTTAAAAAAGAGTGAAAACAACAATTTACAGACCGCCTTTGGTGATTAAACTCTCTTATTATCTTAAAACACCATAATCCTGGAATATCGTCTATGTCACAAGGAAAAGGCCTCCTCCGCTTTCCCCTCACATCACAGATAAATCATCACATAACAATGAACTATTAATATCCACCCACTTCTGGTCTGATAACCCCATCATGTCAATCAGTCATAAAAAATCTTCTGATATCATAACCCCATCATGGCAATCGGTCATGAAAATTACTTTCTGATATCATATTCGTGAAATTCGGAGATTAACATTCATCTGCCTCGGATTACAACGATACTGTCATGTTTGATGTCAAGGGTTAAAGGTCAGAGGTCAATAAAACTATCTGCAGTAGATCAACACAGGATGACACCCCCATACTGTCATTAACTTTCAGTGTGCTCTGATACGATGATGATACTTTTCTCAAGGTAAACATAAAAGCATACCCCCAATCATGACCAAAGACCATATTCAAGCTTACATCACATGTGTCACACATTAAACGAACATAGCCCAACAAAATGACTTATAGGCTAACATAGCAAAATGCAAAATGAAATTAATTTTTTTGAAATATCACAACATAATCAATAAAATGTCAGCGATGGCATATACGGTATGGTGTCTCAGAAAGTATCCTGACTGTTTTCCTTATTAATGGAAGTCCCTTTGTTATGACCGGGCTATATGCCTTTCATCTTTAGTTTTTAGTGACCCCATCTGCCGTTGAAAATGTCACCCTTGCCCTTCACCTATATGCCTTGAAAGAGCACATAAATGCGAATTTTCGCACTGAAATAAATGTGCCAGCCCCGCCCCCCCCCCCCCCCACAATAGTATATATTGCAGATTCGACAAGCTACTGAATCTTAAAAGTTGTACTTTGTTTTATTGATTAACATGAATTTCATTAAACTGGTAAAAAAATATAAGGTTGGTTAATATATGAACCGACCAACTGTTGGTTAAAAGAAAATTGCGTGTAAAAAGAATGGAGATTTCTTTTAACCAACATTTGGTCGGTTCAGATATTAACCAACCTTACATTTTTTTTACCAGTGTTTTGAGAGTGTATATCTATCTGCATTATTAAATCAACACAATAGGAAGATCTGCAACATACAAATAGTATGCTGCTCCAAATTATCACATAATTCTGTCAAGCCTCCCCACTCAAACTCATCCTTACTTATTGTTGATCTGAAGTCGATATTGTTGTTAACATGCGTGGGTGAAATGTCAAGGGAGTTAGAAAAAACAGTTATCATCATTTTTATCAACTATATTCACCTCTTCCAATCACTCATAACTTTTCATATTTCTCTCGCCTCACTGTAGAAATAGAAGACAATTTATTTCCGTTTCTTCTCTTTTTATAAACAAATTCGGAGGGATGGCTCTCTTATTAAAAAAAAATGAGGGTACAAGGATTAACAGGGAAAATATGAAAAATTATGTCATCCACCAAAGGTTTTGGGGCTCAAAATGATTCATTCTTATTGCAACTGTATCGTAATGGCGTACTACCAACTGCTTCAGGTTGTAGTTTCATTCCATGTAAATTCTCCGAATGTTTATTCACAGTCCCAGGCAATTACCCCTATGTTGTGTCTGAAAACAAGGCTTAAGGCATGTTAAAAGATGAGTCACCTGCCTTCTATTTGACCGTGTATTATTTGACTTGGGTCTTCTCTAGTGGTTCACCCCTCGGATGCCAATGGATATAGATGGGAGAGAAGAAAATTAAGTGTGAAGGAAGATAGATAAAGGGAAAGATCAAGGTGAATGTTAAAAAGTATGAAATATAGATCGAGAGGGAAGAGGGAGGGGAGGAGAGGAGAGGAGGAGGGGAGGAAAGGAGAGGAAAAGAGAGGCGGAGTAGAGATAATAAACTCATAAAAACATTTGATTAAAAGACAATGTTTCATGTGTAGAGTTTAAGCCTGTTTTAATGTCAAAATAAAAAAAAAATAAAGACATTACGTTTTTTGCCGTTTTCCAGGTTGAAACAGAACAACAGAAAAGATATGAGACGATTTTGAAGAAAAATTTGACGAAAATGATCGCTAAAAGACGAAATTGCTTTTGCTGTTATGTGTGCAGCGAGTGTGACCGACGAATTTGAATTGTAAATGACGAGAATGTGTGCCAAATGACTACATTGAATAGACTTTGTTCGAAAATGATCGACAAAAGACGAATTTGAAGCTAGGATTGGCATACTCCAGACTTCTCTTGAAATACAAATCTATTAAATTGAATGAAAAGAGTTTGAAAATGAACGGGAAAACCTATGTTATCAAAGAATTAGCATAATTATGCTGTTCGTGAATTTTTCAGAGGAATTGCAGTTTCCACAGTATCTACTCTCGCATTCGCATTCACATTTAATGCTGATAACACACAGATTCAGTTTTGCAAGCAAGTAAATATTTATTGCACCGCTCCATGTCTGTCAGAAGTGACACTCCTACATCATTATTATGCATGGCGCCAACGTGAATAGACCTGCTCACTAATTTTATGCATACTTGTAGAACAAAAACTTCCCTTGACAAGTGAGAAGCTTGCCAGAGACTTGCTCGACATAGCAACATTAGTTGCAAATTGGATACTTCTATTCAGATCCATTATGCATAACAGATGAAGCATGTGAAATGAATGGTTGGTAACATTGTGGGCATAATATACATGTACATTGTAAAGTTGAATCTTCTTCTTCATTCTTTTCTTCTTCTTCTTCTTCTTCTTCATTCTTTTCTTCTTCTTCTTCTTCTTCTTCTTCTTCTTCTTCTTCTTCTTCTTCTTCTTCTTCGTCTTCTTCTTCTTCTTCGTCTTCTTCTTCTTCCTCTTCTTCTTCTTTTTCTTCTTCTTCTTCTTCTTCTTCATTCTTTTCTTCTTCTTCTTCTTCTTCTTCTTCTTCTTCTTCTTCTCCTCCTTCTTCTTCTTCTTCTTCTTCCTCTTCTTCTTCTTTTTCTTTTAAATAAAAGACATCTCCATACCCATCGTCTCCCATTTGATAAATTCCTGAGAATCACTCGTTATGTCATTCTTATCGTTGTTCTTTTTTTTTTTTTTTTTACTCACAGCGACTGGCATAACATGATTATAACATGAAAGTCTACTACAGACATCAAGCTAAATCGTACTAGTCGATAGTCGATGTTTAACAGTATAGAAAGTCAATATGACATTAGTGGACATAATATGCACATGCCTTTGAGCCACTTGATTTATTTTATCTCTTTTTTGTTGTTACTGTTCTTACGTTTTACATCTGTAATCATCATATCTCACTTAGTCCTGGCGCTCAGAATATACTAATATCTGCGTACCAACCGTCTCTTCTGTTCTTCCATGCAAACCCCACTTGAAATTTGAACTAGTCCCGTCCACAAATACGGCTTCTCCAGACGTAATGAGAAACAATACAAATTTATAGCTCGAAATGCTCTTGACATGTTAAGTTGATGGTGCCATATTACATGCATCATGCCTGTAATATTATACTTTCTATGAGAGAAATGACTATTTAGGACAAACATGATTCATCAGGGGCGGCGCCAGGGTATTTTGATAGGGGAGCAAGATGTCCAATAGGTAAATTTATTTAAGTTTTAAATGAAAAAATAGGGATATCATAATTATAGTTGCATGACCCACCCCTCTCTTTTCCCATACCCTCTTTCATCCTTCTCCTCTTTTTCTTCTTTTTTTCTGCCCCCTTTTTTGATAACTTGACAAATCATAGGGGGCAGTCCCCCCCCCCCTGTAACGCTGCCCCTGAGGTTCATCGATGGTTCATTTCCAAAGTTACCTCAGCGTGTGTGTGTGTCATGTAAGACCAAGACATGATTGAAACCATTGTTTAAATATTGACCAGTTTCAGAAGAATCAAATTGAACGCCATAATAACTAAGAAATCTCTTCTTTTTTCAGGTTTGAGCGACCCCCCCCCCCCCCCCCCCCCCCCAAAAAAAAGATTTAATTTATATCAAAAAATCGTGCGGCCCTTTTTAATTTGCTTGTCAGATGATATTTTTAGAGGGAAAAGTCGATCGGTCTACATGGTTCTGAGGAAACGTGGAAGAATGTTAGACGAGTTTTACTAAACTAAGCTTTCAAGTCATTTGCAAAGGAAACAATTTGATCTCTCATGAGCTTCATGGACCCAACATTGACTGCTTACTACAGATGACCTTCCTCTGTCTATAGCAATGAACCACTTGCTCTCGAATAAATCAAATATTAACCCTAAGGGCCCATAACTTTACTTAACCACATAAAGTACTGCCGCTTGATGGTTAGACCAGGAAATCGTTACTCTGGTTTAGACAACAAAATTCAGTGGATTATTACAAAACTTGACCTTTCCTGTCGAGATCTCAACACGAGTAGAGCAGATGTAGACCTTGGGAGGGAGTATAATACTTGACGAATCGAGGGGGGGCATTGTAAAAAAAAAAGACTTTTTTCGGGAAACAAGCCGTCTGATTCAAACTGTATCTCCTTCACACCAAATTTCCTCATATCAAAAGTATGTCGTATTGTTAAATTGTCGTCTGTCATGGCTGACAAAATCATCAGTATAGTAGATTTAGTGAGTGTTTTCACAGCTGTATGTCTGTACCAGAGTATTCTGAAATTATATCTAATCACTTTATTACGCCTCACGAGGTTCAAGTAGCACGGCTTCAATCTTGATTTTTATTTTTCCTCTACACATCATGACATGCAACGATTTTTTTTTTCCAAATCAGTATTGAACACGTCGTATTCGTATTTGTACTATCTGTATTTGTAAACATTACTATGTCGCACCTAAGCCATATTCTGATTTAATATTGTGAATAAATGAGAATTCTATGATACCTTTCAATGCATCGAGGGTACACTATTATTATTTGAAGAGCGGATAGATTCAATAATATACATCATGTCCTATGGTCTCATTTACCAAATCATGTTAGACAAGTACGCAAACATTTTGATTTTTTATTGCTGTTGACAGCGGTAGTGAATAAATCAATCAAATCAAATCAAATGAATGATATTAAAACATACTCTTGAATAGCTCAAATCGAGACGAATTGTGAAATCCAGTTGACAGAGCTCTGTTTGACTGAGACCTAGCTAGTATGAACTATGAAGGTCAATGACCTATAAGAAAGGATTGGAAATCGATTAAGGTGTGATACCATCTGGTCTTGCACCGCAAGTCTGTAGAGAGTGAATAATATCCTGACAAACACAGACATCATTTAAATACGATATTATAATCGAAATACACAGTGTTATTGACGAATACGGAATTTCCCCTTGTATCAGCATGATTCAACAAAAATAAAAACCACATGAAATGATTGCCATAACTCAAAGACTCGGATTACGTCATGATGTAATCTAAATACAAGCAAAAGGGCCGTTGTGGAACGTGTTATAACTGACAATGCTACCCAGTGTAAATGAAACTCCAAACAAATAAATATTTCAAGAGAATTCTCATTTCTTTTGTTTGAAATATCATTCCAACATATGGATCCAGTATCAATATGAATTTAGTTTTTTTAGGCAGCAAAAATTGATAAATTTCTAATGTCATACCACTTGTCTGAAAAACCAGTTTTTTGTGATCTTCATTATGATCATGATTTTATAACATATCTCACAATGATGCAAATTTGATAAAGATATAAATATAACTCAAGTCCCCCTAGCGATTACAACGTAAAATGATATTTAAAAACACGTTGATAATTCATAGTGAATGCTTTACTGTTGGTATATTATTAAAACTTTATCTGCAGTTTGCTCCTTTCGTTTTGATACTTTTAAAAGGCGATGAAACAGACGAAAATAAAATTTGTTTCGGGAGATCACTCCTCGATTGATTTTCTTTGCCTTTCGTAACGCTTGGAATTGACTGTGCATCGCAGGACCTTTAACTATTTCCTTCTGTGCTTTGTAACCCATGGAGACCCGATGAGAAAGCTTGTTAATAAGATGCCTGCTGTGCCTTTGTGTTTCATATGGGTTCAAGTTTAACGAGGCTCCCAGGCAGACTCGCCTGGTATGGTACACAGATGTAGGGGATTTGCCTGATCCTGAGAAGCTTACACTCAACATACTACATGCAGTCAAAAACTTTATCACTCCAACAGAAACATTGTGATTACTGATTTCTTTTCTTTCTTTTTTTTTTCCTTTCTTTTTCTGTCTGTTTCTTTCGATCTTTCTTTCTTTTTATACTATATCAGAATGACAGTGTCAGTGTTTGTGTGCAGGTACAGGGTGTTTCAATAACACGACCCCCCCCCCCCCCATTTTTCTGACACACCAGACACCCCATTTCTGACACCCCATTTTCCCATTCACTTTTAGGGGGTTTTATGGGGGAGAAACATTATAAAATGGATTGTTATATGCGTTTGAAGTTATTTTCATGAAAATAAATACTTTTGTATATGCAATCATGTTTTGATTTATAAATAATGCAAAATCAATGAAATCCGAATGTTTCTCCCCCATAAACCCCCCTAAAAGAATGGAACCGCAACCCACACAAAATTGATTAGACAGTGATGAATATTCACTAGCAAAAAGGCCAATCACAGAACGAAAGTGCTACATGAACAAACGTGAATGGGAAAATGGGGTGTCGTAAATGGGGTGTCAGCTGTGTCAGAAAAATGGGGAGTCATGTAAAGGAAACACCCGGGGAGTGTTTCATGAAGAGATTTGTCGGTGATTTTCACTGACTAATTTGCTTTCAGCCAATCAGATGTGAGGATTTTCAGTAGCTTATAACATTTGTCGGTGATTTTCACCGACAAAACTCTTCATGAAACGCTCCCCAGAAGGTACATGCATGTTGTGAGACTGTACACTCTTAGAAAAATGTGCCACATAGAACCCTGTTTGTCCCGTATTTAGAACCCTACAGAAAAGGGGTTCTATAAAGGGTTCTTCATAAATTATTTTCAAGAACCCCCAAAGATTCCATGTGCGCCAGTAATGATTTTAAAGACCCCTTTAGGACCCTTCAGAAAACCTTATATGGTTCTTTGAAGAACCTTTCAAGGTTCCAAATGTTGGACAAGGAAAGGTTCAAATCAGCGCCATTTTTCTAAGAGTGTACGATGAAATGGATAAAAAGCATTCTGTTTGTGGTATTCTAGTTTAATCTAGTTGTGTCAACATGAAATATTTCTAATGCAGAGGGGTTGTACCATGTGTTAGAAATATGGATGAATTATTTCAAAAATTATTTTTAAAAAAAATACTAATTGACTGAAATGGAAACACTTTTGGAATATATCGTTTCAAGGAAAAATGGCAAGAGTATCAGATGGTGGTCGGGGTGAATATGTCGACCTGAAATAAAAGATATTAGAAACTGACGTCTCTGCACCTATTCCCCTTTCCAGTCTTCCTGTTACTTTTTTCTATCTTCATGACTATCTCCGTCTCCCACATCTCTCTCTCCCTCTCTCTCTCTTTCTCTCTCTCTCAAGCTCTCGCTAGATCTCTCCTCTTTTCCTCCTCCTCCTCCTCCTCCTCCTCCTCCTCCTTCTTCTTCTTCCTCCTCCTCCTCCTCTTCTTCTTCTTCTTCTTCTTCTTCTTCTTCTTCTTCTTCTCCTTCTCCTTCTTCTTCTTTCTCTGCTTTCCTCTGTATTCTACCCCCCTCTCTCTATCTGTCTCACACACCCTCCATCCGTTGTCACCATCTATAGGCGTCGATATGTTTTTTTTTTCTGCGGAAGTTTAAAAATGCCAACGAGATGACGAGATAATTTAGGGCAAGAAGACGAGAAGACAAGTTAAAAGATTAGAAGACGAGTTATTTGGTTATTGGAACTCGTCATTTCGTCTTCTCGTCCCAAACAAGTCGAGTTGCCGATTTCCAACAACTCGCTATCTCGTCTCCTCGTCCCAAACAAGTCGAGTTGCTGAGTTCCAATAACTCGCTATCTCGTCTACTCGTCTCAAACAAGTCGACTTGACTGGTTCTAACAAATAGTCTTCTGGTCTTTTAACTTGCCTTCTCGTCTTCTTGGCCTAAAATTATCTCGTCATCTCGTTGCCATTTCAACCTCCCGTAACTTTCAGATGCAGGTGAGCCGATATCAAGGTAAATTTTTGTATGACAACCATCACTGCCTTACCCCTCCTTCATGACATGTTCCAGTGACATTACGGAACACTGCACTTTGAGTTCCAAAATATAGCATGATGTGGATACAGTGGAATGGAGGAAAATACGCTTGAGAACTCCTTCCCTCGGCCTGCAGGAAATGTAGCTGATCGGCAGTGAGATTTTACACTTAATTTTTCGTGCGTTGCCAGTGGCTTTTGGAAGCCAAGTGTAATATCTGTGATTGTGACCTGTGATAGAAAGATTCTTTAATAGTCTAGTTCTCTGCGTGCATTCCCATTCGTTGTTCCATGGGTATAAGTGATAATATATCATGAACTACAAATACGACTGAATGTCTCTTATTACTCAACTCCATTTCTTCACTTTCTCTGTAAGGTAACAGGGATCATTTCACAGCTTGTGAGTTGTGACTGCATAGGTCATTGATAGAAGAAACATGCATATTTTCGGGAACATGGGGAATGTGAACGTTTCTTTAAGATGTAAAAGAGAAAAGAAACCCTTTATGAATACCCTACCAAAGTATGGCGTAACAATATATTTATTTGATTACGAGACTAACAAAGCACATTCTGTCTATGAAATAATCTTTACTATCCCATGGCTATCATTGTGGTGTTTGATATATTTTTACCATGTTATCAGTAGTGACTGTCTTAAATGTATGTGTCAATTACTGTAAAAAAAAAAAAAAAAAGGATTCGACTTCTGATTCGAAGTCTGTAATAGAATTCTTGTGACCCAGGGGTGGTTTTTAGCTCTAGACATGAATGAGTTAGTCTATTTACAAGGAGACAGACACACAATAAGCATGGAATGTCATACTTTCAATGCTAATGCTGAAGTACTTGATCTGGCTTTCAATATGATCTCAATATAGGTGCAGCATTGTTATTGAACAGAACGATTATTAGCATGCAAACAAAATCTAGAAAGGACTTTGATATGTATCTGCTTCTCAACGGATAAAAATACGAGGTATACAATAGCTGATAAATGACCTGACAAGAGGCATTTCTGTTTGGGTTTTATTCATGAACCGAAAGGGAACAATAATCTCCAACCAGGCTTTATTTTTCAAAGGGAGCCGGGGATATTGCTTTCATGAACTGAGAAATATATGCCGAATTGATTGTGCAAACTCGTGGTAGGAGGTGTGCATGCAGAGCGCCGCTTCACTGTATAAACCACAATGAACAAGGAAGAGGCAGGGGAAAGATTTCAATATTGCACGTGCTATCTACTGTGAACACTACGATGAAAATGAATAATGATCATGCGTGTACACACAATCTTTATGAGCTTCCCTATAATGCCATGCCATGAGAAGATTTTCTTTATAATCACACAATGTCACCTAATTTATTTGAGTGTGAACATTAGTAGAAATACATTAGTATCGATACCTTGCAGTGTCATTTTTGTCCATAATAACGCAGCCCATCTTCTTGTAAAACGTGTGTGTCGATAATTATCTTGTTGGGAAAAAATATTACTAGCGTTACAGTAGATTTATGATATTTCTAGGACTTGACCGGCCAAAGACTTCACCATTTCATCTTGACATGCTTGACCTCACACAGAACCAGACCAGATGACCACCCAGTTGACCCCCATTCTGGACATTTGCTCTTGACCAGTTAAGAACACTAGCCTGAGGGTTTGGTTCTTTTCTGTGGCGAATTCTGTCATGGTCTTCCACTGTGCTTATTTGACTTTAAGGTCAAGTAATTTCAAGAGCAAGCACTCGAGTCATGTTTCATTCTTTCTTTCTTTTTCTTCATATTATAAAACTTAGGTGAAAAGGAAGAGCTACGATTGACATAAATCTGCTGTATTAACAAGCTTTTCTAAAAGAATATTTTGTATAACCATTACAGGAATAATTTTGTTAAGTTACAAGTAAAGGAATGATTGCTTTAAAAGTGAAATCTGTCTTCCTTGAATTACTGTTTACCTACACAGGGCCGTACGAAGAAATTTTTCCGGGGTGGGGGGCAAGACGCGTAAAATTTTTCGAAGAAGCTCAAAAGCTTTTCGTGGATTTTGTGAAAAATTTTCTGTAAAAAAATAAGTTTTCGAAATTTGAAAGGTACATGGCTGCGTACGGCCATGTAACTACAGTATATAGTCCATTTCGTACACTCACTTGGGGAACGAGAATACAAATATCACTTGATTTGAGTTTTATTTGCTCCATTTTCTAATCTAGATTCCACTGAGAGAAGTTGTATCATTAACACTTTGGCGTTCACTTTATATACTTGACATGAAGTTCGTAAAGTTACTACGATCATGACGATTTTAAACAGCGGCATAAAGAAAGAACAGTTAATTTTTGACGAAAATCTAACGCACAACAAAGAAAATTACATTTTCATCCTAATAGTCACAAGTGGAGATCCGAACTTATCATAATCATCGATGTGAAGATGCATTGAAATATGAGTACGTTGCAAGAATAAAATACCGCTCCCTCTTTCACTTACTACCCCCTTTCTCTCTCTCTTTCTCTCTCTCTCTCTCTCTCTCTCTCTCTCTTTCTTTCTTTTCTCCATCTCTATATAATGAAGCGGCACATCAAATAAAACCGCAGGTGGCTTGATTTATGCAGTTAATTAAATCCCTTACCCTGTCTTTTGACACCTTTCGTTTGAATAGTAAACTAATAATTACTACCACTGGAATGTTATTGCCTAAAAATAACGCTAACTGTTAATAGATAGCCTGCTCGACTGCACATCAAGCGTAATAAACCTGCTATATTATGCTTGATAAGAGAATAGTTATAGCTTACAAATTTATACAGTCTAACTTGAACAAATACTATCAAATAGAGGTTTTATTTGATCTTCAGTGCGCCTTTAGTATATAGCACACAATAGCAGAGAATGTCCAATAAGTTAATTTTTGCCAAGCAATAATTGCATTGTAGGTTTACTTCATTCGTAAAAAAAACTTGTATTCACGTGGAAAATGTAGGCTATCAGTGTAATTCATAATCAGTTCTGAAAATTCAATTTGAGAAACATACAATTAATAAATTAATAGTATACCTATTTTATCCTCTTCCTTCCCTGTTTCGTTTTATTAAAACTTTCCTTCCAACTAACATTTGAATTTATTTGAAAAATAGTTTGGAAAAAATACCGATATATTTTTCAGCAAAGCATTGGTAACGACTGGCCCGGATGTTTTCCCCCTTCTCTCTCTCCCCCCCCCCCCCCCCCCCCCCCCATCCCAGCCAGGTTTGAATACACTACTGTATTGATTTAGTAAAAAAAAAAAACAACAACAACAACAAAGCATTGAACTGGATATCAAACGAATCTTGAGTGAATAATAATTCACATAATGGTCAGTAAATTCTCCTGAGTGACAGATAATGTGAAATCTACAGACAAGTGTGCATGACATGTGCTTTCTCTGTGAGCAATACGTGTCAAGATTCTTTCTACATGTAATATTACTCAAATTCAAACACTTGTTCAAGCTTGTTGTTTGGAGTATCTCAAATAATAACGGCACGAACATTTGCTTGCCCGTCCACATAGAATTAACTGTGTTTACATGTAAAATACATAACAAATACACAATTCAGAAGTTCTGTGATAAAAACTATAACACCCAGCTGAACCTTGATTCTATACTCTCGTTTCAAATCCTCCTTTGTGTTCACGAGATAAAGGGAACTGAACAAAATACACACATATTCTTCTTTAGCAAGCAATGGCAAAAGGAGATTGTTTGCTTAATCGGCACACTCATTCATGACTAGTCGGTTAGCATTGCTCTCTGTCTCTCTGAGAATATCTTTACCCATTTTGGTAGAAATTAATAGTTCATCATCTCTCATTCAAGGAAGAAGGCAAAAACTTCCACCAGGTCTACTGAATAGTGGGGAAATTTTTGTGTGCACTTTGTTAGACATTAACAGAAATTTTTTAAAATAACAAAGAAAAACTTTATTAAAAACCCCAATCATTTTTCAATACTTTTGCAGATGTTTCATGATACATTTTGCATTCACAAAAGACACCCCCCCCCCCAAAGTAAGAATGAAATAAACTCACCTCTGCTGTATATTCATCTCCAAGCGATGAGATTCTCTTTGATAACAAGGCTTTTCTTCCAACCTGGTACTGCACCCCTGATCCTCCACTATTACCCCTCTGTAAGATACCAGCTCCTTGGATTGGTTCTTCCCTTGGAGTTAACTCCTTATCAACAGAATTTTTCTGCTCATCGTTGATATCAATATAAAATAATCCTATATCATCATCATCATCATCGTCTCTTCGAGTTCTTTCCACTCTCATCCGCTCATGTCTCGCTATCTCGTCGCTCCAACTTAGACCTTCATCACCGTCAGTTGGAAAACGTTTCTCATAATTCCTTCGATTCGATGATGATGAATGGCGAATGAATCGCGATGACGAAGCTGATGATCGGTTGGTAAACTCATACTGAAGATGCAGACATATCAACATGAACAAACACCCTATGGAAATCAGTTGCATCACGAT
The DNA here is from genome assembly GCA_029962745.1 of Echinometra lucunter. Classification (NCBI taxonomy): domain Eukaryota; kingdom Metazoa; phylum Echinodermata; class Echinoidea; order Camarodonta; family Echinometridae; genus Echinometra; species Echinometra lucunter. The sequence continues at coordinate 18,004,396 of CM057160.1, read as the reverse complement.
TCGATGTCCTAAACTCCGACCAAAGGGCCGACTTAAAGAAACTAACAGTCTCATTTTCAGTCACTTAAAAATTCTACAATGAAATTATTGCAACGAACTCCATGCAGCTTTAATCGTGTTGAATAATCATCGCACATTTCTGCAGCTGAAAGGGATCTCAAAGACAAATGAAACTCATTATTTTTTCATTAGAGAATGATGAGCTTCTTTCAAGTGTTTAATTTTGTACACAAATTTTTGACAAATACAGTTTTACCAACCATAGCGCAGAACGATATTAAAACTCGAACAAGGAGAGCATTAACGAAATTACGTCTGGATCGAGTATTTGGTATAGCATATCTGATCTTTGGCAAGCGCAATGCAATGGATTAAAATGCAAGTGGTTGCACGGTAAATCAAGAATAGTTGCTCAATCTCATCTCATCTTGTACTCCGTTGTCACGACAGATATATGCGATGACGCGAAATCCAATATCCAGTTTAATTTTGGAAAACGACGGAATCCAATATCGCAATTAATTCAGACTCGGAGAAGTACGGAATGTTGGACTCCAAATGTGATTTGACTCTCTCTTTCTCTCTAGAGGTGAATGATTGGTTCATTGATGCAGACAAGGAAGGCATGCACACGAACACATGAAACGAGGTTAATATCATCATCTTCAGAATCTAAACTAAGTCATGTGATCAAAATACTGACAATGATAGGCCACTCTGATACCTTACAAAGCACGGGATGTCATCTCATAAATTATCCATACGTAGCAATCCAATCTGATCAACTTGATTCGTGTTTAGATTAATAATTATCACTCATTACTTGACTCAGTATATCCAAGCAGTGAAGTGAATATATTCATTTGGCTTTGCTTTAATTGAATAACAATCAAATGAGCCTCCAAAAGATGTGTATTCAGTGCCTGCGCCGCTATGAAATCCATTCACTTTGATTAGATGAAGACATCTGTCGTGGCGTCAGAACACAAGAAATCGCGAAGTAATGATCACGTTTCACGTGGCAGTTTACATATGATAGAAACGAATTCCTCCATCTGTAAATTATCTTCTTTTCAAGACGGATATTCAAAGGTGAGTGCTAAGAAACTCTTCTCTATCAACCTCATCCGTCATTTTTCGTCATCAATCAGCAGACAGCTAGCCCGGGATAGTCTTCTGCGCCTATCGTCATTCTAATTTCTTTTAACATGAAGTGCTTGCTTCACGGCCGACAGAAGGAATGAAAATAAATCTGACAGCTGGATTTATATCTAGGTTTCCAGAGATCATCAAAAGTGACATTTCAAGATCTGATGTAGCCGAGAGGATTTGAACGAAGGAGGAAGGAATAGATTGTGGGACGTTAACCCATCATGACCTATTCAAGAGCTTCACAAATCTCATATTGACTTTTCTGTGAGCTATGGCACCAGGATGGGCCTGAAGATAACGTGTAAAGATTGAATCGGTAGATGTTGCATATTTACATCTGTTGTCTACTTCTACAGACTGGTGTTTGTTTCGGCTTTCCTATTTTTCCTTTTTCAATTTCAAAGTGAATCCATGCATGGGTACAGGACAACTAAACAATTTCCAACTGTTCCTGCAAAGATGATAGCTGGGGTATTTCGTCCTTCACAAGGCACATGAAGATGTGCTGTAATTCAGTGCACTGAAAAATTCCCCTTCACAAAGATGGTTCTAATCATACGCACTAGTTATAGTTAATATAGGTTCTGTGTGATTGTTCTTCAGCTGTCTCCTCTTTCTTCATATAAACGACCCGTCCAAAGTGTTTTCCAAGACACAGTCTACTAATCCAATTGGTATTTTGATTGTTAGAGGCTAGGGAATGATGAAGGCACTAGTAGCTGTATGATGAGACTGACGAAGTAACTCTAATCAGATCATGCAGATGGAACTTATTCTGATGCTTCGTCTGAAAAAAAAAATACATAAAGCAATGAAATGAAAGACAAAACAATGAAAAATTACTATTCGAAAATTTCCAAATAATCTTTTAACAATAACTAGGATTCCGTTTCAAACACATGACACCAACATGACTATTCAAGGGAACAGAACCTCCCCTACATTTCCAAGTACAGAAATATCCCTCGAAACCCACCGATTTACCACCAACCGCCCCCCCCCCTCCCTTCTAGCGCCTCATTTGACGATTAATTATTCGTGAAATACTGTATTTGACGAATACCTCAGGCGCATATTACTTCAGGCACATAATTATAATAATAATATTCTCAGATGTCTCGAAGCGCTTTACAGAAATATTATTATTACCCCCTTGTAATTCTTTGTCATTAATATCTTAAACTTCTTGTATACACGCTCTTTAAACTTTAAATGAAATGATTTTCCATATCGTGTGACAATATATTCTGTAATACAGTATAAAAAAAAAAAACAATAAAAAAACCAACAACTTGCACACAGATAAGGGTATATGGGACCACACACACATGCGGCAACAAGATTTGGTCAAAACTTTTTTCATCTTCATTTCTTTTAAAATATAAAGGCATTGCTATGGGGACATTCTTTTGTTTATATGACATCAAAATGTCCCCATTTCCATAACCCTATGTCCCCGTACAAATCATTTTTTACGGGGGCGCAATAAAGCCAAACAGTTAAAACGTCTCCATACCACTAGTTTTATCAAACTATATATATATATACATGTACATATGTATGTATTGGTATCGGTATGGGGACATTTTGATGTCATAGAACAAAAGAATGTCCCCATAGCAATATGTTTATAGAAATATATACATTCACAACATATGTTTCATCTGTATTAGAAGTCGTTCACATCAGCCTTTCTACACATAGTCCAGTCAATTTCAGGTGAGTGTTAGGATAGAGAGATAATCATAATACTCTCATCTCCTAAGCTGAAGGAATAATGTCACGTACAAGTAATCTGTCGTCGATATCTGTCATGTCACATAATTATATGAATGCTCATTTCACGACGATGCAACATCCGATAGGAATGGATGCCATCTGACGGAAGTTTAGTAGAAGAGAAGGCGTGGAAGATGGGGGGAGAGAGAGGGAGAGAGAGTTTCCAAGGGAAAGCAGAGATTGAACACCAAAAAACAGTCAAGTAACATAAGTCCCGTGACGTGAATATAGTTGAGTGTGAAGACGTACAGACAAGAAAAATGATGAAGAGAAAGAGACATCGTGAAAAAGAAAACGGAAAGAAAAATTAGGGTAACAGAAAGTAGGTATTGTAAGAATTCAGGAGGGACAAAGGTATGACGAGGTAATATGGGGACAATGTGAACAGAAAAGCGGTGATAAACTAGTGTGAACAAAGCAGTGGTGATATGATATACTGCAGTGATAGGATCTAGTACAACATGTACAACGTTATCAGAGCAGTGGTGATTCGCTGTACTACAATGTGAACAGAATGTGAACAGAATAAGTGTGATATGAAATATGACAGTGTGAGCATAATAAGTGTGATATGAAATATGAGAGTGTGAACAGAATAAGTGTGATATGAAATATTACAGTGTGAACAGAATAAGTGTGATATGAAATATGACAGTGTGAGCATAATAAGTGTGATATGAAATATGAGAGTGTGAACAGAATAAGTGTGATATGAAATATTACAGTGTGAACAGAACAAGTGTGATATGAAATATTACAGTGTGAACAGAATAAATGTTACATGAAATATGACAGTGTGAACAGAATAAGTGTGATATGACATATGACAGTGTGAACAGAATAAGTGTGATATGAAATATTACAGTGTGAACAGAATAAGTGTGATATGAAATATTACAGTGTGAACAGAATAAGTGTGATATGAAATATTACAGTGTGAACAGAATAAATGTGATATGACATATGACAGTGTGAACAGAATAAGTGTGATATGAAATATGACAGTGTGAGCAGAATAAGTGTGATATGAAATATTACAGTGTGAACAGAATAAGTGTGATATGAAATATGACAGTGTGAGCAGAGTAAGTGTGATATGAAATATTACAGTGTGAACAGAATAAGTGTGACATGAAATACTTCAGTGTGGACAGAACGAGGGTACCTTTCTTAGCTTCATTAACTTGTCTCCTATGATACGTGATATTGGATGTCATAAATTTTGAAGAGACAAAGAGAAGATGAGAGAGGGATGTTGCAAGGGACAGGCCGGTATCCGTGTAATTAATGTGTGAGAGAGATTACCCCAGTCTTCTTTATGATCTATGTTGCTCGCTTACCAAGGCCAAGTAAAAACGATTCCTAGTTTCTCGTCTTGTTTTTTCGAAAATAAGGAGGGGGTAACATTTTATTTGATATTTGTCATATTTCTCATACACAAAATTGCTATTGGGTCAATTTCAACACCTTTTCCCCAAATTTAAGTTTAATTATACATGTACTTCAAAGGCTCAAAGCAAAAAGAAATTGCTTATATTAATGTTTTAGTTATCTCATTGTCTAGACGTCCTCATATTCTCATTTATTCATTTCAGAATCAAATAACATAAGAAATGAGGCGGCCCGAAAATAGAAAGAATTTCAATTCAATTCAAATTTCAATTCAAATTTATTTGTCAAAAATTCTCAAGCATGGAAATTTGCTTTGGTCACACATTGTAAGAAAAAAAATGCTTAACACTTTAACAAGCTAAATATATACACATTTAAAAAGTTATTAGGAGGGGACGAGAAACTGGGAAATATTTTTTAATTTGGTTTAAGCCGTGAATGCTCCTACTTCTGATCATGCATGGTCTATGGCATTGCTGCATGGATAACTATGATGAGAGTGAAAAGAGTGAAAGAGTGAAAGAGTGAAAGATGTCAATATATGCTTTAAAACTATTACGTGATGTACATAACATCTTCCTAAAACGAAATGTAGACATGCGATCAAGTCCAAAGTAGCAAAGTCCTATCATTCGATTCTATCTGAAGTGAGTTATAACGATAGGCTTCATGATGAAAGTACGAGTTGTGTTTTTCATCCATTAGTTCAAATCTCGTCGTGTATGATAATGAATAATTACGAAAATAATAAGAAATGTATAGCTAAACAATAATACGGTGTTTTTGTTTTTGTTGTTTTGTTGTTTTGTTTCAATGGAATCATTCTAACATATGCTAAGCATGACATGCATAGAGGGGGATATGATTGCAAGGCACGAACGTCTTTTCGACGAAATGAAGAGCTTGTCAGGAAATATCGAACAGGTCTTTCAATAATTTAAAAAAGAGAACGGATGAATACCCTCTAGTTGCTATGGTAACAGCACGGTGAGGTAGGGGCATAAAAGTGTAATGAACTACGTACCTCGTACAAAGCACTACCACGATATTAGATGCATGATTAATGATCAGTGGCGAGTCCAGTAGAGTACAGACTAAAGATCTGTTTTCCCTTTAAAAAAATAATGATAACTTTCGTAAATTCAGTAACAGTTCTGGGAAGTGAAGCTAACACCTTTAACCACTGATTATTATTTTTACCATTAATTTTCATCAGTAAATTTTGCTGTAAGGGGAACAGCCTGGGTCTCTGTTTTTGTTTTTTTTTTAATGCAGATCTTTGAACTTAATGAATGCAATCAAAAGGTTCCCTCCTGTTCTTGGTCTCAAGAGCTCTGGTCTCGATATTAAACGACACTCAACTGTGAAGCCATGTTGAAGTTCATCAGTGTCTATAGGAATTATTGATGATGTGAGTGGTTGATAGTCAGTATTAACCGCTGGCCCATTACCACTCATTATACAGTCAATTAATTCCATTAACAGGCATCAGTTGAAAAACGTGAAAACAATATTAAGCTTGGCTTTACTACAGTCATTGTCAGCATGGTGAGAGCCGAGAAGATATTCATTTATTTATGTCAGCATATGTCATTTTTTCATGACAAAGGCCTAATGGTGTCTAACCACTAAGAAAAGTTTCATTGTTATTTTCAGCCATACGATTTTCATACAAATTATCATTGCATTGTATTCACTCATTGATGCTTATTTGATAACTTGTTATATATATGATGGTTACCATTCGCAAATTATTGAAGAACGGTTTGAGAGCTTGGGGACCCATCTTCATCCGGTAATTAAATTCATTCACCGTTCTTTGGGTGATGATATTATGGGAATGTAGATCACGCAATGCTATGCTCAAGTTCATGTTGTATTAGGGTTGCCATGGCATTGAGCAGATATTCATATGTGAAATCATCACGGAATAAAATTTCACATAGTGACAGTTCGGGCTCAAGAACTGTAAAAGTTGTTGCTTGGCAGTGGCTAGCTTCCAAAGACCATGCTCCTAGAGTCAAGACTACATGCAGCAACTACGACCATTCTTGAGATCTCTCCAATAACTTCCCAAAAGTGCTTTAATCCCCAAAGATTCGCCGATGAGATGAAAGCGCGGCAGACGATTTTAGGAAATAAGTAGAACAGGCTGGCGGTTCAAATGGAACTCGGAATTGAATCAGCCACGCGAACGCACATCGCCAGAAATTTCCATTTAATTTCACGCAAGTAGGCTTTGCAGTCGGAAAGCCCTTAGAATGCAACCTGCAGTGCAAACGCACATTTCAGTAAATTGCTCAGTGATGATGATGAGAATGGGGATGGGTTTTATTTGCTTTACTTATTCTAAACTGGATCTACGAATACCGCGGAAGTGAATATACAGGTGTCTACGCCAAAACACACTTTTTTGTTTCTTTCAATAAGTATATTTCCGCATTTGTGTTTTGTTTTTTTAGATTAAAATCAGGACAGATAACAAACAATAGGAATTTTATACATGACCAGATATCGGTGGTAGTTGTTGTGGTAGTGGTGGTAAGAAGCAGTGAAAGCCAGCGATGGTAGAGTAGAATAGTATTAGCAGCAGTTACAGCAGCAATAGGAGGAGTAGCAGTAGTAGTAACAGTGGTAGTAGTAGTAGTAGCAGTAGTAGTAGTAGTAATAGTAGCAGTAGTAGTAGCAGTAGTAGTAGCAGTAGTAGTAGTAACAGTGGTAGTAGTAGTAGCAGTAGTAGTATTAGTAGTAGCAGTAGTAGTAGTAGTAGTAGCAGTAGTAGTAGCAGTAGTAGCAGTAGTAGTAGCAGTAGTAGCAGTAGTAGTAGTAGTAGTAGTAGTAACAGTGGTAGCAGTAGTAGCAGTAGTAGTAGCAGTAGTAGCAGTAGTAGTAGCAGTAGTAGTAGCAGTAGTAGCAGTAGTAGTAGCAGTAGTAGTAGTAGTAGTAGTAGTAGTAGTAGTAGTAGAAGTAGTAGTGGTGGTGGTGGTGGTGGTAGTAGTAGTAGTAGTAGTAGTAGTAGTAGTAGTAGTAGTAGTAGTAGTAATAGTAGAAGAAGAAGTTGTAGTAGTAGTAATAATAATAATATATAGTAATGATAACATACAGTAACAGTAATGGTGGTTGTAGTAAGTAGTAGTAGTGGTAGTAGTAGAAGTAGAAGCAGCAGTAGCAGCAGTAGTAGTCGTAAAATTAGCAGTAGTAATAAGGGGTCGAAGTAGTGGTAATAGTAGTAGCAGTTGTAATAGTAATAGTAGTAGTAGTAGTAGTAGTAGTAGTAGTAGTAGTAGTAGTAGTAGTAGTAGCAGCAGCAGTAGTAGCAGTAATGGTAGTAGTAGCAGTAGTAGTAGCAGCAGCAGCAGCAGCAGTAGCAGTAGTAGTAGTAGTAGCAGTAGTAGTAGCAGCAGCAGCAGCAGCAGTAGTAGCAGCAGCAGCAGTAGTAGTAGCAGTAGTAATAGCAGTAGCAGTAGCAGTAGTAGTAGCAGCAGCAGCAATAGTAGCAGCAGCAGCAGCAGCAGCAGCAGCAGCAGTAGTAGTAGTAGTAGTAGGGGCAGTCGGAATATATTACTTTAAACACCAGTGCACACGGGTTTTCCGAACCACCCTAAACAGGTTTTAGCCTTTTCGTAAAAATCACATCTCTTTCGACCCCCCCAGCTTTATCTCGAAATTTTTACCCAGGTTTTAACCCCAATGAAAATGAACAAACTTACCATTTTTCCTATATTCTGGCCGATACGACAGCACCATAAATGTATCACGCATCACTCGCCTTAGCCGGCAAAAACTACCATGTTCACTCGTTTAATTTTTTTTTTTTTTTTGCTGTTGCTGTTGATTTTTTGTCGCGATTGTGTATATCAATATATTTGCCCCCTCCCCTCGAATAGAAGTAGTAGTAGTAGTAGTAGTAGTAGTAGTAGTAGTAATAGCAGTAGTAGTAGTAGTAGTAGTAGTAGTAGTAGTAGTAGTAGTAGTAGTAGTAGTAGTAGTAGTAGTAGTAGGTAGTAGTAATAGTATAGCAGTTGTTGCTGTTGTTGGCGTCGACCAAAATACTGCGATAGTGCTGGGTTGAATAATAATATTATCGCCAAGCACATCCCATCACCATTGGAATGACATAATTATCAATAAATTAGATATCAATGAGTCACATGAATCATGATTTTACATGAAATTCACATTGGCCTGCTAGAATCATAATGGCATTTTACATGATTGCTTCATATCTACGTAAACTGTTGACTATACTGGTGCTCAGTTACGTCTAGAAGTCGATAAGCAAACAATCTAATGCACAATGTTGTTTTAATAGATGGATACTATAGGTAACCTGACAACTAAACCATGGTAACATGCATGTAAAACTGTCTAAGGACTAAGATCTGTGTCCAGGCAGTTACGAGGGGGACGCATGGATCCGAAATTCCCTGAAGAGCAAAAATAGAATGAAAATTGAATGAAATAAACATAAAGGATAAATTTCTTTTGAGAAAACGAGAAAAAAGTATGCCTTGAACTTTCATCCTAATTAAAGTACAACAAAATGACGCAAAATTCCATTAAATGTCCATTAAATGTCCATTAAATTTCCATAAATGGCAACAGAGTATAGGAAAAAGACATAATATTGCAGTTTAAACAATGAACATGAGCAGAAAAAATGAAATAAAATGCCCAGTCAATGGCAAATGTCAGTTAAAATAGCTAACACTTGCCCTTATTTAAGACGAGAGTTTTTGCTTTGAAGTTTCTTCACATTACTTCGATGACTTTTGTATGTTGTGGTTGTCGAATTAAAAAAAGAACTAGCTCATAATTTCACAGTTCGTGCACGCATGATACATGGATTATAATACTAACTATGTGTATGACTCATGATAAAGATGAAAACGAGAGCAATAATTCTACATAATAATAACAGCTGACAGCTCATGAAATTGATTCTCCAGGTCGTTAATAAGTGATATCGAGACTTGGTCTTTGTCTGGCTGCCCGCAGCTTAAGGTGAAAGTTCATATACCAAGAAATATCTTGGAAATGTCATTAACGGCTAGAGAAACAGGCAAGAAGTTTGGTAAAGTTTAGCAATAGGTGCTTGCCCTTCCTTGCTGCAATATGAGCAAGTAAGACAGGACAGGACGATAATTCAAACCGCGAACAGTTTAAGATTATTTTTGTACAATTTTGGATTTTGAAATAATACCAGCAGTGATGATGATGATGATGATGATGATGATGATGATGATGATGATATTAATATTAATAACAATAGAACTTATGATAATACTAATAATAGTTATGAAAATACTAGTCATACTAGTACTAATACTAGTAGTAGTAGTAGTAGTAGTAGTAGTAGTAGTAGTAGTAGTAGTAGTAGTAGTAGTAGTACTACTACTACTACTACTACTACTACTACTACTACTACTACTACTACTACTAATAATAATAATAATAATAATAATAATAATAATAACAATGATCATCATCATCATCATTATCATAATCATAATAATGATAATGATGATGATGATGATGATGATGATGATATTAATAATGATAATAGGACTAATGATAATACCAATAATAGTTATGAAAATACTACTACTGCTGCTGCTGCTGCTACTACTACTACTACTACTGCTGCTGCTGCTGCTGCTGCTGCTGCTGCTGCTGCTGCTGCTACTACTACTTACTACTAACAATAATTATAATGATGATGATGATGCTAATAATAATAATAATAATAATAATAATAATAATAATAATAATAATAATAATAATAATAATAATAATAATAATAATATACTTCGTCTTACACGTACACACATTTAGTATTGGTGATACAAACTCTTGTTCTGAAAATATATCTTTATGTTCTTCTATCATGCTTTTCAACTGCTAATAATCATAATTCTACTTATTCAGCCCCTTGGCCTATGGTACGAATAGCGAACTGTAGTGAATTCAATTAAGGTCATTATTATTATTTTTTTTTCAGTTTAGTTCTAGCTCTAGCATGTCTAAGCACTGTAGTAAAATGCATGTACCAGGTTAATCATAGGGCAGAAATTGGTGTTACTATTACCTATTGCCCTTTCACTGCTACACGCAGCGCTGATCAGTATGCTTCTAATAACAATGCAGAATAGGATCTTCTAAAGAACTATTCACGGATCGGAGAGCATGATATTCCATTGCAATGGCTTTGTCAACAAAAGACCACAAACATAAAAGATCAGATTGTTAGCCTATAGTCATATTCATAAATCAACAGTTCTGCTGGTGACACAGTAAAGCAATCTCCAAACCACACTGATTGGATATGGCTTTGTTTGAATCGGTGTAAACCACATAGAAACCAACACGAAGTGAGATTAAACAGACATGACCAAAGTGTTGTAGTTGGGTTTGATTTCACCTATCTTTATACCACGAGATGATTCTGAAATAAGTCTGCACTAGTAGCATGCATAGTCAAAAAGAACGATGATTTTAGTCGATTCGGTCATCTTACGATGAGAATGATTGAGTGACGAAATAAGAGAAATCAGGAGAAGTAAAATGATCAAAGTCTTGAAGGTCACTGACTATTTATAGAAATTATAAAATCACCCCAGTCATGCCAATTGCATACAAATAAAAGCGATACAGTGCACGTCATATACGGTACAAGACCATTATAAAATAATAACAGTAACCCTTATTTACCCAGGGTAGCCCTTCAGCTTTATCAGCTGATCTTCCAGCGGACCCTGTATTACATAATATGTTATTATTACCCTTCTCCATTCTTAAATGCCGAGCTCCTGGCTAGAAGGAAGAAGGTCCCATTTTTGTAAGTCTTTGGTATGACTCGGCCGGGGATCGAACCAACAACCTCCTGTTCATGGGGCGGACGCTCTATCAATTACTGTGCCAACATGTCCGGTATGTTATTTCAGTGTTATATCTAGTCACATAACATCTTGGTTTATGAAGCGAGTCAGGGGCGGTGCTACAGGGGGCGGCCGTCCCACTATGATATTTCACGTGATCAAAAAA
>CM057160.1:17790848-17992529 GCA_029962745.1 Echinometra lucunter | reverse complement strand
GAGAGAGGGTATGATCATGCACTATAAAATAACATCCCTATTTGTTCATTTAAAACTGAAATAAACTTAACTGTGTTCCAGGGTTAAAAACTAGAAAAATACTCCCCCCCCTCCTCCCCTATCTAAATGCCCAGACACTACCTCTGAAACGACTACTTTAATTAGCAGGATTAGTAAATTTCATCGGGTGAATATTATCAGTTTTAGACGAAGATAACATAACAGAGACTTCTCTTCTGAGGTGACACAAATCAGAAAGACTCGTGAAGAGGGAAAGATGAATCTCGAACAGAGCAAGGTGCGAAAGACAAGGAATCGTATGAATGGATTGTAATTATGGAGGTGGTACAAATAGAAAATGGATGTTAACATGTGTAGCCTATACATTTTATAGGCCTACAGCAATGTTGCATGAAAGAAAATGAGGAAAAAAGAGAAAAAAATCGAAAGTAACAGAGAAAGAGAGAGAAGGGGGAGTAGGGAAAGAGATGGTAGGCCTACACAACCAGAAACAAATGGCTTGAATGCGGCTACAGAAAGTGATTTCAGCTCAAGTCATGTTAACATGCAAGATTTTACAAAATTTATCATATCAAGCACGCAATATTACCATAATACACAAAATGGTTAAGTCCAAGGCAAGTCATTTTAAAACTCTCTATCTGATTGAAAGCGACAACACTTTTAACAAGTGCAAATGGGCTCCGAAGAACCTGCTCATGATGGTTGGCAGACCTACCTGATATGTTAACTTGAGATAATTCCTTTTTACTTTTCCAGCAATAACAGCATCTGTCAACATCAAAAGGGCTATTTACAGTAAAGATTCCTAGTTGTTTCCTCGAGCGTTTACATCTGCAGTCCCCATATAAAGAGCAGACACGTTCACTTACAGCCAAGTTCATGGGTGATTCTTATCACCTTCCTCCAGTGTTTTGTTCGCGTGCTATTGCTTGACCCGCTCGATTGGTCGGAACGTTTATTTAGCAACGGTGCAAAAATCGGCTAAGAACGCTGAGACGCAAAGCACGCCCCCTTCTGAGAACTGTTAATACAATGTGTTGGTGAGTGTGTATATTTTTTTTTAATTTCGAGAGCGCTGAGATCTGAATGATATTGATATCGAGAAGGGTGTAGATTTGATTTATTGTTTTCCTGTGATTTTTTAAAAATCCATCAGTGGTTATTTGGTTTCACTTTAAAAAATATAAATGTATCATTTAATTATTTATTATTCAATTATTCGGCATTATCAGTTATTTGTGAATGACTTTTCATATTTCTTATCACTTCTGTGGTGTGTTAGCAGAACTACATAGGCCTAAAGCTATTGCAAGGGAGCAAAAATGTTGGTTTTTTCACCTTAAAAAGAAAATGCTTTTCTAAACAGATTTATATAATTCATGTGTACTAGTATTAGCTTTTGTTTGCAAATGTCTGCACATCTAATTTTGATGTATATGCGACTAGCGGCGCTAAAATCTGTTTCGGGTTTCATACGATCATGTCCTAAATCTATTTTGATATTGGCTAAGCAAGGTATTGATCCTGATTGTTTTAATTTTTTTTTTCAGATAAGACTAATTTGTTTATATTCTATCTTGGAATGTTTCTTCTATCGACTGAAAATTGCCACCTCTCTGGACAAACCTTATAAAGACGCCGGTGGATCGAACTAAATAGTGAATGCCTGTTGCATATGATTTCATACACGTTTTTATGCCTTGCTTCTCTTTTCATTTTGCAAAAAAAAAAAAAAAAATACGATCCTTGCCCTCATACCAAGCACTCTTTTCCTGGCCCATGAAGAAAATTTTCCTACTGGAATATGTTGACCCCCCCCCCCCCCCCCATTCCGTCTTCGATCGAGGCCCCGGATACACCATTAATCTCCTATACATTTTATTACATTATTTTCTCTCATGTCATAAAAAGAGTGTGTTAATTCTAAGTTGTTTGTAGTTGTCAATAAATAATCCCTTCTTATTTAGCCATGTTGATCATAATCAGAAACCATCTGAAAGATCACTTTCTATGTCCATATTACTATATATTCGAGGTAACTTGGAAGTAGATATCAGAGAAAAAAAAATCAAAGGATTGTGCATGCAGCAAGTGGGTGATGTTTAAACTATAAAAAAAAAAAAAGAAGAAGTGTAGTTCAAGTGCGGTTTTGTCTCACCCATAGAAGCCTTTACGTGGGCCTGGCAAATAGTTGACCCTCCTTCCCCCCCCCCCCCCCCCCCTCGCCTCTACCTCTGCGAGACGAATTTAAATTCTCACTGTTGCTGATAATTGGCCTAATGCATGTGATATGTACGTGAAACTGAACCTCGCCCTCAGCTGGAGACTCTCTCTCTCTCTCTCTCTCTCTCTCTCTCTCTCTCTCTCTCTCTCTCTCTCTCTCTCTCCTCTCTCTCTCCTCTTTTATACCAACAAGATGGTTATAAGGGTTTCTTTCTCATAGATCAAGATGTAATACTGGGCGGTACCATTTCATACCGACATTCATGGTAATCACACTGCTGTAATCATTTTCCGCCCTTTTCTCATTTTTCTTTTTAAATAGACAGATTTGCCATTTGCATTGAATTTTAATGTAAATCATGACCTTGTAGTGCGCGGGGCATGCGGAAAATGATTTTAAAAATGAGTCTCTTGAAACAGAGAAATTTCAGGGTTTGTGTAGATAAAATAATGATAATAATGATAATAACAACAATGATAATGATGATAATAAAAAATGATGATATAGGTTTTCCAGGCCAATTTCGCACTTTTTTCAGTCCACTTGATAAATCGTTCAATCAATTTAGCAAAAAAAGCTCGTTTACCTTTTTCTGTCATTCGAAAGTGTTTTTAAGTCAATCAATAAGCTTTCAGAGCAAGGAATTTGGCTTTTGTATCATTCAAATAAGCAAGTACGTAGGAATCATTCAAATTCATCCGCAACTGCGGAAAACATGGAAAAGGACCCTCCGAGCATTCAAATTCGCGAATGGGCAGTCAAATTCGTAACATTTTTATTCATATCAACTTAATCCAACTATATCTTGTTTAGAATTTTCCTAAAAATGGGCCGATTTCGGATTTCCTTTTCTCTCTGAGTTCATGATGTAGCAGATCCTTTTTTTAGGCTACACTTCAAGACTTAAGAGATGGACTGCATTCTACACATGCCCCCAAGTCAAAGATCTGTACAACTAACTCTTGCGTGACTTGGGGCAATGTGTATAGAATGCAGTCCATCCCTTAAAATATGAGGAAGCGAATTAATGTGACAATCTCACCTAGGAATGAATGAAGGACACAACATAAGATAACCAGCATTTCCTTTCATGTATGTTTCATCATCTAACTTTGAGGTATCTTTTTTTCAGTTGTACTTTGTAAACCATTACATTCGAGCATTACATAATATTATTCAATTTCGTGCATGAAATATCCTTATTTTCAATTGTCTTCTGAAATGTCTTCTACAATTTAGTCTAGGCCTTATTATGTAATCATTGTATATGTAGAAATAAACTAATTACATAATAAGGCCTTCATCTCGACCTGCTTTGATTCTGCTTCATGTTAGTCACCGATCGATGGCCTTTTAAAGTGAACCATTAAAGAAAAAAAACATTTAGGCTCTGTTTTGAAAGGCAGAATCATGTCACACATACAAATATACATAGATATAACAATCAATACTGAAGAAATTGTTAAATTGAACGTACAACCAGCTATCTTTGGATGCTCCAAAAATGATTCGAATGCACGAATGTGTTTCTAGCGTGATCACGTGACCATGAGAGGTTAAATTGAATGGAGGATTTATGAATACGCGCGTAAATTGTGAATTTGGATGAGAAAAACGTGAATTTTAATCCTCCCAAGATGATTTCGGAAGCCCATATCATGGATTTGAACTGCCGTACGACACGGCTGGGCAAAAGTCGTTTAAGAATACTCGTAATATGAATAAGACTGACAAAGTTGCGAAATTGGCTGGAAAAACATATAATAACAATAACATAAGATTTGCAAGGCGCCAAATCCTCTTGCAAATCAAATGCTGAAGGCGCAACTTGTGGAAAAGATGGAATCGCATATCAATAGACAAAACAGACAAAGGTGCAATACATAGGGTAATGATATAAAAGATAATGGTAATCCATAGGCAATATTAAACAGACACTTTTAAATAATATTTTTGAACATTTCAAAATTTGCTATAAACTGGCGTATACTCAGAGAAATGCATAAAGCATAGATCTGCTCACGTAGGCGCTGGAAGCGAGGGGGCAGAGGGGGCAGTTGCCCCCCCCCCCCCATCATTCAAGAAGGAGGGCAAAGTCGATTTTTGCCCCCCCCCCCCATGGGCCTCCCTCGCAAAAAAAAAAATCATCAAATGCACTAAAGACCATGTAAAATAAGCATATTAGTGCTCTAAATTGCAATTTTTCAGCATTCAAAAATCAAAATTTTCTTACTCAGTCACTATACGCACTCTCGTATTATTAATTAGATGCAAATAATTATGTTTCTCAGTATTTAGAAATTCCGTCGAATTAACGTTCGTGATTTATTTATGTTCATGAAACCTACATGTTCGCATTGCAGATACATGTAGCAGCTATTCAGTTGTGCTAACTCACTTTTTAGGGGGGATTGAATGAGTGTAAGGTTGATTTTTTTTTCTCATTGATTGATTGACTGACTGAATAACTGATTGGTAGATTTATTCCTTGATCTATCTGCATGAAAGTGTAAAAAATCATCAGACAAGTAATTATTTAATAACAATAACTAAAATATTAAATTATTACATGAACGGTCGTCAACATTCATATTTCATCCTCGAACAGGGGCGGCGAAGCGAGTTTGAAAAAAGAGCGCTTCAGCGAAAAGGGCACTTTTGGAAAAGGGGGCACGTATTAAGAGTGAAAACAAGAAGCAAAATAGAATTCTGAGGCGTTGCAACATGTTAGTATACCCCTGCAATCATAACATTCTGCTTTTATCATTTTCGAATCAGTTTTTCGTCTAATCTTGGTACATGTATATCCCTTTAATCACTGTGCAGTTGTAAAGACTTCTCTGGTTACTCATAAATACTAAAATAATATGCTTAAATATCTAAATTAGTTTTTCTTTTCTTTTCTTTTTTCCTCCCCCCCCCCTTCCCCTTTATTCTTGTTTCTTTCTTTCTTTCTTTTTCTGAAGACCACGGTATTTGCATCTGTAGGCCTATTTAGAAATATTTCATGATAAAGATCTCGAAACTTGTAATTCTTCCCTTTCATTCGTTTATTAACTCGGTCGTTTTCCTTTTTGACCAATCTATTCTTTTCCATGAATTTTGCAGGTCTCATCACGACCGATATCTTATTAGAACAAATAGCAATTGCAATAAGTCATTCCACACGCAGCGCGCTTCTCACATCATCAAGTTAGCGTGGATGATGTGTCTGGAAGAGAATTTTTGCTGACCAAACCATTCAGATTCAGAAATAGGTTAAACTGAAAGGAGAGTTTAAAATTAAAACACCATCTCGACATGAATAGGAGAATAATATAAAACCTTAAGGTTACAAAACACTCGATAAGCCATGCCCCATTATGTAAGTGCTAGCGAGCGAGCAAGCTTTTGGGAAGAGAAAGATTGAAAAATATCCTCGTAGTTTCAATTTCTTAAAGTTTTTTGGGCGTTGTGCCTCTTGCCTCAAACTCCATATGCACTGCCTCAAACTCAATACTGTAATATAAGTTTTCCCAGTCAGTTTCATACTTTTTCCATTCCAGTTCATGAACGTGCATTCAATTTCACACAAGGCACGATATATTTTATCTTTCTCTTCCCAATGTACTGTGACCACGAATAAGATTTCAAGTGGGGCACTTGCCCAAGTAGAAAAAAAAAACTTATCAGAGGTGAAAGGGGACACTCAGAAGAAGGGCAATATTCATTGCACTAGCAGAACCGAAAATTGGCAGTCAAAAGGGTAATCATCGCATTTCAATAGGGAAAATAAATTGAAAAGAAAAGGGCGTTGTGAAAAGGAGGGGATGGGTCACTAATGAAAAGGGGTACTATAGGAAAAGAAAATGGGCCCTTTTAAAGAAGAAAAAACGGCATTGAACAGGATTGAAAAGGGGCATTTTCGTGAAACGAAAAGGGCACTTTGGGGGTGCCTGGAATATTGGAGGCACTGAGCATTGCGTAACTTCGTCGTAAGTATGGCGTAACTATGTCGTAAGTATGTCGTAGGTATATCGTAAGTACGACGTAAACTTGACGGGACAATGCGTATCCTGCTGTCACGCATTGCACGAACGATCAGTGGACTTCGTGTCATAAAATTCCACGTATTGGCACGACTCAATGCGGGGCAATGCGGGAGCAAAAATTCGTGCAAGTGTCAGAGTAGCATTACGCTTTGCACCTTTTGGTTGAAGAGCTCTAAGGAGGTGCAGCTGATGACGGCAGGTTGTAAGGAATTCCACAGCCTGGTAGCATCTGGGTAGAATGATGTTTGCATATGCGGGCATATAGGGAACCTGGAACTTCTGTAGATTTCCTAGGGTTAGTGCAACTGCTATATGAAATTGGTGACTGCATGGATGATCAACCAGACCATGTGCGTCTTTCGTCAGGACATTAATCTACAATTGCCACTCTCGACCCAGGGTAGTAAATGGGTACCCAGTAGGATGAATTTCCTTGAAATGCTAGAGCGCCTTATAATGGCTGCCTTGCTAAAACCAGTAATAACAGTGGAGCGCCAGGAGCGTCAATTCTGACGACATGAGCGCTATTCAAGAACCCACTATTATTATCACTATTATAATCATTATAATGTATACTCTCTGCTGTAGCCTCCTCTCTTGGAGAAGGAGAAGTATGGAAGTAAGTACAAGGCTACAGTGCAAAAAGCAAATAATTTTGGTAGAATTCGCTGATTGTTGTTGTGCTTTTCTGTCTTCAGCTGTAGAGGTTTAACCGCCGCTGAAAGTGGCCTACTTTTTCAACTATAACACATGAACAACAACAAAAGCAACAAAAATAAAGAGAGCGACTTCCAGTGAAGTGACGAGACAATCTTTCTTTTCTTACAGCAAACTTATTATGCTTACCTTTCAACCTCTGCAAAATCCAGGTATGCCTACTGCATGCAGTACGACTCCCAATCCACACTATATTGTACAGCATTCATATTTTCTTCTCGGTAACCATGTTGTAAGTCTTTGAGGGCTGGTAAATGTGATGTTCACAGATCCTGTGCCTGTCTAATAAGTCTTCTTGTTAGCGATATATTCAAGAAATTGTTATTTTGGTGCATATGTGAACCGAAGCGAGACGGACCCCTCGTCACTTGAAAGGTTTTCTTTATTGTCATCGCTTAGGGGAACAAAATTAGCGGTGCATTGAAACGATGAACATTTCCTTTAAAGCATGACGTAATAATGAATAGGGGTACTTTCGTTCGGTGCCATAACACAGAGTAACCAAATGGGCTGTATGAAGAAATAAAGAAAGAAAGAAAGGAAGAAAGAAAGAAAGAAAGAAAGAAGAAAGAAAGAAGAAAGAAAGAAGAAAGAAAGAAGAGAGAGAGAGAGAGAGAGGGGGGGGGGAGGGGTGGACGAAGCAAGGAGATTGAAATGTGAGATTCCGCGCTCTTCGTATGAACAAGGAGTTATTGTAATAACTCCTGAATGGATAACCGTAGCAATGAGAAAGTGTAATGTCGTCTGATGAGGGCGATCTCATTTTATTTTCACTATAGAGTCATTTCATAATGCCATACTCAGCTAGTGCACCTCCTTTCAGACAGTCGCAACCGACCGTCATCGAAACAGTGCTACCTATTTTCATTTCTTTCCTATAGCTTTTCACATGGTCACATACAAATTATATCATGCATCATTACAAATAGTATACACGTTCATACAAATTTCATTCATTCAATGCAAAATATACATAATATACTGCACATTCTTTCGGTGTTTGACTTTGTTCACGTCCTACCATGTTTCAGCTGAAACAAGTAGAAGGAAAATTATGTCCTTTTCTAGACAAATAAAAATTCAGCTCCTCCCACTTCTGCAAATATACATGTAATTTGCCTAGATCTCTTAATCCTTAATTTCTCTTCATTTTCTCTTTAACAACAATCAATTTTAATGTACCTTCTAATGTTGGAATCATTCCCTTTTACCTTGTTCTTATTTTTAAAAAACCCAGTTTTTACCCAGATTTTGTCTTGAATATTCCCCTGATATCCCAAGAAATATCTCATCACATGACCCCAGTCTATTTCAAATAAATGCAAAATTTAATGTCCATCTACTTCTTCCCAAAGTGTATGAACTATTTGACATTAAGGAACGAGTGTGGGTATGTTTCAACCCCCTGTTCACAAAAGGAGCATAAACCGATATAAAACCAAATTGGAATAGATCCGATTCTCACTGGTATAAGCAGCTGCGTGTAGTAATTTAAACTGGAATTCTCCCAATTTGCTACAGAGCCTTTAACTTTTAAAAATATTTCTCTCAGTTCTATATCGGTGAAACCAAAGTGACTACACTATCCCTTACCAGTAGAATGTAATAATTCTGCAGCTGTTTGATAAAGTAATCATCAACTTTCCTTGATTTCAGTCCAGACAATGATTCAACATTTTCTTAAATGTTGACATGAATATCGTGTTTAGAAGTATCAATATACACAAAATATCCCTTCTTATAATATATTCATATTTAATTCCCATATTTTCAAGAATGCGCATACGATTTCCATAATATCCCTAACCATACATATGCCATATTTTAATAATTCTTCATCATAAACCGTTTTCTTTCTTAAACACACTTCAGTATAATTGAATATGATAGGGTTATGTTTATCATCTTCATAAAATTCCTTTTTTTTTATTTCTTGCAACTTTTAAAAGTTCTGTAGAAAGGAGATAATGTTCTCCAGATCCATTTTACCAATGTCATGGTAGGAGGCGCTGTGGCTCAGTGGTAGAGCAGTGGTCTCGTAACCGGGAGTACCTGGGTTCGAAACCAAGCGGATGCGCTAATGCCCTTTGGTAAGGTATTAATCCTCATTACCAAGTCCTTCGGAGGGGACTTAAAGCCGTCGGTCCTCTGGTTGCTTACTAACAAGCATACACATGCTTTCTTAGCAGTCAGGTAAAATAACCCAACATTTAACCATTTAACCATTTAACATAAAAACAAAAAACGAGGTCCCATCTTTGAACAACTAAATAATGCCTGCCTTCCTTCCATCCAGGCAATTCTTCCTCAGTAAATGTTTCAACCACACTCGTTAACTTTTAAGAAATATTTAAAAATAAATCATTCTTAACCCTCCGAATTGGTAATCTTGGTACAATATTTTCCTTTTTAGTCTATCTTTCCCTCCCTACGCAAATTCAAACGATACTACCTAATTTTGAAAGAACATGCGTTTTTAGGAACTGAATTCTCCCCTAAATAGTGGGATCCCTTTGCTTCCACCGGGCCACCAGATGTATTATTCTACTTAGTACTGATTTACTTCATTATTTATCTATTTATTTATTCATTTATTTATTCATATATTTATTTACTTATTTATTTATTTATTTATTTATTTATTTCGTATTTTTAGCAGGGTAGCCCATCAGTAGTAGAATACTGTTATTCTTGGGGGCCCGTATAACATAAAACAATGCAAAATTTTGAGATTTCTTGAAAAATGACCTCCTAAGATTTATTTTTTCCTCACTCCCCCCCCCCCCCCCAAAAAAGAGCCAGACTTCTCCCTCTCATTACCTAACCGAGTACAGTATGCTTTTTCTTTTGTTAACCTTTGAACCACTAACATTTTCAAAGTCTTCCATAATCCTTTAAAGTTTTTCAATAGAATTAACATCTATCAAAATCTGCACATCACAAGCAAAACATGTCTACCCAAAACCGCCATGCTTACATGTATTTAAGTGCTGCAAGATATATGGAAACATTGCTGTTTCATGGATTACTAGTATGCCTGAATTAGCATAAAAGGGATGGGCGGCCTTTTGGCTATTACAGTATCTAAGTTTTTACTCACAAATATCCATTGTATCCCATTCCCGATTATCAGAGATTTTAGTTTTATGTATATGGCGACCCTTTATATACACCTGAGTATTTAGCGCGGGGTTAGTTGTAACTCTTCTTAATATACTTATTAGGCATGTCGATATAACATACTCGAGAGGTCCTGAAGTCCCTCGAACTCATCTATTTGTGTCCAACATTTACCGTAAATTTAAATGCAAATTTCTTTGTATTTTTTACCATGTGATGTTTATCACATAATATTTATTTCATTAAATGGTGTACAATAATTTTTCTCTTGTATTTTCCTTTATTTTCTACTGTTTTTATTATTCATATCCATTGTATTGTTTTGAAACTTGAACTTTAGGTATTGGTAATGGTACTGCGCTGCGAATCTCTTTTTTTAAATTTTCTTCTACATCTTAAACAAATTCATTTTCTCTACAGTATGTATAGAATTATTATGTTGCTCAAGAATCCCAATTTACATTCTCACACTCACCTGTAATCCACTATAAAGCCTAAGCATTATTATTATCATTATTATCATCATCATCATTATTATTATTATTATTATTATTATTATTATTATTATTACCATCAGCATCATTATTATTATCACTATTATTATTATTATTATTTTCATCAATATTATTATTATTATCATTATTATCATCATTATTATTATTATTATTATTATTATTATTATTATTATTACCATCATCATCATCATCATCATCATCATCATCATCATCATTATTATTATTATTATTATTATTATTATTATTATTATTATTATTATTATTATTATTATTATTATTATTATTATTATTATTGTATCTTTTCATTTCATCCGTTTCTTTTTCGGTTATGCAATATGTTTTCAGTTTCCCTGCTTAAGCATCTTATGCAACCATTTTTAGCTAGGATTTATTTTAGTCTCATGTTTAGTATTATTTCAGATCTTTTATTCTCTATTTACTTTAGAAACATTCTAAAGGGAAAATATAAAAACTTTACAACTTTAGAAACATTCAAACTTTCACAACCACTTGTCGTCTTTTATTTACCTTCATGCTATAATTCTACAGGACCTTATGAGTGCATCAGTTGGTCGGCAAGAGGAACCATTACTGTTACAGTGATTACAGAGTTTGCTTTTCCCAGGTAGCTAACTGTAAGCTGCATCTTAAAGACTGCAATGGTTCATTCTATTTATATGGTTATATTTCTCTGAAGTGAAAATGCCGAATAAAATACTAATACCAGGTGTTTTAAAGGGGGTACCCAATGCTGAAACAATGTTAGCTCATTTAAAAGAGCATGATTTTATTAGCAGAAAATCATCTGCCTACAGGTTTTTTTTAAAGTCGTGTTGCCAAGGAAACCCCCAAATGTGGTAAGATTTCAGGATATTTTTGACCCCTCAGCTGTGACCTAGTTTCAACCGGGTACCCACTTTTACGTCAAAATGACGTCAAAGTGAGTACCTTGTCGCGCACTTCTAGCAAAATGCGCGCAAAGTATAATACATATATTGTACAGTCCAGCGCGCAGCACAACTGCAATGCGCGAAGCTGGGTACCCACTTATACGTCATACCTCATACTCAATTTTTTGTTGGTCAACTCTTGACTTTTTATGAGAAAATTAGCCAAAATGCATTGATTTCGATTGAAAATCATCAAATTTTTAATGTTATTCTTCTTAGAATTCAATTCTCGATCATATATCAAAAAAAAAAATTATCATTGTGTAATCACTTTAAAAAAGCATTTGACACTTGATCTTTAATAACTCCAAAGATGAAGATCTTAAAAGACTGAGGTTTTCACAGTGTAAAGTTGAAGGGTGTCAATTTATTGGGACTAGCTTTTGTGGAATTTACTTTATTAATATTCTTAAAATAATGCTCTGAATATTTAATTAGATTTTTACTTTTTGAAAAAAAAAACGAGGCTCCAAAATCTGTATGTGTCACAGTCAGTAGTTAATTCATTGTGTATTGGGCATTGCACCTGTCATTTCTGGCAACCTCTTACTCTCTAGTGTTATTACTGATTATGACTCTGGGTTGAAAGAGGTACAGTGGAATTTCAACTGCAATGCACAATGGCAATTGTCGGGCTCTGAATTCATTACTGACACGCACACAGTTTGCTGCGACCTTAATTTTTCAAAAAGTGAAATTTAATCAACTATTCGTAGCATTATTTTATGAATATTAATGGAAAAAAATCCACAAAACCTAGTCCCAGGAAATTTGACATCCTTCAACTTTACACTGTGAAAACCTCAGTCTTTTACGAATTATAACTTTTTAGTTATTAAAGATCAAAAGTGTCAAATGTTTTTTTTTTAACACCTCGTGCTTATTGCCCATGTGGATGATTTTTTCTTCATTTGTAGTGACTTTTGAAACAGTTACAAACACAATCGATTACCTCGCGGTGGAATGTGTGTCTATGGGCATTCAGTATCAAATCGCACACATTCCTTACAAAAAGTACAAGAACACGTGGAATGTAAGGCAAATCTGTTATTTAATTTCTTAATATCTCTTTTCATAAAAAGGGTACACAATTCTAAACATGCATTATCCGTTGAATATGAATGTGAACATTTATTACAAATAAAAAATTGAATGTGAAAAAGTGAGTTCATGTGTTGTCATGCAGTAAAGGTTTTCTCATCTACTGGAACACTTATTCTTTCCCTCAATTACATGCACATCTTTTTCTTTTATCAAATTCAAGCACATGCAAATACACGTAATATGCACTCTGGTGAAACCAGTGGGAGATTTCGATAAAAAGAAATACATATGAATGAAGTACGGACACGAATGAATACGTGCTAAAATAAATGGGAAAACCTATCTGTAATGCCACTTTAGACAACAACCTGATGAACTATTACTACAATTACTATTAGTGTGACCTTTGATGAGAATGTGAGTTAAATCATTGCTCTCATGTCTCCTCCAACACTGACTGGGATCAGGGGAGCGTTTCATCAAGTGTCCGGTCAGTGATTTTTACCAACAACTGTTATAAGCTACTGAAATTCTTGCATCTGATTGGCCGAGAGCAAAATTTGTCAGTAAAAATCACTGCCAAGACACGTGATGAAATGCCCCATTCAATATACCAGAATGGTAAGAATAGTAGCATTAATAACCACACATTTCATTAGATACAGTTGTTTTGATCTCATGATCATGTAAAAATGTGGGTTTTAATTCAAGGCATTCCCATCCTTTGTCAAAAAATTCTTGACCTACAATGGCCTCTCTTCAGAGGGGACAGGTACATGTAGAATGATGTAAGATTGCTGGAAACTGAAGCTGCTTACCATACATCCATTTTTACAGTGATTATTTGGTGTAATACCAATGAAGATGGTGTACAACTTGATACAACTTTGGCAAGGAGAGTGTTTAATTTGTAAAGCACTATAAGAATTATGTAATTCTAAACATACTGAAAATACTATGTAATAACATTTCTTGAACTAAAATACACCACAAAGGCAAAATGCTTAACTCTAATTCCAATAGAAAAAATATACAAATGTTGCATATTATCAGATATAGAATTTCCCTACATTTTTCTTAGTTAAACTCTTGATATACTTAATTTGAATGAGATAAACTATTCTTTAAAAAAAAATCAATATATTACTAATCATACATTGTTAGAAAATATAGAGCTACTATGATTTTCTTTTTGCACTTGATAACATTCACAAGATTAATTCAGAATTATTCTAGCTGCATAAATGTCTACATAAGTATTGAAAAGCTTGACTCATATACAACAATAACAAGAGAAAGCAGTGAACCTTGTAAAATTTATCAAAAATAATTGCAGTCCTGAAGGCAAACTTTTGATGATTCTTCACAAAATTTTCACATCTAAATAAGTAAGGTATATCTATTAAAATGAACTATGCACTAATAATGTCTAGCATTCCTCCTAAACGTTTATACAGAATTTATACATTTTCAAAACAAGTTGTTGCAAGGTCTGGTCTGAAAGAGATTTTGAGAGGAACTGCCTTCAAATAAATCTTAAATTTTGATCATGTAGTAAATGGAAAGATTTGCAAGATTGAAATAGACAGAAAATTATCACAGACTTGCTGAAACCTACAGAACTCTCAAGATATCAAATCTTTTATCAATGAGTAAAAAACAATCTTTTTTGTAAGTCTGGTGCGTTCATATAGAAATACAATTCTCTCCTTGCTTCTTTCTAATGTAGTATACAAATTCTATCAAATTTGTTGTAATGTCAAATTCCATGGTTTATTTTAGTCAATGAGTTGGTCATTTTCTTTTTAATATGCACTATTCAACTTTTTTTTCATGACGACATACTTCTAAAACATACAGTAGATTTTACTTCTGAAAGATTTTGAAAGACAACAACACAGCATGAAGGCTTTAACCTGCTGAATAGAAAACTCATTCTAGGGTTGACCGGTATGCAAAATGCCCGATTATACTAGTTCAGAGAAACAAGTTCACATTTTGAATGTGATATATAACACCTGTTCATACACAGAATGGAGTATGTACATGGATGCCATAACTACAATTGTTTAGAACGTGAGAATATGCTTCCTAATCTACACTTTAATAGAAAATAACACTTTGGTTCTACAAAATGTACTACTCTAATCCACATGCTATGTACTGGTATGACTAATAAGTTTCCTTCAAACACAGGAATGATGATAAACAAAAACAAAAATAATTCATCAATTGATCACATAACAATAAACCTGTCCCAACCATCTACATACTATTCTATACTTCTAACTTGAGCATTCTAATAATAATGATAATAATAAACCATATTTGTATAGCACATATCACTTGCAGCAGTCCCTATGTGCTTTAGAACAAAAGAAAAGATACAGAGGTGAGATAGAACAACTGCAACATTCATACAACATTCATACAACATTCTACAGCATTCATATTTTAGGATTTATCTGCAACTTTTGGTAAAGCTCTACCCCATCTACTACTTGTGAAAATATATATATTTACTTTGATCCTGGTCTATAGCATACAGCTGTAATATATATCACATTTAAAGTATTCCACTATTCATCTAAAAAAAACATTCAAAATTCTGATAAGAAACATCGAAAACCCGGAATGCAGGTTTACAAGTAAAATTTTAAGTTCCATGGGAGAGTTACATGTTCATGAGTTGTACATAAGATATACAAAGCGTTAATCACAGATGTAGAAACTATTCTTTTATAATACAAGTATATGTGCTAGATGTTACTAACTTGTTAAAAACACCACAGGTATAATATATAAAATTATTCAATTAACTGAAATACAAAGGAAAATATCATCATACAGTTAATTCATTCAAGAGGGACAATGAAAACAAGAGTCTCATAGTTTAAAATGACCAAGTGAAAAGACTGCCACTCCTTTATGAAAAACATGACAAATTCTTTTTTTGAAATCTCATTTTAAAAGTAATGTTTTCAGTGTACAACAATAAGTATTGATCAAGTTTCAATATTTTATTACATACACATACACAAACAATAAATGACATAGATATTGCATCATGTACATGTACAAAAAATGCAATTGATTTTCTTTTAAGAAAACATGAACATTTGTTCTTGGTTTTGATAAAACAGAAATAAAAGACTTACTTCTTTATACAAAACACATAACAAGTTCTATTTGTTTAGATTTGTATTTCAAAGCAATTTATAAGTGTACTACAATAATGTGTAAGATCTAGTTTCAATAATGTTTATGTACAAAAATGTAAGTCTACAAACAGCAAATGGAGTATACTGGTATATTACACAAAGAACAGTTCATAAGTCCTTGAAAGAAAATGGGAACACTTGTTTAAATGAAAGACGGGTTGTATTATAAAAATTAAAAAAAACACTTTTGTAAATCTGTATTTCAAAACAAACTAAGATCAAACTAAAATGATGTGTGAGATCAGGTTTAGTTTACAGTCAGTTATGACAACTGTCATTCACATACATGTATTCTTGTATTAAACAAAGATTGTATATTACTTTGTGATATAATAATAAAACTACGTGCTAATATACTTCTTTACAGCTAATTACAAATTGATGGTGAAATTCACCTAAGTTTATCAAAAAGGTTATACAAACAATATTCAATATCAGTAGAAGATCAAAACAAGTCTTGGTACAATCAAATGTTCATGTAATTATAACATTTGCAGTGCATGAAATTCAAGGTCATGGACCGTAACAAAAAGATTTGCAATCAATCGCAAAGACCACTGTTTCATGCACATCTCGTTCAAAAAGGTGACCCGGGACCAATCAGAATGGTTGTTTTGAATTTGCGATTGATCAAAAACCTTTGTGTTACGGGCCCCAGATGTGCATTAACTTTGAATGCTTTATTTATCATCAGGTACCTATATGCAATTAAATCAAACTATATATATTTCATATAATATTCACTTCAAAATAATTCAGTATTACTACAGGCAAGTGTAATTCTAAGACAAGTACATACATGTAATTTACTCATTTGCATACAGCATGAACATGATCATTTGTTCATACAACAGATGTATCTCCCATGACCATCTAAACAGTAAACCTCATATAAAATGTCTACACAGGCAAATTACCACGATAGCATAACAATTTCATAACCCACTACTTTAATATTTTTGATAAATATATACAGAAAAGTGACTATGAGAACTTAGATATAACATATAGGCTTGTGCAGCAATGGCAAAGGTCATATTGTCAAAATCCATAAAATCATGCTTCCCATCTCATAATTTTTGACTGATTTCTCGCATGTCATTTACATTTCAAGGAGCATCATACACATTTCTCAATTCATGCAATTAAATGTAAACTTGGATACAATACAACCATATAAGTGCCACTGATATTCTAAATATTTTGTCTTTATCTTCCAAAAGCCTTGATGACGCATTATCACAATATAACAACTTGAAAATCTTCTGCTGAAGAAAAAATTTCTTAAGATATTCAAATTCCTGTCTAGACCTCTATTTATGAACCATCTCAGTGGCACATGATCATTTAAAAAATATATCATGTAAAAAATAGGTAACCATTCCCAGGTTGTAAAGTACTCTATATTTACAGCAAAAATGTTGTAAATGTTACCAAATGTGATTATTTTGAGTAATAACACATCTCAAATAAGAACATGACAAACTTTACTTTCACTACATCAATACATGGGCTATAATCCATGTACAGATGTATTAAACATACTACAGTATTCAAGCAAGTCAGATGATAGCAATGATGTTATTTAAAAGGCTTTATTAGGAGATGTTAGGTTTGCAGTCATTTGAGAAGCAACATTCAGCCAAGAATCTAAGTGAGCAATTTCCAGATTCTGCTGTAGTGTTGGGGTTTAACTAAAGGTTTAAGTTCTGGTAAAACAATTTTATCATGAAGGAAACTGTAAGTTCTTGAGAAAGGTTGATTATGTAGTACATAAGAATTTGTGGAATCCTGAAAAATATAAGAAATTTACTCAATCTTGCAGAATGCCACATGTGCATTCCACACAGAAATGTGCACATGGGACTACATACACACATACAATGATTGTTTGGTCCATAAGTTTTCAGCTTTCATTGCTGAGGATATTTAAAGACCAATACTTTTCAGGAGAAATTGCTACTATGATATTCTTCCAGACAAACATATCTATCCAAAGATGGAGAAAAATACAAAATTATTTGTCACCTTTACCAGGATGCAACCTTCTCTTGAAGATCTATGACCTTGGTTGACTTATAAACGATAGTCTAATTTGATATCATTTGTGAGGCGACGTTCAGCCAGGAATCTGTACGAGCAATCTCCAGATCGCGGATGTAATGAGTCAGTTGATTAAGATTGAGATGCTCAGTTGACTTAGTGGATTTGCGTCTCTTCACAGCACACACAACCAAGGCTACCATTAAAACTCTCACAAGTTTAGCTGTAGTCTTCCGGCCTAAGGTACACGATAAAACAATAACCAAAAAGTTCTTTAAGATAAGGTAAAATGTGAGTACTACCATTATTTGCATACACCTTGTATGTTTATGACCACTCTTCCAAAATGCAATAACCCAAAGAAAAGATAAGGTAAAATGTGAGTAGTAGAGTATTACTATCATTTGCATATGTTTATGACCACTCTTCCAAAATGCAAACTCTCTAAGAAAAAAATACAGAGTTAAACATCTTGATTTTTCAGAAATATGTTTACTTTCAGCACATTCATATGGGCTTATACCATTACTCATGTGCTTTTGACCACTGTTGTAAACATGTTATGTAATCATTCAAAAAGACAAAAGATGTAACTTACCAAGTGAGTATATTCCAGCATTTTTGAGTAGACCAAAGAGTTTCACAAAGTTCACATATTTGCCCAGGGCGAAGAATGCATATGCTTCCTGTAAAATGACAAACAATAAAATTATAAATGAAATATAAATTCATCTCTCTTATGCATGTGCACTTATCAGCATAGTTTACTGGGAGACATCAAAACTGAATATCACAGAAATTTCCATCATTTAATTAAAGTTGATTAATTTCTTCTAAAAAAAATCATGCAATAGAAAAATTTTTTTTTACATGAAATTTTATATTCCACATACTAAGAAAGTTGTTGTAGGATTTTTCAAAAGTGAAGTCACGTGATAAAGTGTAGATTCGCCATCAATCATCACTCAGTAAAAGAAAAATGCGTGACTTTGCAGTGAAGCAGTGATGGCAGTTTTTTTGGTTTCGCTGATCACTTCAGTCCATAGAGTCACAACGCGTTATCAATATTTTGGGGTACGCACAAAATAAAAGTGTGTGACCCCTATGTAATTTATGCCATCATTTTTTGCCATGACATCATCTTTGCTTCTTTTGCAATGTCACAATTAGCTTTACTATTTGTTGAGCAGCTGAGGCCAAGCAAGTCGCACGCATACTGTGCACCGTCACAAAATACGTACTAAAACAGAAGTGCGTAAATGCAGATAACTTCTTTCTTTACACAGTCTTGCTTGTTTTCTTCTTTAATTCAAATTCTTTCTCACAAAAAAGAAAAAAGAAAAATTTATTATGATGTATTGTGAGCATCATTCTCATTACCCACAATCCACTTCCAGTTTGAGGTCAATCCACACTCAAACATCCTCACCAATGGGTCAGTAAGCACCGATTGAAATGTCATCAAAGTAAACTCTCTTTGGCAGTACATGTGCATTACAGCAATCAGAGAAGTTAATCAGCTAATAGTAAAGACCAGTATGCTACGATAAAGTAGCTAATTGTAATTATATGCATGTGCGAAAAGAAAATTGTGTGAACTTTGATCCAGCATAACGTCACAATAAAATTATTTGCTTTCTTTTATGACGTCACAATCAGCTTACTTGTTGAGGTGAAAGGCAAAGCAAGTTGTGCATGCACTACACTTTCGCACTGCTAAGCATTTGTAGACTGCATTCAGAACTTCTTTCCCTGTTTTTAAACCTTGATTTTGAAACCAAAATTCTTCTCTTACAGAAATGAAATATTCTTTTCTACCTATACAGTTAAATGGGTTCAGATGTGGAATATACAGCAAATAATCACCTTCTGGTTTCAGGCAATGAGACAAACTATCACTTCCTTGGCGAAAAAAGATGTAAATGCTATCTTTCCTCAGCTTTGCCTCGGAAAGACAGCTACACCAAGATCGCCTCGGAAGTTATAGTTTGACCATCACATTCACCAATGGTGATTATTTGCTTATAGTCATATAAACACAATTGAAGGGTATGAATCATTATCAATCACATGCATTTACATTATAAAATTAAACAGTGACATGAAACAAAATTAACCCTAAAAAGGCTGGGTTATTAAGACCATCTAACAGCCGAGATCTCAGTCATCGACTGTGACGAAAATCAACACCCACGTCCACCCCCCTCCAGCATGGAGCACTCCAAAAGTAAGTGTGAACAGGGTCATAGAATAGATGTAGTATACTTACAGATGCATATTCTTCATCTGAACTGGAGTCCTCCTCATCAATATATGAGATGTCATATTCATCTTCATACTGCATAACATCAACAAAGGGAGACAATAATGAGAATCACAAATACTGCATTGACAATTACATGTACATTAGTTATCAATCATGAACATGTAGCAGGGGTCTTGCATTCCCCCCCCCCCCAAGATAAAATTCTCTGATATCTTTTATCCTTTTTCCCCTACCTCTTTTATATATATGATAAGTTGGTGTAATATACTCTTTATCTCCAAGTTTACAATATTTATTGTAAATTGGCAATGACTGATTCTGGTTGCTTTTTATAGTCTTCATTTCCATTTTTCTTTAATTCTTATTTTTCTGTCAATGGTAAAAACATATTGCTCTGATTTGAAATATGAATATTATTGTATGTTAGTGACAATTTCATGGGTAAATCTGCTGTTTTTTTACATTTCTCATTGTGTATTATGTGATTTTTAGATTATTTGCTACTGAAATTCTGCTACTGAATGAGCTGTTTGAAATTGAATATTGTATTATCGTTTTTATCATATTCATTGCAACCATCATAATTCAGTCTTCGCATTGAGAGAATGAATATTTTCAATAAAATCCTTCAATCAACAAGGTATACTACTTGCACCCCTTTCATACTTACAGACAAGAGGGACTTACTCCGGAGTAAGTCCGAACAAAGTTCGCTTTGAACAGCAAGTATGAAATTTTTGCAATTTTTGCGATCTGGACTTACTATTGAAGTCCCGGCCTATGTGAAGTACTCAATCAACTTTGAGAAGTGGGTTAAAGTGCTTGTGGTTGCCCTTTATCATTATCAAGATTCATGGATTACTCAATATCATTACCAAATGAGGTGGAAGTCATACTTGTGAACCAATGTAATAAATGACAATCGGATTGTGCACCATTCCATGAACACATGCATCTTTCCTTTTATTTAAGCTAGAAATAGTAGCCTTACCTATTTTATACCAGGAAGATACACACATAGTAAGCACAAATGTTATGCCTATTTTACAGATACGCTTTGGACTGCTGGTTATATAACAGCTCCCATGGAATACCTGTATATCAGAACTTTGCTTCCTCCTACTTTATGCCTATTCTGCACCTATTTGATGCTTATTTTATGCCTTGACACCGAATAATATTACCATATTGTGGATACCTGGTGCATATGAACAGTATCTGCAAAATAGGCGCAACTTTCATGGCTCATTAGAAGTATCACAGAGTGAATCCACTGACATAAGAGGGGTTAAACCTACTACCACCAGACCACAGTGGAGTGGAGTGTGGCATCTCGTGAAAGAGCTTGACTATTAGCCCAAAGTGCATTGTACGATAGGTATAAACCAGCATGCAATGCAGGACTTGCCAAAAGAACAGAATACACTAATATTGCGGATGCAGATATGAAATGGGGTGAAAGATAGAATACCTCAATATTATATTTCCATACTTTCCCTGTAATATTAATATAAGGTGTCAACAGGAAATCCCCCCATTGGTAATATTGCGGTACTGGGTAATATGAACAGAGCTAGTGAAACACACTTCATGAATGACTTACACTGAACATATCCATATCCACCAAAGACTCTAGAGTAGTCTTATCTGGCAAGGACTGCACTATGATAGGAACTTGGAAGGGTTCAAGGGTCATCATGAACTCATTCACAGCTTGCTTCAATCCAGAGAGCTCCTTAACTGTCCAGCCAGGGAAAGAGTCTGGGATGTTACCTTTACATAGAGCATGCAGCCACATCTTCAGTTCATGCTTGCGTGTGTACACTCGTGATGTTAATCCTTCAACTGCAATTATAAAACAGAATTGAACTCTAGATATGAATATAGCACATAGTGAATGTATATTAAATAATTAAATACACACATCACATGCCATGCGTAAATTTTGGTGTAGTGCATGATCGCTAACTGTAACTACCCTCTTTTTTTTTCCATGGTAAGGGGCGTATGAAAGGGTATGGGACTGCGCATCAAAAGCACCTTGCACGTATATTGTTAACATTGTTTTTAGCAGCGCACTTCTGCAAAGCTAGATAGGCAACCTAAATGAAATCGAGAAAGTCAGACAAAAAGTTCTCTCTAAAATGTGGTACAACTGGGGGGGGGGGGTTCACAATGACTAAGATTGACTAAAATCACACTTCACTATGGCTGGCCATTCATGCCATTGTTTTCTTTCACCATGGATCTCTCAAAGGATTTGCAAATCATGGTCACAAATCTGCAGAATTGACAACTTTTTACGGTTCACTGATGAAGAAGACAACAAAAAAAAGTAAATTCTTCAAATTTGTGACAATGATTTGAGAGACCTATGGTGAAAGCAAACAGTGGCATGAATGGCCTGCCATAGTTAAGTGCAATTTTAGTCAATCTTAGTCTTTGTGAAACACCCCCAGATTCAACATCATGCAGATGAGGTTTACGATTCACAATGTGGTAAGTCATGAAAAAGGACTGTGAGTTAGAGGGAATAGAGAAAGTTGGGGGGAAGGGAGAAATGGAGAGGTGAGACAGAAAATAAGAGAGAGTGGAGAGTATCTTTCTTGAGATTGAGTGAAGTCCTAAAAGGGACTATAAACCAGTTGAGAAGGTGACAAGGAGGTAAAGTTCTAACCAGATGAGAAGGTGATGAGGAGAGAAGACTCCACGTTTCAGACAGCTTGACTGTCAGTCATTAGGAGTGAATAGGTGCCGGGAACAACATCCTTTTTCAGGACTTACATGTACCACATGGTGAACCATAAACCTCATCCACGTTATCAGTACTTCTGTGCAAACCTCCACCTTCAAAGATCATCAGACTTAACATCAGCGGTATTTATTGTAACAAATAGTGCATGTTCTATTAATGCACCATTACTGGACTATGTGAACTTCAATACTAAATTATCCTTTAAGTAGATCTAATTTATCTATTAAACAAAACTGCACTCGGGATAATATGGTATTTGTAGTATACATAATCCAGTGTACTTTTAGTGTAGTGTATGATAGACCAGCATTATTTACATAATATTACTGTACATCACATCTAAATGACTGTTTCCATGGTTTGTGTACAGGTCTTAGCCCAATGTATTCTGGCCTTTCCTACCATTCATCTTCAAGTGATTACACAATGGCTGAAATTTTTTTGATATATGATAAAGAAAAGAATTCTAAGAACAATAACATTAAAAATTCGATGATTTTCAATCAAAATCAATGCATTTAGGCAAATCAATTGTGGCTTGGTCATGGCTGACCTCAAAATTTCAGTAGATAAGATTAACCTGCAGTGACATAAATGTGGGTACCCAAAATACGAGCACTGCAGCTGATGCGCGCTAGACTGTAAAATATGTAATATACCTGTAGCACGCATTTTTGCTAGAATTGCACAAGGTACCCAAATTGACGTCATGGGGTCAACAGCAGTTGAAACTGGGACATCGTGGAGGTGCCAAAAATAGGCTGAAATTTTACCGTATTTTTGTTTATTGCTTGGCAACATGACTATTTTAGAACTTTAGGAAGATGATTTTCTGCTAATAAAAATATGCTCTTTTAAATGAAGGAACATTGTTTCAGCATTGGATACACCCTTTAAAACAAGAGTGCTTCTACACACAATTTATTGTGATGTACTGTGAACATCATTCTCATTACCCACAATCCACTTCCAGTTTGAGGTCAATCCACACTCAAATTTCCTCTCCAATGGGTCAGTAAGAACCGACTGAAATGTCATCAAAGTAAACTCTCTTTGGCAGTACATGCATTACAGCAATCAGAGAAGTTAATCAGCTAATAGTAAATACCAGTATGCTATCTACACAGATAAAGTACGGTAATTCCACGTCGGAAAAAGAGTCACCCTATTTCACATTTATAGTAAAACAATCACTGTGAAAGCCCTTAATAGCCAAATCTTTGGATTAAAAAAAGCTGAAACAATAAAGAATTCCACAATCTAAGTCTGTGTTGGTATAATGCATGTTTGATTTTAAAAGACATGTTTGAAGTTTAAAATTGGCGCTTTTTTCTGGTAATTCCGTTACCGAGGTGTTATACCACAATATCATGAATGTAAGAATAAAATAGTTGGAATGAAAAAGCTCACATGAAAGAATGGGCATATTTACAATGGTGAGAAGGGAGGCAGGGTACAAAGGAGGCACAGAACTAAAGTCTAAAAATGTTGGTAACAGAATTACATCCTTACCATGGAATTGCCCAGTAGCTAATTGTAATTATATTCCAAATACTAAGAATCTTGCTGCAGGATTAGTCAAAAGTTAATAAAGTGTAGTTTCCCCATCAATAATCACCTAATAAGAAAAGTTCATCAACTCAAGGTGATGGAACTTTTGTGTTTCACTAATCACTTCAGACTATAAAGTCACAATGCATTATAAATATTTTGCGTACATACAAAATAAGAATGCATGACTCCTGTGATTATTTGTTCCATTTTTCTTCATCTTGGCTTCTCTTGTTGTGAGTATGCATGCGTGAAAAGAAAAGTGTGTGTACTTTAATCCAGTGTAATGTCACAATAAAATTATTTGCTTTCTTTTGTGATGTCACAATCAGCTTACTTGTTGAGATGAAAGGCAAAGCAAGTCGTGTGCGCACTACACTTTCACAAGATCGGCGCTAAGCATTTGCCGACTGCAGTTGGAACTTCTTTCCCTGTTTTTAAACCAAAATTCTTCTCCTAGAGAAGTGAAATATTCTTTTCTTTCTATACAGTTACATGGTTTCAGATGTGGAATATAGAGCAAATGATCACCTTTTGGTTTCAGGCAATGAGACAAACTGTCACTTCCTCGGCAATCTGGATGTAAACGCTATCTTTCCTCAGCTTCGCTTCAGAAAGATAGCTACATCCAGATCGCCTTGGAAGTGACAGTTTGTCTTTCACCTTCACCAATGGTGATTATTTGCTTACTATCAGACATTGCTCCAAGATAATGTTGCTAAAGAGTATCTACAGTGAATTTTACTGTAACTTTTACCCGTTACTTCAGGTGACAAAAGTCTTGAGCGTGACCTGGAGCGTGACCTGGAGTGTGACCTAGAGGGTGACCTGGAGCGTGACCTGGAATGTGACCTAGAGCGTGACCTGGAGCGTGAACTTGACCGTGATTCTAGTTCTGATTTTCCCTTCATCACTAGAGAGTCATGTTTTCTCTGGAAAAAAAAAGAAAGTAAAATCTATTTATTTTTTACTATATAAAAATCCAGCAAGACCCCCAAATTGATCACTACCACCATACAGTATAATTATGTACTTGTATAGCCACAGTTACATTATTAAAAAAAAAGATAGCTTTGGCCAAGTAAAATGAGAAGGCAGTCAATACCTGAAGAACAGGGGAAATCAAATTGTAAGATTCAAAATCTACACAGGTTACATACTACTATTAAAGGTGTTTTGAAAGTCACTCAAGTAGAAATATTTGAACAGAATGGAATGCATAATGCCTTTTTAACTCTTTCCAATCAGTATAGGCGACTACATGCATACAGTGTGAATCAATGAAATAGAAAGTCACATGTAATGCTAAATCTAATTATTATTTAGATGCACGGTTTTAGAGGCAACAATATTTTGTGAGGTCCATCGCGGTTGTTTCAGAAAGCAAAAAAATATTGAATCTGACTTTTTACATGTATGCGTATGGAGATTTCGTCATCAAAAAAATATTGGACGGTTTTAAAAAAAAATATTGGACGATATGAATATTTTGCCCCACCCATAAAGTCATCATTGGTCAATTAATGACTGTGCGCATGCAGCTAGTGTGACGTCACAATAAAACTGCACTGCGTTTGTAACCATAAGCCACGCCTATATGACCTGGATATGCAGATGATACGCGCTAGCTGCAGCTAGTGTGACGTCACAATGAAATTGCAACATTGTACCTGTAAACAAATTATGTTGGAGTGTACCAGACTGTAGATCAGCATGTAGACCTACTTAAAAATATGTTGGAGTTACTGGTTCTGTGTTCTTGGAATTTAAACATTGTTAATTAACTTTTCCTGTTGTCATGGAGAGGAACTTCCAATTTTGCACTTGTTTATTTACAAGCTTCAATTTCCATGATAAAGTTTACAAGATTTCTACAAAATGAAGAGAAGAAATCTAAATCACATTTTACATTTTCTTGTAGAGTAGGTCTAGATCTAATCTAGATCTAGATCTATATCTAAATAATAATTATAATATTGGATTACCATTTTTTTGTGGAATACGTGGAAATATTGGTACTCGCTTGTGGAAAAATATTTTCACGTATCCCACTCAAGGCCATCCAATATCATCTAAATATCTCAGGAACCTAATAAATAATGTAAATCCCAAGATGCAGGTATAAAAAATGGATTTTTTTCACACAGAGTTAATCCGAATTCAGGAGGTCATAATTCCAAAGTTATCAAATTCTACAATTACATGCAGCTCACTTACATGTACCAACGCTGAATTTGAGGTTGTGGCACCTTTGTATGATAGATTCATACAGCCTCAGTCAGAGTAGAAAAATTTCTCAATAAACAAATGAAGAACATACATCACTAAAAAAGAGTACATTGTTTTCAAATTCTTTTGCTGAGCCTAATTCATGGTAGAAGTGTTATTTTGTCATCAAAAGACACTATAATCCTATAAAATATCTAAAAAATATATTTGAGCACCTGTATACCGAATCTGACTCTATTTAGCTACTTCACTTGCCATCTGAAACTATTGCGTTTCTATGACCTAGCAAAGTCAGAGATCGACCAAAAAAGTATGGATATGTATCATTACCAAAACGAAGTAGATGGTTTTTGTAAAAATTTTAACCACCCCGCTGCCTAAATATTATTTTTTTGAATCTTGCTGCTGAACTAAGCCTGAAATCATCTTGTTTCTTGCTTTTACAAGTGAGAGTAGAGACCGAGCAAACAAGAATAAGTGGGATTTTCTTTTAACATAGGCTGTTTATTTTACTAAAGAAGTGTATCTATTTTTAGGTTAACTTGCTGCTCAATTTTTCGGTTTGGGTGATAATATTCAGGCCCAATAATATCACTAACATTCTATGAGTATGATGAGTTATGAGTAGAGAAACAGTACAACATTAGATACAGACACAAGATACCAACCGATTTCCTTTCATTAGAATAGTGATTATCACCGATACTTAAATGCGAGCAAGCAAAGCGCGCCGACACTTTCTGCTTTTCCATTTTCTTTCTTATTCCTTGTTTTCTGCTTTCTTTTTACTTCTCTTCCTTCTTTTCCTCTTTTTTCTCTTTTTTTCCTGTTATTATTTTTTTTCAGTCCGGAAATTATTGGGGGGGGGGGGGGGCAACTGCTCCCTGCCCCCGCATGATCGATGCCTCTGCCATGGTATTGTAATTACGGTACCTCATCATCCAAATACATGTGGTCCCAAAGACAAAAATCATCAAAGAGAGAGAACCCCATCTCATCATCTGATTCTTCATCTTCCTGCTCCTGACGTCTGTCTTCGTCAGCAAAGGATGCTGAGTCGCACACTTCCTCCAAAGTTAATAGTTCAACATCAAACTTCTGTGTAGGAAGAATAAACCATGGAAAAATCAATGGTCTTAATATGGGAAGCCAAATGTGATGCAAATCTCCTACAGATGTTTGATTTATCAGCATTTCTGGTCAGAGACTATAAAGTATCTGGGAATGATAGGTGCAAATATTCACTCTTGAATGACAAGCACCATAAAACCAAATAACAACAACAACATTATAGTTCTCAGGACATTCAAAGCATGAGACAAGAATTTCAGTAAACAAAAGGAACATAAAGAACATAGAAAAAGTTGTCACATTTGACTACCCCTAGTTAAACCACAGATTTGAACCATGGTGTAACTTAGTAGACATTTATGAATATGGGCCAATGACTTCATAGATACTAATATTCATGTGTAATCAGCATCAAAAGAAGCTCCATGTTTTGTAATTTGAAGAATCTGTCATTAAAATCTTCCTCACAGAAGTTAAATTTGAGCACATCTACATGTATGTGATCTTTACTCATGCTTTCTTACATTTTTTAAAAAGGGTAACCTTAATCCCATTACAACGAGAAAATGCAGGAAATGTCGAGTACATACATGTACATGTATATAATTGTGTCATTGTTTTTTTGTGGGTTTTTTTTGTACATGAAAGGACTGCTGTAATACTTTCTCTCAACTGTACAGTACATGCAAAACTATGAGATATGCAGTAATGATGATTATTGGGGATAAGTCAAAATTAATACATTGATTGAATGCATGCTCCTCCATTTTCAAAGAAACAAATATATTTTGGTCATCCTATTGAAAAACAAAAATTAATCAAATTAACCCCATGACTACTGAATTATTGAATCCTCATTGGTCTATTGCATGGGACACCTGGGCCGGTATTCTGAAAATCATGTTATCTTTTGTCTTATCTTCACTGTGTTAATTGTCATAACAAATTTAAAACGCGTACTTATGGTGGGTATAAACTGCGCAAATGACCAGCACACACGAGCACACAAGACAAAAGTGCGCGATGTGAGCAAATGGCCTACGCTATTTCTGATTCCAAAGATAACACGATTTTCAGAATACCGGCCCTGGTTCCAGCGTTCAGTGGGTTAACAGAAAATAATCAATTTTCTAGCAATCTTCTGAGGTAGGTACACAAAGCAATACATGTATAAGGGATCATATACCGGTTCTGGTCCAGATTTTTTCTTTTTCCTTACTCCCTTGCTTTTCGCTTTTGGAACACTAATCAAGTTATAGCAGACGTCCTTGTCAGCCCTTAGTGCACCACCAGCAGCCATCTTCTTCAACTCCTTGTTAGACTGAGATGTGACCTGTTCATTCATCGGGAATACATCAAAGATATCGTCTAAATCTGTGTTCTACCAGAATATCAAATGCAAATAATAAAAAGAGCATGGTGATTAACTATTGCTGATACTTATTAACATTATCATGTAGACAACAGCATTTGATTCATTCTTACAACCTAATGATGGTACTGATGCATGGTAATCAAGCATTGGTACATGTATCATTCATACCCATTTCAATACTGTAAATCCCTGGTCTGGACCAGGGCCCTGTTGCATAAAACTTACAATTAATGGTAGCTCTGCATTCAATTGTAACTACCATGGTAACATTGCAAACAGTCATTCAAATGCAAGGCTCCCATTGTGGATATCACTGATGTTACAGTAACCATCAATGGTAAGTTTTATGCAATGGGGTCCAGGTCTGCACTAAGTCCTAGAATTTTGAATTACTGAATGGCACGGCCCAAAATATTTGGCACTATTTTAGAGCTGCTTTCATCACCACCAGGAACAGATCAGGTGGACCAAAAAATTTCTTAATAGATCTGCATTAAAGTCTGCCCTTCAATTAATTGCAAAGTCCAAGGTTACTTTATTCACCACCCTAATTTTGGCATAAATCAAACATCGCGCACAAAATTGTGAGCTCTTCCGCCCTGACCAGAAACAATGTCATGTGTATATGCCGGCATGTTCAGTTACCATGACAGTTACTCCCTTTTGGACTGATTTATTGAAAAGGGTTCTCGTAACAGAAGTACGGTCTGCTGTAACATAAATTTTACTGCTCTGAACAGCTTTGTGTCATTTGCATATCCTAATGATAGCAGTAATGCACACAAGAAAGCAACATTCCTGTCCTCCACAATCCACTAAAGAAATGATTACCGTGTCGTCTGATATCCTAGCACCCGACATCCTTCCCTTGGCGGAAAATCTCTGTTTTTTCCCACCTTCTTCGTCCCATATTGTTTCACTTTCTTCCTCCTCCATCCGGTATGACTCTAATCCCTTCAATATGTATGGAGTGAAGTTGAAAAAGAAAAATGCTTATTAAATTCATAAAGAGACACAATATCAATCAGACTGAAGATTATACGCAATAGAGCTGAAGGGCAGTTTTCATATTTGGTGCCTGAAATGGATAGGCTGTCACATTCTGTTTCACATGTGTCTCTGTTTTGTACAAGAGAATGTATCGCTGAACATTTTTTCAAAGCTTATTTTAATGACAAATTCATATTACAAATGGGAAAATAAGGAGTAAATCAAATCATACAACATATCACTTTTATAGTTTCAGTGGTGATAAAAGTCAATATCGATCAAAAGCTGGCCTTAACCTTATTTGCGAAGAGGATATATTCTAGCAGAAACAGAGCTAATCATGCACGTTGGGAAATGAAGAAACTTTGAGCCTTGCAGTTTAACAGATGCTTCACAGCATAAATATGCTTAAGATTCAGGTTGGATCAAAACTGTAATACGATTACAGAAGAACCCAATTTTAGGTCTTCAAATGTATCTCTGTGTCATCTCTTCTTATTACCATTCTTTCCATCAATTTAACACTTCCCCAAAGTTCGTCTCTTTCCATTATCACTCATATTGTCAATCACAATAGTCTTTTCAATCTCTATTACACGTAGGCCATAGATTATTTGTTCATCTCTTGCATATCTACTCTCCACTTTCACTTCTCTCTCTTGTATTTCTACTCTCTGTTTTTTAATGCTCTGTGCCTAGAACACTCTACCATTATCATCATCATCATCATCATCATCATCATCATCATCATCATCATCATCATCATCATCATCATCATCATCATCATCATCATTATTATTATTATTAATTATTAGTATCACTACCACTCTATTCTATCATCAACACAAACTATTCTTGAGGCATATTGTTAAATTCCTACATGTATACGTATCAAACATGTCCAAGCTTTTTGGTCCATCTATTGAAAATAATCTCTCCCAAGACAAATCCAACTTCAAATGAAGAGTTTAGGGGGTGTTGCAAGAAACTTGCAATCAATTGCAAGTCAATTTTACGTCCCAAAATCAATCATAAGTCTTGCAATTAATTGCAAATTTGCTAATGATTGCTGGTTTGCTTCTTGCAACATAATGTATATACTGATTTGCTATAGTTAAAAGTGATCTGTCAACTGCAAATTTGCAATCGAATGCAAATAAATTTCTTGCAACACCCCCTAAGTTTGATTTCAGTGCACTAGAAGCTCCATTCAAAAGATCAAATATACTACATGCGAAAAGAAAAATTCTCCTTCCCCAAGTTTTAGAATCTGAATGAATGATTCATTTGAGGAAAATTGTTTTCATGATACAAATCAAAGTGGTCTTCTAAAGCTCAATTTTTTTTTTTTTTGAATATTTGCTTAAAAATAGAGAAGAAAAAAGGATTTGATCTGAAAAGTATCTGAACAGACAAAACTGACAACAAAACATTCAGCATGCATTCATATTTCAATCCATACTTACTTTCGCTTTGGCTGCAGGTTTTCCATCTGAATGTAACCCGTCTTTGTCCTGGTCAGAATTAGTCCCTAAAAATCTGGTCGTCCGCTCAAACTGTAATCTTTTTTCTTCATAGCTCAGTAAGAAACCTCCACTTTCTGTTTGCACCGTAGTAATTAGAGAACTATGTGATATTCCTGGGACATCACTAGATTTTTGGACATTGGCAAGTGACTGCTCACTAAAAGCCTGTGGTGCTCCAAAGACATCATTTCTTGTTGGTTCACCAGCATTCAGGTGACTACCAAAACTACATTCCGGCAGTGCTCCAAAGACATTACTGCTAGTTTGCTTACTAGCACCAGAATCGACACCAAATCTCAATCCTTTTGATGCTCCAAAGAGTTCACTGTGAGTTTGTTCACTAGCACCCACCTGATCTTTCAAACTAAATCCCTGCGGTGCTCCAAAGACACCAATGCTTGTTTGCTTACTAGCATCTGAGCCACTACCGAAACTAAATCCCTGTGACGCTCCAAAGACATTACTGATTGTTTGTTTACTAGCACCTAAGTCACCATCGAAACTAAATCCAAGTGATGTTCCAAAGACACCACTGCTTGTTTGCTTACTAGCATCTGAGCCACCACTGAAACTAAATCCCTGTGATGCTCCAAAGACATTTCTGCTTGTTTGTCTAATGGAACCCAAGTCACTACCACAACTGAATCCCTGTGGCATTCTAAACAGATCACTATGTGTTTGGTCACTAGCACCCATGGGACCACCAAAACTATCATCACCCTTTGGTGCTCCAAAGACATTACTGCTGGTTTGTATACTATTAGCAGAATCACCTCCAAAACTAAATCCCTGTGGTGCTCCAAAGACACCACTGCTTGTTTGCTTCCTAGCATCTGCGCCACTACCAAAACTAAACACCTGTGGTCCTCCAAAGACATTGCTGCTTGTTTGTTTACTGGGACCCAAGTCACTACCACCCTGTGGTGTTCTAAAAAGATTATTATGTGTCTGGTCACTAGCACCCACGGGATGACCAAAACCACCACCACCACCACCACCACCACCCTGTGATGCTCCAAAGACATTACTGCTTGTTTGCTTATTAGCACCTGACTCACCACCAAAACCAAATCCCTGTGGTGCTCCAAAGATACCACTGCTTGTTTGCTTACTAGCATCTGAGCCACTACCAAAACTAAACACCTGTGGTCCTCCAAAGACATTGCTGCTTGTTTGTTTACTGGAACCCAAGTCACTACCACCTTGTGGTGTTCTAAAAAGATTACTATGTGTTTGGTCATGAGTGCCCACATGACCACCAAAACCACCACCAGCACCCTGTGGTGCTCCAAAGGCATTACTGCTGGTTGGCATGCTAGCATCCGAGTCACCACCAAAACTAAATTCCTGTGGTGCTCCAAAAACGCCAATGCTTATAAATCCCTGTGATGCTCCAAAGCCATTACTGCTTTGCTTACTAGCACCTGAACTACTATCAAAACTAAATCCCTGTGGTGCTCCAAAGACATCACTGCTTGTTTGTACACTCGAGGAGGACAGTGTCGAACTCCCTACATGTACATCAGAACTCTGTTGGACTGATTCAGATTTTCTGAAGACAGATTGCTGAGCAGACCCAAGTAGACCCTTTGGTTTCTGTTGTTTGCCAAACAATCCCCCAGCCATACGTAGAGGTAAATCGTCACTCATTTTAAATGATGAACTGCTAGTAGGTACATCTCTGCTTTCA
Organism: Echinometra lucunter; assembly: GCA_029962745.1. Lineage (NCBI taxonomy): Eukaryota > Metazoa > Echinodermata > Echinoidea > Camarodonta > Echinometridae > Echinometra > Echinometra lucunter. Next base: position 17,959,187 of record CM057160.1, on the reverse strand, counting down.
TTACTAGAATATTTCCAATGATTCCCCAAACTATGGACTACCAGAACCTCAGGTTCATTCTCTGTTTGAGCACTGCTGGCTGGAAACTTTTGATAATCTACTGAATTTAAGGTACATGACTGCTGTGCAGGTCTACCTAGCACACTCTGAGCTTGTCCAAACATTATCTCAGATTGTTGTGCAACTTCACCTAGCATACTTGAAGGTTGTTTGAATCCTACAAGTCTCCCATTATCTGGAGCTGGACTCACAGAATATGGTGAACTACTAGAGGCAACAAATGAAGCAGACTCGGTTAACTTCTCAGAATGCCGACTATGCAGCAATCCATACTTTTGTATAGGTTCAATGCTTCTCCCATGATTAAGCTGTCTTCCATTTTCTTTAATCTTGGGTGCAATCAATTCTTTACTTGTTAATGGATCAAAATACTCATCTTTTTCACTATCCTCACTATTTGTAGTTAGTACACTGCTATCTCCGCCCTCATCACTCCTTTTTTTCACAAAGTCATCATCAACATCCATTCCAAGCCAACACAATTTCACTTCTTCAGATACAGCACTAAGAGGGAGAACATTGTGCAACGTTTTACTAACTTCTTCTTGCATGAGGTCTGAGGGTTCATCAGCTGCAGATTTCCATTCTGAAGACCCATCTAGCACATGATAATCTGCCTCTTTTCTGGCTGCAAAAACTGATGATGACCTATCTGCCACTTTTCCGGATGTAAGACAAACTTTCATCTTCTTTCTTAATGCCGCCTTCTTTTCTTTGTCCATGTCTATAGATGAAGATGCAAATCTCCCTAGGGATGTGGGAACATAACCAGCAGAAGTAGGAGAATAAGCAGGGGAAGAAGGAGAATAAGCAGGGGAAGTAGGAGAATAAGCAGGGGATGTAGGAGAATAGGCAGGGGAAGGAGAAGAAGCATTAGAAGGGATAACAAAAGATTTTGCATGTTCAAATGAAGAAAGAGTTGGTCCACCAGAAACTTGTTTCTGTGCAGAACTGCATACTGTCGGAAGCGCAACAACCTCTGTGGTTTTACTCAAAGGGGAAGCAAGACCAGACTTGTGCAGAAAAACACTACCTCGTAGTTCAGCTGCATTTTCCACAACAGGTTTAGAAGCACCTATAAAAGTCTCTTTCCGTAAGGATTGAACAGCACTGCCAGACCGTATGGGTTGGAGAAGAGGGCTTCTTCTTGGTGGAGGTGTAACTTCTGATGGAGATAAAGATGAGAGATCACCATGTCCTGGTGGTGGTGGTGGTGGTGGTGGCAGCGGAGCATATCCACCTCCTGAGAGGATAGATGGGGGTGGAAGGCCAGTATATCTTATTGGAGGAGCAGCAGCAGCAGCAAATCTCGTTGGAGGAGGAGGAGGAGGGGCAGCAGCAAATCCCGCTGGAGGAAGAGGAGCAGCATCACATCTCGTTGGAGGAGGAGGAGGAGCAGCATCAAATTTCGCTAGGGGAACAGCAGCAGCAGCAAATCCCACTGGATGAGGAGGAGCAGCAGCAGATCCCGCTGGGTGAGGAAGATAAGCAGCATTTACTACTTGTGAAAGAGGAGCAGGAGAAGCAGCATATCTGCTTCTGAGAGGAGGAGGAGCAGCAGTGGCAGAATATCCCATTTTGGGAGGAGCACAAAGAGCACCCTTGAAAAGATCATCAAGAGAAGCAGCATATCCAGCAAATCCTTGCTGCTGCTGCTGCTGTTCCAGACTTTGAATGATGCCTTTGAATGATGCCAACTTCCTAGGTTTTCCACCACGTCCGCAAGGAACCTTTTCCATATGATTTGATCAGCATAAAAAAGAGAGAAGAAAGAAAGAAAAAATGAAAAAATATTTGATATGACTGCATTATACATGACTGAGTATATGGACACAGCCCATATTGTTATCTGACCCAACATCACATCAAAGGAGTAAATTATTCATAACTGAACTCTGTTCTGAGATAATTGCAATTCCAGCATAACAATAAACTTGAGGGAGACTCGAAAGCATGCATGGACCCTTTGATGTCTAACCTACTACTACCATTTTCAATGCCTTTTACACAAACCAGAGGGAACGATTTAGGAAACAGAAATGTGATAGTTATCACTATCATTTTCGCTGATGTGTGACCAGCTCTTACATTCATCCCATCGAACAATAAATACTTTACATGTGAAGCTGTGGAAAGAGAAACATTTGCCCCATTGTCCATTAATAGCTAAGGTTTAACCCTAATGGGGGGGAGGGGGGGGGGGGTCTTCTTAGCTAGCTATGGTCAGGGGAGGGGCCTTGGAGAGCAGGATCCCCATGAGATCATGGCTGCCGGAAGCGGGACCACAATACAAACCAGCACACGTGTCCCCAATGACATAATATACAAAACTGCAAAAAATTATTGCAATGAAATAAGACTTTCTACTCTAAATCACTTAATAAAGGTTACAGAATACTAAACTTTGGTTGAGAAACTCTTTGTAGTAATAATAAATCTGAAGAAATATGTTTAAAAATTCCTGTATCGAAATCAATTTCCGATCAATTTCATTGTTATTTTCAAATGTACTTATCTCTATTGTCTGACACTTGCAATCATAGATAGCATAATCTTAATTAATTTTAATCAGTAATCAATAAAAAATAATCAAATGTGTAAGAATTTTGACTAGGCCTGAGTCGGTTTGGTCAGTCCACCGGTGCCCGACCGCTCTTGCCGGACTCCGGTGTAACTTTGTACACATCGTAGCACTGATGATATAAAGAAATACATAAAAAAATGACAGTGTCAAAAGATTTTGAAATTTAACCGGTTTAAGAACTAAATTTCTTTATTTCTATTATACATGTAGCTTCCACACAATATCATGTTTCAAACCTTAAATCAATGAAATGAAACTATGGAAGTAAGATTAGCTTGCTCAAATTTATTGGTGTTTACGATGTTGTTCTGTGTCTGGAGACCACCATATTGTAAACAGTAAACAATATCCAGACCTCCCAACATTTCTGACTGAAACATAGGGATGATTTTGCTCAAAATTAGGAAAGAACCAGCATTTTCCATAGGAGTGTGCAGTTAATTTATCAAGAAAAAAGGAAAATCATATCACCAGAGCTTGGAATGGTCAAAATTCAGATTCTTTCCACCAAATTCAGAATGGTTGGGAGGTTTGAATATCTATGTTTATTTGCCTCAAGATGGCGCTGTATATCGCCAATCTCATCAGGAGATCTCATCAGGAGATTGGCGATATAGCACCATCTTGGGTTGAATAGGCATGCATATTGCTTATTATTTACAACATGGTGGCCTCCAGAAACTGAACAATATCACAGACACGGCTAAATTCAAGCAAGAAATCATGCTCACTAATCTTACTTCCACAGTTCCATTTCATTGATTTAAGGTTTGAAAGATAATATTGTATGAAAGCTACAAATAAGTAAAGTAATTCTTAAAGTGGTTAAATTTCAAAATCTTTCTTTATTTCATCGGTGCACCGATTTCTTGCAATAATATGCTGTTACCATGGCAACACATTTAAAAAGTGTGTCTTGCACATCTTCATCCCAAAACCAATGTTTGTGCCAAATTTCATGTAGATTGCTTGAAAAATGAGGAAGTAGTTTGATCCGCAAGATTGCAATGGACCGACCGATCGCCTGCCTGACCGCCCGACCATACGCTGATTCCTATATACCCCTTCAAACTTCATTTGGCGAGGGTATAAAAATGCTCAGAACATTTACATGTAATTAGATGTACATGTCCAATTTAAAAACAGGGTTAACAGCATTTTTTTTTTCTTTTTGCACAAAAATGAGAGGAGAAAAGTGGAAAATTGGAAACAGAAATATAAAGCAGAAAGTTTGGGAGGTCTACTCGTCATGTATTTAAACTTGCAATACCACATCTCCCTATAGAAGTAATATTTGAATCTCATAACTTGATTACTAGTAACTGCACATATAGTATACATGTAGCTACATGTGTACATGAACATCGTGTAGAAGTAGAACCCACGCACATGAAGAAGCGGACCACTCTATATCACGTTAAAAGGACCTACATATACAAGTACATATAGTTGGGAACTACATGTATGTGTATCTATGTTATATGGGCCTAGATCAGTGTAAAAATTCACACGGGCAAAAAAACAAAAACTGGGTGGGTGCAAAGGTATTTGGCTTACTAGATTATTGGATCACAGAAACGAAAATTGCAATGATTATGGTCATTGAAATAAACAATCATTTTCAAGTAGTTCCAGTGAGCTCCAAAATGGTCCTCATATTTTCTTTACTCCACAGCTTAAAAATACAATGTACATGTAGCTGGCATGAGAAACATGTTAATTGTTTTTCTCTGGCCTAGATAACATCAAAAACTTTTATCTACTTCATACCTCTGGAGTCATTGCTGATATCAGTTCTTGTAGATTAGCATCAGTTCCTAACATTGCAAAGAGAGAACACAATGGAATTACAATCACTGCCCAAATACATTCATTTACATATAGACCTATATGTAAATAGCAGTAGAGTGAGTAGTGAAAATGTCTGAAAAGTTATTAGGTTCAAAATGGCACTTACGTTTTAATAACATATGTCAGATGACAGAAAATACACATAACTGAATTTTCAAAATGTGATTCTGTAGAAATACACTGTATAGCACTGTTAAGGGATTTTTAAAGATTTATACACATGTACTATCAATTTTAGAGATTTCAAGATGTACACACACATGCATGACTAAAAAACAGAAATCTAAATAAAGGTTACCAACATATTGGCATATTTGAAAGCTTACATTTTGGTCATATTTCATAAGGCATCCTGTTTTCATTAAATTCCATTTTCAAAAACACTTTTAGGTCACTGATGTATGCAGTACTGAGTGTCCAACTCAGAAAACTACCAGAACAAATTACCAGAATTCTATAAATTTGTACACATGTAAACTCTGTGGCGTACAAAATCAAATTCTTGCTTCATTTTCAATCCTGAATTATCTAAATTAAATCAGAAATTTGTTCAAAGAATTGGCACTGAAAAAAAAAGAGCTTGAGGCTCTATGCTCCATACATACAGATAAGCAAACCACTCTTACTCCACCTCTATGAAAATGAGCCTAAGTATAGAAAACCCAAAGGACATACAAATCAAAACAGATTTTGGTTACTGGCCCCTTTAAACATTGAAATCATTCAAAATATTGTAGAATTAGCATAATACAAGAAATAGATTTTGTTGGTAATGTTGCATGTTCAGGAAACTGACCATTATCCTGGCAATACATTTGACAAAAACTATTTCTTTCCACCTGACTACCATACTTTTCTTGTCAAGATGGTGTAGCATAGAGGAGCACATGCCCCCCCCCCCACCCCACCCCATCCAACTCCAAATGAATGGGAAACAAATGAAAGCAAAATATATTGTAGAGAGTGTGTTAAACAGAGGGCAGAGGGAAAGTTAACATAAAGGAATACATAAAGATTATACCTTATTAATCTGCATTTCACTCACTCAGTAAAACTAGTGCCACCCCCCTCCCTTTCCTGGACATGTTGCCTTATTATTCGTGTTGTGGATCAGTGGATAAGTCTCCGGACTTTGAACCACAGGGTCCGGGGTTCAAATCCCACCGCTGCACTCACGTCCTTTGGCAAGACGTTTATCTACATTTGTCACTCTCCACCCAGGTGTAGTAAATGGGTACCCGGTAGGAAGAAATTCCTTGAATGCTCGAGCGCCTGATAAGGGTAGCCGTGCTAAAGCCGGGGTAATGATATGCAGCGCTTAGAAACATTTGTATTAAGCGCTATATAAATGTTGCATATTATTATTATTATTATAAAAAGGTATAGAACATAAGATTATCTACCACTGGTTACACAAAAAATACCTTTGCACATAAATGTATATACTTTCCATGATACATGTATCTCTCTATACTGTTACTCATCATGCGTGGATATAAAATGATATATGAAACTTACTCAGTCTTTTCTTGTCTAAGCGTGCATACAACACCTTGCGAGATAAGCTATTGGCCTTGTCCAGGTCTCGTTTTGAATCTATCAAGAACTTATGTAGTGTAGAGGCAGTCTGTAAAGTGGTCAAATGAATTACAATATGATCTGTTTACAATGCTTTAAATAGTGCACAAACTTACAAAGAAGAAAGACAATCTATAAAGTGGAACACCAAACTTTGAAATGCAAGTAATTTAAAGAAAAAAAAAATTGAATGTTGGCGGTGCTTAGTGTTTCTGTCGGTGTTAATGGAAAAGGACTGATGCAAATCCAACTACTCAGGTAACACACTCGTTTTAAAAAAGGTGTCTCACACTCAGATACTCAGGTAACACTCATTATAAAAGAAGTGTCTCACACTCAAATACTCAGGTAACACACTCTTTTTTAAAAGAGTTTCTCAAACTCAACCAGTCAGGTAAACACACTCACTCACTCAACTACTTGGGTAACACACTCATTTTTAAAGGAGTGTCTCACACTGAACTAATCAGGTAACAAGCTCATTTTTCAAGGAGTGCTCACACTTCGCTACTCAGGAAACACTCATTTAAAAAGGAGTATCTCATACTCAAATACTCAGGAAACACACTCATTTTTACAGGAGTGTTTAACACTACATGTACTACACTGAAGAATAACACACCTGTTTTGTATTTCACACTCAACTACCAGTACTCAGCTTACCACTCATTTATTAAAAAGGAGCATCTCACACTCAACTACTGGTACTCAAGTAACACACACACCCACTCAGGTAACACATTCGTTAGTTTTCCGCTGACTTTACACAGAGAAATTTGAGAAAAGAGGGCAAGCTAGGTACATGTAGATGATATAATTGAAGAGAGAAGACAAAAAGATACCTTGATATAAACTTCTGTAGAGTCTGGTAAATGACTAGTAGCTAGTTCCAATGCTTGATAATAGCAATCCTCTGCCTTCAAGACTGAGAAGGTACTCTCCAGATTAGCCTGACTCAATAGGTCCTGGACCTTCTGCATCGGATCCACCTTGTAAAACAATATATCAGCATACTCAATTAAAGCTACATGCAGGATCAAAATAACATAGGAACAGAACAAGATCTAGAGCAGCATCAAACTTCATATATCTTCCTTATATTATAGCAGTGGAATTTGGAAAAAAAAATTGTTTTCAATGAGAGATATTGGTTTTCATTAGTCATCACAGCTGCTGGTAAGTAACTATGCCATGCAAAGTGAAAGAAATTACCAGTGTTACCATCTAAAGTTAAACCTGTAGGACTACACTAGATCCAGATCTACTGTAGAGCTAGATCTACATTTATGTATCAAATGATAAGTATCCATATTATGTCATTTTATGAAATAACGAACACCCAGCTTTAGTTTGTTCATTGATTAGTTTACTTGATAACTTCAAAGTTGTCCCAAACCACTCTACTATGAGTCATGGCTTCAGATAATTTGAAAGTTTAGCACATGCGCTATTTTCAACCAATGCACTCACAACCCTATTTATTTGTATACCAATCAATTTAGAAGAGGAAGTCTACCTGATTAACTTACATCTTGTTCTGAATCTAATTTGACTGTCTTCTGCCAATCCATGTAGGAGAGTAGGTCCACATCTTCTGCTTCCGCAAGCTTCATTAAGCACACACTTCTTTGCTTCAAGTCCTCTCCCTAAAGGAGAGAGACAAAAGCCACACAAATGAGTTTTATCTACATGCACATGCATACATATAAGAATTGCACAGGTTATATCATACTTGCCAACTCTATCGATTTAGACGGTAAACTACCGCTTTTCATGGAATTCAACCACATAACTCACTGTACTAAAAACAACAAAAAATAGTAATCTACCGCTTTTTCATTCTTCAGTGTTAGTAAGTATGATATATACTTGCATGTACTGTATAATGCAATCGTATAGGAACCCTTCCCATAATGGTACTCCCATCAGTTTCACAATCTGCTGTAAATGGAGTGTAATTTTCTATTAAGAGGGTGAGAGGCATGAAATTTAATATACTACTGTATTCTCAATGGTAAAGAAATACCGGATGTATGGTCTGGTTCTAGATGACAAATAAATTACCTCACATAAGAGCAGTTAAGCTGTGACTGCAATCTAAGAGCACACAGAAAGTTCTTAGTTCTTTGCATTATTGTTTTTAAATCGATCCCAGGGGAATGCAATGATTTTATCACATGCATTTCTGACAATACACTCAAAATGATGGTTAAAAACATTGCTGCAAACTTGCACTCGGATAGCTGAAAGATGTCACTGTTCAAGTGCTAGTCAAAAGGAAGATGAATTCATACAATCACACATGTACATGTGCATTTATACACAGCCATCCAGCAAAACATTAGAGGTACATGTACAGTCAACTCTGCCTAAGTCGAATTTCGTGGGACTGAAGAAAATGCTTCAACTTAGAGAAAATTCGACTTATGAGGGGTCAAAAACAATAGAAAATAAAGGAATGGGACCAAGTACAGACCTCCGACTTAGCCGATTATTCAACTTATGCGACTTCGACTTATGCAGAGTTGACTGTATTTCTATCTGCACATCTTTTCACTACAATAGTTTTCAGCTCATGTCATCTCGATGTTATCATGTCATTTCAGTTACGATATCACAAGTAAAGATTTAAGTGTCCTTGATTTGTAAGGGGTTTCAGAATGTACATAATTGTGTCCCATCACTTTCTACAAATTTCACAAAGAAAGAAAAGGCAAATAGAAATACATACTGTATATTGTACAGATTAAACAAAAATGTATGTACACACTATAACCTAATCTCTGAATAAAGATTCAAATCAACAATTGACCGACAACATCACTTCATAAATCCCTGGAGACGTGACATACATGTAGGTGTATTTTCTTGTAAATAAACTGCGCTGAAAATTATGGGAAAACATATTCAATTCAGTCACTTTTAAATTTTTCTAACCTCTTCTCTCTTCTCTATGGCAACAAAACTAGTGAGCTGGGTGACAATAGAATACTTCTTGCTGAGGTCAATGACATAGGCCTTCTGTTCACTCTTTCTCGCTTCATGATGAGTCTTATCAGGATCAAGAGTACCATCCTCCCAATCTCTGATCACTGCACGGGCTGTCAGACGGTGTAACATCTAAAGGAAGAAGGAATAGGTATACTACTCTTACAACTAATATAAACTCCATCTAGGATGTATGGCCATCAAGGTGCAACATAAACACCACAGACCAGACAGGCATACACAATGGTGAAAAATATATATATATATATATATATATAATCAAGAATAGAATTCTAAGAAGAATAACATGTAAAAGTTTGATGATTTTTAATCGAAATCAATGCATTTTGGCTAATTTTCTCATAAAAAGTCAAGAGCTGACCAAAACATTTGAGTATTGCAGTTGTGCATTGCAGTTGTGCTGCGCGCAAGACTGTACAATATGTATTATACTTTGTGCACATTTTGCTAGAAGTGCGCGACAAGGTACCCACTTGAAACTGGGTCACAGCTGAGGGGTCAAAAATATCCTGCAATCTTACCACATTCGGGGGTTTCCTTGCCAACAAGATTTTAAAAAAAAATAGGCAGATGATTTTCTGCTGATGAAATCATGCTCTTTTAAATGAACTAACATTGTTACAGCATTGGGTACCCCCTTTAAGACTCTGACTCAGTGTACAAGCTGTAAAATGGTGCTACATCTAACCACAGACCAAACAGGTGTACTTTTAATTTAAGACTAATATAAACTTCATCTGGGATCAGTGTACAGGCCGTCAAATAGTGCAACATCTTTAAACCCTATATCAAACAGGCATACTCTTAAGACTTACATAAATATCCACCTTCATCACTGGACGGTCTGTTGTGCATCCAGATAGTGAATGAACAGGTATTTTAATGTAAAGTCCCTGTTCGATTCAAGTCAGTTTAATCCACTTCATTCATTTTCATTGTCATAAAAGCATCATTTAAAGCACAAAAATACACACAAAAGTTACAAAAGATATCAGCAAAGAAAAAACATGAAATCACAAAAAAATATGCTAGAATGTGCTGTAATCTTCACCGAATTTGGAAACCTTAAAGAGCAATACATCCAATTGCCATACTATTTAACAGATCAATGAAGAAAAAAATATCCCTGGTCCAGATATTCTGAAATGCAATTCCATATATAACTCCACTCCACTTCACAAATAAAATTTCCCAAATGAACTACTCAACATGTACATGTAACATGTGGCATATTTTTTCTCATTAATACTGTATTTAATCATCTGTGACCTTTTTTTTAATCGATGTATACCAGCAATAATTATGATATATATATGCCATACACTGTACCTGCCCTTTTGTAATGCAGAGCTCCGGTGTAGACACCATGGTAGACACTTCTTCCCCATCTATGGTAGCCTTCAAGCATGCCTACAAAACACAAAACAACATAAAAAGTCTAACACACACAGATTTCAGGTGGAATTAAATATGGGTCTGCTAGAAACCAAAAAATCATGTACAAAATACTTCACAGCAATAAGATAATAAAAAAGATTTGCAAGGTGCTAAATCCTCTTGATAATCAAATTATCAAGGCACAACTTTTGTAAATGGTGAAAATACTAGAATATTACAAGAATATATTACAAGAATAAACAAGATGTAATAGGAGAGATAAGGACATATTGTATGCAAAATTAAACTACTTTTAGAGATTATTTTGAACACTTCAACTGAACTGCTGGATCAATGAATATGTGGCACCAAACAGTGGGTAATGTACTCTACATATCATGCCTTTATTTGCATTTGAAAAAATATATAGATCACTACATAATATGTGTAGCACTAGATCCCATTTCATCAGACCACTACACAGTTTGTATACCTCTGTCCACTATTAGACCAAACTAATAACCACTATACACAAAGTCTACTTCTCATACCTCCTGCAGAGCACTGACACTTTACATAACTTCACTGCATAAATAGCCTTGGAAATGTACTAAAAGCTAACTTCACTACATACATAGCCCAGGAAATTACTAAAACTTCACTTCATACATAGCCTTGAAAATGTACAAAAACTTCAATATGTACATAGCCTTGAAAATGTACATAAAGATAACTTCACTACATGCACAGCCTTGGAAATGTACTAAACTAGTAACTTCTTATGGATTACTGTACCTCTGTGCAGTATTGGACAAAGCCATAGACAACCAATCTCGAGCCATTAAAGAGAGATGTGAGCTGGCGAGGAGCTTGTACTGGAGTTGGAGGGTTGTTATCATACTGCTTCCATTCCACATCAAGAGATGATACAGATGGTTGTTTTGCCTTGCTCAACTGAGTCTTCACCTTGAAACATTGAATTTATTATCAAATCTTTAACTAGATGAATAAATGGTTCTAGGACAACTCCCCCGGGAGGACAACTCCCCCAATACGATTCCCACCTGACAACTCCCCCTGGAGCACAGCTCCCCTGGAGGACAGCTCCCCCGAGGGCAACTCTCCCTGGAGAACACTTTTCCTGGATGACAACTCCCCAAGGACAGCTCCCCCAGTCCCCGGGGGAGTTGTCCTCCCGGGGGAGTTGTCCTGATACGTGAATAAATATATACCTACACACACATATAGAGGTGAACCTTGTTATAACAACCTCCTGCGGACCAAGGAAATTACCTCTTAACTGTGTTTTATCAGGGCCAAAAAACAATAAAATACAAAGAAGGGGGACTTGCAAAATGACCCTAATAATGGGAGTTTGTTATAATCTTTATAACGAGTTTTCTCTGTACAGTGAAACCTGTATATAAAGACCAACCAACAGAGATGAGAAAAGCAGTCTCTATGAGCAGGTGGTCTTTATGGAGAGGTTCCTCTTTGTTTCAATGGGAAAAAAACTTTTCAAGGGAAATAAACATTGTGATCTTTTTAGAGAGGGGTCTTCCTATACAGGTAGTCGCTAAAGCAGGATTACGTCCGGTTCTTTTTAAACGCACGTACATGTAGATTAGACCTTCCACAGCACTTTAAATACAACTGCACTGTACTTCTACAGATGAAGATGAAGAAGAAGATTGTATGAATTCAGTTTTTGATCTACAAGGACATGCACATGGGATAATAAAGAATCTGTAGAGAATTCATGCATTAATGCAAATAGGCATAATTTTTTTGGATAAGTCCTTCTAATGAAACTATGACAATAACTGACAAAAAATCCTGACAGCCTTTCTAAGGAATCGTGCAAAACAATTTATCAGAAAGAAAACAGATGAATTACTTCTGAAATGCTTTAATGATGAGAGATGTGTTCAAGTAAAACGTACCACAGAGACATAACTCTTATGTAATGAATAAAATAAATGTTTCTAAATATCAAAAGGAACTCCTAGCTTAAGAGAAGCACCAACATGCATAAAAAGAAAGCAATTTTGAAGATTTGACTAAGTTTGACTAAATGAGAACTTTCATAATTGTGCAGAACTACATGCACATGCAACTGACTGCAAGAAGGCAGAAAAGAGCTTGAAAGAAATAGTTACATGCAGCAAGAATAAGATGTTTGATTAGGTAAGTCAGGAAATGTCTTTAATAAGACTCAGATTCCTGTAGCTCTGTCTTAGATTTCATGAATCTCTATGATTTTTAAAGCAAATAACATTTTTTTCAAATTCAAGATTTTCTCTTCTTATGCAGAATTACAAATCATTCACTGAATGTCCAGATACCTGTATCATGAAATTTATGCTTTGTGGCTTGGTGTTGAAGACTACAGGTAGTATTTAATTTAATGGTTGTTGAGACTCTCCTGCTGCCGGTTACAGAGCATTGTTTAGTGTTTGAATGAAAAGCACAAATGAAGACACTAAAAACTTGAAGTCATAGCACATTTCTTAAAAGCTAGGTGGCACCAAATAAGGCTAAAATGTAGAGATGTATCATTTCATATGACAAAGTAACTTTTGTGATAGCAAGATATTGAAAATTTTCTTGTAGAGCAAGGGGGTGAAATACCTTGTTTTCCCATTTGGATTTTGCATTGTTGTCAAAGAACTCAAAAGCACCACAGCCAACTCTTGCCATGCCTTTCAACAGATGTCGGTTGGCACTGGAACTGAAGGGGGAAAAGATAAATATATGGTACATTGTGTTTACAAACCAGTACACAATGTCAGATTACATCCCTTCATGATATTCTAGAACAACAAATGTACACTTGTAGGCAAAGCAAGATAAAAGCATGCAATTTATAATGGCTGGTACCAGTAACATACACACATCAGCAGCTCATTTAAAATTTTCTGAAAGAAGGAAATATTCCTGATTTAACCATATATACTACCCACTACCTAAGCCCCTTTGATTCTGAATTAACTTTGTACAAATGCTAATCCCCTCCCTCCCTCCCCCCTCTCCCCAGTAATCATAGGCATATTATACAATCATGATTTATGTGAAAGCATAGCATATCTCTATGCAGGACTTCCATTTAACATCCTATCTGAGGGATGGAACATTTTTCATGAAAACATACCCTGCTTCTATGAAACAGGAGAAGCATGTTAACAAGCAATGCAGGCTTCACTCATCCTTCCAATGAGGACTCTAACCAACAATCTTTGGTTCGACAGGCAGGCACTTTACCAACTGAGCCAACTCGCCTCCTCAACCTTAAACTCAATCACAACCAAAACTCTCACCAAATATCTTTAAGGAAAAGAGCATATAGTGATTACCACAGGAGCAAGACTTCTGAATCACTTACCTGACACCAAAGGTGAAGATGCGAGAGTGAGTGTTTTGGGCTATAGCATGCAGTGTGCTTTGCTCATTGTTGATATGACCATCAGATACAAGAAAGAGGTTCTGAAGCCCCTCTGATCGAAGTAGAAAGTAGGACTGTAGAGGGCGCCAAGCATCTGTATTACCCTGAGTGGCACATGCTTGATTGATGAAGGCTGAAGCAGCTTGCATGGTGGACTCTGTCTTGGCTTGACTGTTAGCAAACAACTCCTCAAAGCCTGCAAAACAATAAACACATTCAATTTATGAAATGATGATGATGATTCACAGCATTTGTAAGGCGCCATATATCTGTTTAAAAACATTAAAATGGGTAGAAACAAATACAACCATACACTCACTCTATAAACAAGATAAAATGAATGCTAAAGTGTATATGCAAGGATATGCTAGCCCAACAATAATGTAAGCTATGAAAGAATACATTCCCTCCATCATATAATATACAAACATACAATACCTTTCGAGGGTCCAGCAAAAACTTCACAAAAAGTTACGTTTAATGCAGTTTCTTATCTAAAATTAGTGCCGGTTGGAAGCAGTGCTTTCCACCAGGAGTGGTGGATGGAAATCATCCGTGCTGGTCGGGCCCGTCAGCCACCAACCACTGTAGCTATAACACTGCTGGTTATAATACAATACTTTCACTCTCACTACTGGATGGAGTGTACGCCATGTGAACGTTTCCATTTATGTAGACTGTATACAGTGTTGTCTATCATATAAAAAATTATTAAATCACTCCAACTGCTTATACTGACTACCATCTACCAAAATTCACTAACTCATTTTTGCTAAATAAATCCATCGGATACCAAGGACCACTAAAATGGAACTCCTTGAATAATCACTTGAAGGGTATAACGAATTACAATGCATTTAAAAGAGAAGTGAATAGAACTATACTTGCCACTTATTGATATTGATTCAGTGCAATTTTATTGAAATGATCTATACTTTTATTTTCATCAATCTCATCATTTAGTATTTATTTGTTTAAATCGATTTGTTCTATATAATTATGTATATTTTCTTTGTATCTATTATTTGTATTATATTGTTTCTGTATAATTTGCAGTTGCTTGTTCACAAATTTTTAACTTTTTTTAGTAATCCCAGCACACATTCAACGTACTATAATCATTTCATCATGATTTTTATATTGCCTAATAAATGTGAATTGAAATTTAAATATTCTATGTTGTTGCGTTCTAAAAGAATGTAGGATATCAGAATGGATTCACTCTAAAACATTGATACAAGTTTCTCAAGACTCAAGATTCTCAAGTGAAGAAAATGAATTGAATTGAATTGAATTCATTCACTTATTTTCCCCTCATGAGGTGGAACACCCTAACAGCTGAGCTGGTTTCCATAGGGATCCACCAAAAAATAAACATATTGAAATACATTCCAAATCCAAATATCAATAATACGATAAAAGTAAATGGTAAAAGGATAATAAAGACATTGGCTTCTTATGAAAATAAAAACAACAAAGTTGTGAAGTTGCTCAATTCAAAAATCCCTTTGGTTGCATATTTTAATCTATAAAAAGAACTTAATCTTTTATAATATTAATAATAATAATAATAATAACTCTTACTGCGGCGTTAGGGCGAATCCTTCTGTCTCGACCTGTTGTTCAGATATACCTTAACGTACACTCGATTCGTCTTAATACTCTCCTGCCCTATTGTGACGAAATAAATCCATTCATTGGATTCGTCCTACGGTAGGTTATAATGTTATGATATTAATAACAAACAATTGTAAATTCATATTTTGCAATTTCTATAGGAATATACTCAATGGCGCATAACAATTTTATTGAGAAAGAGATCTGAAAATGTAGTAAAAACAAATACAGGAACCTGTTCCAAATGTGACAACATTAAAGATACAGTCATCAGGCATGTGATGCAGGGTAAGAAGCAGGATTTGTTTTGCTTGCTTGAGAGGATCTTCTTTCATTGAATTAGAACAGTCCAGTAACAGGATTATCTCTGCTTTCTCCACATTGCTTGATTCAAACTCAGGATAGAATGTCACCATACAAGCCTAGGGGAGAGAGAGAGAGAAAGAAAGAGAGGAGAAAGAAAATAGAGAGAGATGAAGCTGTTGATTCACAATTAGGGTTAAATGCTATCATGCAAACAAGCCTAGAATGCAAAAACCTGATACAATACAGCAAACAAACTAAGAGTTTATGAAGAAACAATTCCTGAAACCTGTATATAAAGACCAACCAAGGGAGACAAGAAAAATGGTCTCTATGAGGAGGTGGTCTTTATGGACAGGTTCCTTTAATATGTTTCAATGGGAAAATTTGTTCAAGAAAAACCAAAATTGTGGTCTTTATAGACAGGCGGTCTCTCCAATCTCCATACAGGTTGGTGCTAAAGCAAGTTTGACTGTAGAAGCTCAATGAAGTTTTGAAGTAAATAAGACTTAAGAAGTATGTTTGCTGAAAATACCTGACTGTCTTTGTTCTCAGGATGTTGTTCAACCCACATGCGAGGACGATGGATATCTGCCACACCAACCAACAGTTGAAATCCCTCTCCAAGAGTGGTACAGTCCTCAGGCAATGTGATAACAGCCTTGGTTGCTGTTTGCTGTGGAAGAAACCATTTTAATGGTAGGTTTTATAGGTTATCGTAATTATCAACACAATGCTCATTTTTTACCAAATAAAGTAAACCTACTCAATGGTAAGGATTCCATAATAATGTTTCTCTAACACTGAAATTTCCTTTAATACTCAAGATTACCTTCAAGAGGTATTCATGTTCAAAATACAAATTTAATACATCAAGCAAATGATGTTTGGCAAGACATGCACTCAATGCCTTTTAAATTAAATTATAGTCCATATGCAGTACATGTTCATGTATATTCACAATTCACAAATTACATACAGCAATGAGAGGGTCTGGTTGGAAACTATGGGGCCCGTTTCATGAAACTTGTTATCAGTAACAACTGCCACATTTCTATGACAAATTTACTCTCAGTCAATCAGATGCAAGGATTTCAGTAGCATATAACAGTTATTGCAACTTGTTATTGATAATAAGTTTTATGCAACAGGGCCCAGGTTCAGAAGTGAAATGAACTGTGCCTACATTCCTGAGGCAATGAAAATAGTCGCATTCATGTTAAATGACAGCATCACAGTTCAGCCAGAGGCTCAGTATATAAATGGTTTATTTCCATCATCTTTAGTAAATGCATAAGCCTTTTTATTTCTAAAGGTCAGAGAAGCTCATTTTGACAAGTTTATCTCACCTTAATTTTAAGCGGATGTGTCGTAGATTCTATTGATGTAATATCTGCTGCCATCTCAATGGACATGGCCAAGGAAAATACACTACACATAAAAAAAAACAGAAAACACAACTGGGGTCTTCATGGCATCACATTGCCATATTACAAAAAGATACAATGAAAACAGAATTCAAGTATGGGCAAGTTTTATATGTTGAGGTGTGATATGTTACCAAGTTTTGAAGAGCTCTGAACATATAATGGTATCAAACATGTCATTTCACTCCAATTTCATCTGATCTAAGTTTCTAGTAGAGCTATTAACAGAATACCATTATCAGATATACTCAAATCTGAGATGTGTTCAATAATGTATAGGACAAAACAGTGTGGACCTGCCCATACATAAATCTGAATGTACTACATTTGGCCATTACTTACAGATACCCATTCTATATATTCCTTCAGAAAACATCATGAGAAGCCCTACCTCTGCTCATATGCTCTTGTGAATAAACAGAGTCAGATAATTCTCCTTCCTTCACATCTACAACATTTTATAGCCATAATTGTACAGTACAAGTCTCAAAATCTAATGTCAGTGCATATCACTATGATATTTTCCACCGCACTTTCACAATCTGACAATAATGAATTCAACTATATGTACATGAATAAATTACAATCAAAAGTGAAAAAAAAACTAAAATGCAATTGAATATTATTCAATTCTTCTTCCATAAAAATCCTTAATCTTGAGATATGTGCACAGCGATTAACTGGATTTAATATCACTGATGACTTACATTGACGATTGGTCTTTGATCTTCATCGTGGTGACATCTTTCTGTAATACTTGCGACATGGCAGCTTCCTTGCGCCATGGTGCTACACTTCCTGGTAAGCTGAAGGCAATCTTGTCTCCCTCAACAGACAGCTCAATGACATATGTGATCTTGATCACAACCTTTACCTTGGGAGGGAGGTTGCCTACGCTCACAGTAAATACATCCTGAAAGTGAACATTATCAGAATGAAAGCCTAAATATGGAAGGGAGGTTGCCTATAAATCTGGTATCTTGTCACAGTAACTAATGACTATGAATAAACATTGGCAGGATGGGTGCCTAAAATTCTACATTATCATAACCATTTGATTTGGACACTTTATCATTTGAATACATGATGTAACCACAAACAAGCCAGAATAAGTGTTATTTCAGAAAATAAAGAAGATACCTTCAAACTGGCAAAATTTAGTCCAGCAGGAAAACAAAATAAATCCACTAGAAACTGGAAATATATGAAAATTAATACAGCTTTGTGATATTCTGTTTTGGTTTTTTTTTTCTGTTTTTTTTTTTAAATTAGACTTAAATGCTACATGCAGGTTTGCCAGAAATCTGAAGCAAATTTTTAAAAAGGGTAAATGATGGGGTTTAGGTGTTGTGGATCAGTGAATAAGTCCCTGGACTGTAAACTACAAGATCCAGGGTTGGAATCCCACCACAGCACTCATGTCCTTTGGCAAGACATTAATCTACATTTACCACTCTCCACCCGGGTGTAAATGGGTACCGGCATGTAGGAATTCCTTGAATGCTGTGAGCACTGAAATTGGTAGACTACATAGCTGAGCCAGGGTAATATTGGGAGTGCCCTGAGCACCTTGTTCAGTGGATATGTGTGCTATATAAATATCCAATATTATTATCATTTACCGGAGCTTCTTCGTCCATCAAGTATGCTCCATGTCCCTTGCTGATAGCTTCCTTGTATTCCTTGTGTGCCTGAGCTTTCTCTTTCACTGTACCTACGATGTGCTTATCTCCAATGAAAGCCTCAAAGCCACACACCGCTGCACAATCCTCCAGAGGAAAGACATACTTGGCTTCAATCGATTCCCTATTCACATTGTCATACTCTTGAAAGATAACAACCTACAATCAGAACAAAATGGATAAAACAATAATCAATCTAACATCTTGCACCTGTAATGGAGAAAGTTATTTGCGTGAAGAGAGAGAGAGAGAGAGAGAGAGAGAGAGAGAGAGAGAGAGAGGCATTATTAAATTTGAATGAACATTTTAAGGTTCTGGAATTAACCACTGCAAACTTCTATGTCCAAAATATCAAAAGCACATTAAAAATATTAGTAACATAGTGAATGTACTTTATTATGACATTTCTTATGTACAGCTATAAACATAATGCTCTATCCTAAGAAATGCAAAGGTGAAAGAATGTATTATTTATTTGACAAGAAAAGGGGGGAAAATCTGACATATATATATACATATCCATGTATATTTAGCCCTTGAATAAAACATTCAAACTCATAAAACTCTATCCCGTCTTACTGATATTTTAAAAAAATAAGAACATCTATTGCATAAAATACATCCTCCAGTATACAAACATGCATATTATGATTGAGAATGAGTGATATTCAAATTGGAGTTTTTTAACAGAAATGTTACAACCATCAATTATTGTTCAGTAAAATTTGACAATCTTAAACAGCTAAGACAAAAACTAGAATAGTGGTTCATTTTAAATAATACGCATGCACTTGCAAACTAAAATGCTTACAGACAAATGAAATAAAGAAACAGTGAATACCTAGAGAGCTAGTGTATAAATTTTTGTCCTACATAAACAATTCTCTTATTTCACAATGCATGCACCACCAACGTCCTTACCATGAGATGCCCCTTTTCCCACTCATGGGTCGACAACTGTTTCCAAGATAGGAGACACCATGAGTGAGAGTTAACCAACTGAAGAAATATTTAACTAAACAAGGGATCCCAAGCGAAGGAAAGAAGAAGGATGAGTTAGTAGAACTAGCAGTGAGAGCCCATGGAAAAGATGAATTGTTAGAAGTCTGTAATCACTTAGAATAGGAGCAGAAGAGGCGCCTAGTGCAAGGTGTTAATGGTACTGTTGTTGACCCATCTTGCAGCATTAACATGCTAGAGTGTCACAAGTGAACCACATGAGGGTGCAAGGATTGTCAAATGCAAGACTTTTTCTCTTACACAGACAATTTTGATAGTTACCTGGGCAGCTAGGTCCATCATCTTGGCTCTGACACAAACACTTTTGAGAGGAATGGGTTTGTTTGCTGTCGTTTGCAAACCACTTACAACTTTGTCATTTGGATTGGGAACATCCTTTACATCTTTCATTTCTGAAAAGAAATAAAAAATGAATGAATTTTCAGAGTGAGACAGCTTCTAGAGATATAAAGTTCACAGGCAACTGTTTCTGTTTTTAAAAGGAAATGAAAATCTTTCAAAAGCTGTGACAATGAAATTCTTGGGCAAGACTCACTGCACAAGGTATGAAACAGGGTTAAATAAAGTTAAATTTATTTCTTCTCGCCAAAAACCTACTACTGTCTTGGCTCTTGTACATTGTGACTAAGTAATAAGCTACATTCAGCAAATGGTGAGCTTCTACATATGTAAAGTTCACAGTAAAGATGACTTTTTCTTTTTTTTTCAAAGGAAAGGAAAATTTTCTCCTTTGAAGGTGAAGGTTTGCATGGTGGTATTGATAACATAGATGTTGTTTACGGTTCACCATGTGGTAAGTCCTGAAAAGGACTGGAAGTTAGAGAGAGTAGAGAAAGTTTAGGGGGAAAGGTGGGAAAGGGAGGCAAGATACAAGAGAGAGAAGAGGGTATCTTTCTTGAGAATGGATGAAGTCCTTAAAAGGACTGTCAACCAGTTGAAAAGGCAACAAAAAGAGAAGGCTGTAACCAGATGAGAAGACAATGAAAACGAAAATCTTCATATTTACAAACTCCCAGGCAAGATTCACCACACAAGGTATGGAACAGGGTTAAATAAAGCTATTTCTTCTGTCAGGTTATTTCTTCTTGATGAAAAACCCTGGCACTGTCCCAATCTTTGTACATTGTGATTATGTAATGAGCTACACTCACCAACTGGTGGAGGTGGTGGTTGCTCTTTGGATTCAGCAGTATCTTCTGTTTCCATGGGAACAGTGGAAGGTTCCGGCAGGAAAGAAGATGGATGATCATGTTGATCTTCGGGCATGGAGAACTCCACCAGATATCTCAATTGTTGCTGATTGACATTGTAGATGGTATACTCATTAGCCTTAAATAAAACAAAGACCATGCAAATTGAATTTTTCAGAAGAAAAAAAAAATTACACAAGAAGATACATTGCTGAAGAAACAATTAAGCTTTATGATTTTTATGTTAGTGTGTCTTTTTATAAACTTCTAAAAATTTGATTTGATTTTCCATTTTCCTTTAACCCACTGAATACCTTACCTGAGACAATTCAAGCAAGGGTCTATGGGAAATGTGTGTTATACTGAAATCAGATAGTACTCAATGGCTTAAACTACAGGTTGAAGCCTTAGAAATCACATTTCTAAATTTAGAAAATACATATTCATTTCTCCCATGACAATTCGTAACAAAACCACTATCGCTCTGAAGTCTAATAAGAAACCAACAATGGAGTTTATAATTTGTTTTTTTTACAGAGCATTTGATAGGCAATCCAGAAAATATCACTTGCTGACATTAAGAAGGCAAGAGTCAACAAATTAGAAGCTAATAACATTCAGATGATGGAATGAATATTACATACCTTGAAATCTGATGCTATCTGGCCAGGTATAGCTCCTACACCTTTGACGCTGTCATAGCCGTTAGGTGGTTGATTGAGTTCAGGTTGGTATTGATTTACCTCATGACATCGACCTAATGATACCTCACATATCATCATGAAGCGGGTATGGCTCAAAGCACTTGGGGCAGCGTAACTGGCACTGGTGCTGCAGTGAAAGTAACAATATCCTTTTCAATTCTCACTCTATACTCTATAAAGGTACACTTTTGCTAGTTCAACTTATGTCTTCACATGTTTTCAATTTTTAAACAAGAACCATGAATTACCATATTCTTTGTCAGAGTTTCCTGAAACTTTTATGTCTCGTACTGTACAGTCATGACATTGAAATATTCTCAAAAGGACTCTGATTCCCCGTTTTCAAGTATGACACTGGAACAACCCAAGGTAATCATTACACATATCAATGCTATCATTCTTCATAAAGCCACTTTGACAAATCACAAATCATGGAATATATCTATACAAACTGTTTCAAATTCAAAATTGTATGCTCATACCTAGCATTATCAGCGAAGTAGATTCCATGTCCCAGCATTCCAGCATCAGTGCGCTTGCCTCCTAAGTCCTCGACCACTATCTTGGGCATCAAAAGTCCTCTAAGTTAATACATGAGCACAAATGCAAGTGAGTTAGAGATATTGAAGCATATTAAAATGAAAGTGGTAAACTTATTGAAGTTTTGAAGCTAGAAACCTAGGACACTTCTTGATCAAAGTGATTCGTGTTTTCTCTCATCACAGTTTTTCATTCCAAATTATGGTTGGTTTCAGGGGTTTTTGAGCACAAATACATGGACATGTTTCGTCTTAGTTTGAGAATTTTTAAAATCGGCTGTTCACAAATTTAGCCAATGACTTTAATTTGATTGGTCCACACATTTTGGCTGCTTGCAGGCATAAAAAATAATTTTTACCTTGGCAATTTTTCTTTACCTCCTCAATGCCATTCATTTGCACGTGGAAAAAGACGCAGAGGTTTGCAGCGGTGGTTTCGAACAAGCCTTAATGTTTCCATTTTTGCTCCCACAGTAATTTGCCTGTATAGCTTCAACTCTGTAGTATACATGTACACATACTGTATGAGTACATATAGTTCAGCTTTATCTTCCAATTTACATTATAATATTCTATGAATCTTCCATGTAAATCACATTTATACATGCACTCTACCATTACACTGTAAGTAAATTTAATATTCTTGTCATAGAGTATCAAAAATCATGATTATGGACATTTTTTTCATAACCAGCCATGTTATACAATGTTAAGTTAGAAGTACAATCATGTTCATACATACCTTGAGAGAATACCCAGAAAGCTGGATGGTTTTGAGGAGTGAAACAAAAGCTTCTTGTTGCCAAGGTGATGAGTGAAGTTTGAGTTTTCCACAACACGATCAATTGCAAAGATTTTGTCCACTTTGAGAGCTTGGTTCCTTTGGAAGAACAAATGAAAATATCAGAAAAACTGTTTATCGGTAAAGTCAAGGATGTGTCATAAGCACTTTGCTGCAAGTTTTAACTTTTTGAAATATCTTACGTGAAATCTAACAGAAATTTAGGAAGCTTGAAGATTGAGACAAACAAAACGCAGTTGTTTATTAGGGAGGAGAGCTTCGATTCTTGAGGAACAACAAATGGAAAGTATTAGCTTTATAGCTTATAGCGATGAAACCTCTGCAGGAACACTAAATGAAAAAAAAAATTCTGACTTGGCACTTTCATCATTTTCTAATAGAATTGTTTCTTTATTCAAGAGCTATCCACAGCTACCAGCATGTTTGTATTTAAACAGGGGAAAAGGGATTTCTAATCCTAATCCTACTTTTCCTTGCAAAATACCCCACAAAAATCCCTTTGCAAATTCCTCTGTATTCTCAATGAGACTGCAATAAAGCAATTACTTGTAAATAACCACCATTATGCATTTAAAAAGTCTAATCTATAAGAGTACTGTATAGGTAGCCATTCCCTTTTTCATTGATCTCACAGCTGAAACATCAGTTCTCTGCTTAACACAGTACATTCTACAGTAACACAATGATTTTCAATATTGATTTGAAGTATACATGTAAAGTATCCCAGAATATCACAAATAAAATTTCACTGCCCATATTCCCATATATAAACTGCTACAACACATTAAACTTTACAAGCTGGTTTGGGTAGCAAGGGCAGTTCCAGGATGGATAAAGCAGACCTACGCTCTGCAATCCAACTTTGTAGCCTTGCTACTGTCCACGACTTTATGCCAATTTGGTCTTTATGCAGAGTCAAAGGCTTGCAGTAAACCAAAATTTTTATATTAGTATTCCTATCATTATTCCAAATCTCAATAAGGATGATTTCACTTTTTCTGATCATATTTCAAGTATGATGGCATTTGAAGGGCAATCCTTTCTAGGGAGCATTTTACTGTGATATTCCTAACTGACATGAAAAGAATGAGAAAGCTATATAACCCGTGCGCAGCAGCGTCTTTGCTCATTGCCTGACGAAGTCTAGCAGCTTGCAGACGAAACGTCGCTTTCCTACTACGTTTGCTACATCGTGAGACAACTGGTTATTTCTTCTACTCAATCCTTCACCACGATGAACCTCTTCCACATCAGCTGACATGTTTTATCTGTAACCCTCAAGTTCCTGAAAGAGAAGCTTGAGTTCTTGGAAAGGTGAAAAATAATTTGTGAGCTTTCTCATTCTTACCCTGTTAAACCATCTTGAATCTGTCCTAACACATGCAGGTATTCTGCTGAATCACGTGACAGCTGTTCAATGTGACAACGCAGAGTTCGATACTTGGCTTCTGTACTCCCACGGACTGACCAATCGGTAGCTTCGCTCACGCTCTGAACATCACTTAGCAACTGCAAAAAAGATTCAAAAATACAATTCACAAATGTTAGTTCCCTCTTTATATTAAATGAGTCACTGATCCAATCTTTGGGCCATTCCACCTTAATATACTTCATTACATGTCGATCTCTACTGATACCCTTATAAACTGACTTTACAGATACCCTGTTCTCTGTTGATATCCTTACTGACCTGACATATACCCTGTTCTCTGTTGATATCCTTACTGACCTGACATATACCCTGTTCTCTGTTGATATCCTTACTGACCTGACATATACCCTGTTCTCTGTTGATATCCTTACTGACCTGACATATACCCTGTTCTCTGTTGATATCCTTACTGACCTGACATATACCCTGTTCTCTGTTGATATCCTTACTGACCTGACATATACCCTGTTCTCTGTTGATATCCTTACTGACCTGACAGATACCCTGTTCTCTGTTGATATCCTTGCTGACCTGACATATACCCTGTTCTCTGTTGATATCCTTACTGACCTGACATATACCCTGTTCTCTGTTGATATCCTTACTGACCTGACATATACCCTGTTCTCTGTTGATATCCTTACTGATCTGACATATATCCTGTTCTCTGTTGATATCCTTATGGACCTGATAAATACATGTACCTTGTTGTCTGTTGATGTCCTTATAAATTGACCTGATGGATACCCTGTTCTTTGTTGATATCCTTATAAATTGACCTGATAGATACCCTGTTCTCTGTTGATATCCTTATAAACTGGCCCAATAGATCTTTGTTCTCTGTTGATATCCTTATAAATTAACTGATACCCTGTTCTCGTGATATCCTTATAAATTGACCTGATTGATACCGTTCTCTGTTGATATCCCTATAAACCGACCTGACAGATACCCTGTTCTCTGTTGATATCCTTATAAATTGACCTGACAGATAGAAAGTTCTCTGTTGATATCCTTATAAATTGACCTAATAGATACCGTTCTCTGTTGATATCCTTATAAAGTGACCTGATAGATACCGTTCTTTGTTGATATCCTTATGAATTGACCTGATAGATCTGTTCTCTGTTGATATCCTTATAAAGTGACCTGATAGATACCCTGTTCTCTGTTGATATCCTTATAAATTGACCTGACAGATACCCTGTTATCTGTTGATATCTTTATAAATTGACCCAATAGACCTCTGTTCTCTGTTGATATCCTTATAAATTGACCCGATAGACCTCTGTTCTCTGTTGATATCTTTATAAACTGACCTGATAGATACCCAGTTCTCTGGTGATATCCTTATAAATTGACATGATAGATACCCCGTTTTCTGTCGATAGCCTATAAACTAACCTGACAGATGCCTTGTTCTCTAGTGATATCCTTATAAACTAACCTGACAGATGCCTTGTTCTCTGGTGATATCCCCTTTATTCTTCAAAACAGGCTCTTTCTTATGGGGTATCTGGGTGTAGTATTCCCTACCTAGTTTGAGCAGCTCAGCTTGACTAGCCTTTTTATCCAGCGCTTCTCTTATCTGCAGTAGCAGAGATTCACCTTTCTCCACCTGAAGAAAATTCAATTCCAACAGAAATATGCATCACAATATAATCTTAAATGGAACAAAATAAGATCTGCTATAAACCCTATGAATAATGACTACGGCACTTCACTATTCCCGTTGAATTTGTTAATGTTTACCAATAGCAGTACAGTCTTTTCTTTTAGTGATTTTTTTCCATTATCCTTTGATCCAGAATGTTAGGAATAACACAATGCAGGATCAGAAAGTGCTAAAGTCACAATTGTTTTACTCTATGTCTAATCCAGTATGCTTGTGCCATTTAAGGATAAGAGTGATTTTAGTGTCACTAATCACTGAACTCTCTGAATTTGGTAATGCAGTGCAAAATATAATCACTATTTTCATATTTTCATTGTGGAAATTGACATTGCTTCATGTTATGTACACTTTAATTTTTTTCAACTACAGTATCCAACAAAAGTGAGTACACCTTTGAGGGTGTGCCTAACTTTTGTTGCCACAAATTTAAACAAAATCCTTCAGCTATTACATTATTGTTGTGGAAGAGATAATTCTTATCAATACACCAGTCATAGAATTTTGTTCTTCTATATCATAGTTGTCGTACATTTATGTAAAAATTTACATTTGAATTTTAACATTTTGTACGGGTGTACTCACTTCTGTTGGATACTGTATGTGGGAGTGGAAAATGAAAATAATTGGTGCCAAATTTCGTAAGTAACTTATACTCTAAGAATACTGCACTGCCATGGGTAAAATGGCTGGTTGCCACATCCTCACTACTGGAACTGTTAAATTATATTTCTTTTGCAGTAATACTTTGTCTCAGTCCATCATAGACTGATTACAGATAGGTAAAGATGGTAGTTCAGTATTGTACAATCAAACATTTCATAAGTTGCTTTGAATCAAATGAGAAAAGAAAATAAAGAATTGATTTATTAAACTCCTAACAAAATTGTATCAATAAAAAGAAAGTCATAGACATGTGGAAGTTTAAATCATTAATCTTTATAGACTGATGAATTTCTAAAGTCTATGTGCATTTAATGGAAGACACTCCCATATCTTTTTCATACACAAAGTGAAAGAGAATATAAGTTATCTCTTTCTCATCGCAAAGCTTTATAAAGAAGGTGAAAGACAAAGCTGTGAAACGGCAGGATTGTTAACATGTCAAAATGATACCTGTTCATGTGAGACTCTGTTCATGGGGCACGCAAGTATGTCATTGAGGTGACCTACAGCTTCCAACCAGATCTGTTCAACAAGAGATGCAACATCTGATGCAAGCTTCCCATCATCTAAGCACCTACCTTCAAATGAATCCTAAATAATTACAATAGAAAAAATGTAAATGTTCTGTATCGTTATTATGCACATGGAAAAAAAAAAAAGATTCATGGAACAGCATCTGAGCTCTACCAAAGTATTCTATCCTATCGTTATTATGCATTCAAAATAAAAAGGTTCATGGAACAGCATCGGAACTTTACCAAAATATTTTATCGTGTGGGTTCATGTACCAATGAGGTAAATCTAAATCTACACACAACTGAGTGGTGTCATCTCCTCCCTGGCCTTACTCTCCACATGCCCACTACACATCTCAAGTGTTATGGAGACAGGGGATTTTCCCCTATTGATCCCTACCACCATTTCTTTGTGAAATTGACAGCTTAGACCATTTCAAAGCTTCGCTCAAGACTCACAGCTTTCATCACACGTATAAATGCTAAGTTTATTGGAGGAGTCTGCACCTTTGAATGTTTTTGAAACAGATATATGGTGCTATACAAATGCTGTGAATCATCATCATCATCATCAAATGATGCATGCATGACACTGTAAATTTAGACTTACAAAAGAATCCCAATAAACTTAACAGTTACAGCTGAATGATTACCGTAATTCCCGGGCCAGTGTATAGGCCCACTATTTTTAACCGAAAAAAAGCTTGGCAAAGTCAGGGGTGTAGCCTCTGCACACCTATAGTCAGAAAAATGACCCTCCTTCAAACCCTTCAAAAAATACAAGTATCATTGTTGAAGGGGCTACAGTTAAACTGCTCTACATGTATTTCAATTAATGTTATTATTATGAAACATTAAAATGTCTGTTGTTGATAGAGGAATCAGATCTAATGACTAAATATCTCTGATATAAGATGGCAAACAAGATCTGGTATGATCTCCTGAGGTTGGTGAAGCACTAGTACGAAGATCAGTTGAGCTGGAATGACATGTATGCTGAATGTGAGTTGCAAAATATCCCTGAATTTTTTTCCTCTGGGTCTATCTTCTGAGGCAATGGTTTTCATGTACTGAGAACCACTGTAGAGTGTCTTGGCAACTACATGAGCTTCTGTAAAAGCAGAGCGCATGCCAATCACCCCACTATTTTGCATGGTGTATCTTTGCATGATTCCTTGCAATCCTCTGAATTAAAAAATTCACTACAATATTAATTTTGGATTTTACCTTTTCCATTTAAGCATTTTCTGGGGCAACTTATCTTGCGATTTTTCCCTTACATCTCTTTTTTCTCCAAAATGGGATGTTATAGCGGGGGAGAATCCTTCATACCTGAAAATATAGCTCCATGTGAAAACAGACACATACCTTTCTGAATGTGGGAGAACCAATCCATCTAGATATGGTCTTCTTGCATCGTTTCATCTTCCATGGTGGTTTGATTCGTTGCTCATATAACTGACGGTAGACATCTACTGCTGCCTGACTTGTTTTCAAGTATCGGCATTCTCTAACTCCACTATCTTCATCCTGTCAAAAGGAGAAATGAGATATTACACCAGCTCTCATCATTCAACATAGGTGATTGCTCACAATATCATGAATTATTCATATTCTACATACATTTTTATTTCATTTTGTCTCATCTACACATCATGATAAAAGTCAAATATAAATGCAACATGGAATTATAATGGCATAAAAACAAATTATCAAATTAAGAATACTACAATAGAGATAATGTGGAATGTGGTACTGTATTCAAAGACAATTTTTTTTTTTCAATTAGAAAGGAAAAACCTTCAACAGCCAAACATGGCCTGCAGGTAAAAGTTGATGCAATCAACCCCTGATCTTAGATAAGACCCCAGAACTTCAAAGCAATTCTTTTCACAAAACAATTCAATGGAAAGATCTTTACTTCATCTTTCAATAAGTGTTCTGTTCTTCTGCAATAGGCAAGCAAAAGCATTAACTGCAAAAGTGTAAATTTTTCGTGCAATTAATTTTCCACACTCAGCCGGATTAAACACAATCGAGCATCTTAAATTTTCGTGGAGAGTTAGGATAACTGTATTCACGTGCAAAATAAACAAATATTTTGCGCAAGTGTTGTGCCATGCAAAATGCGCGAAAATTTCCACACCATGAAATATTCCGTGTCTACAGTATAGCCCTGATAAGTACCTGTTTTGAAATGACTGAAAACTGGTGGGATTACCTTGAGATCTGCTACATCTCCATAATGTGAAAACACTCTATACATGAAAACACTGTCTGGTTCCTCATCAATTCTCTCAGTTATTTTCTTCTTTGCTGCATGGAGCTCCAACTGGAAGAAGGTGTGTTTACCACTCTTCTCCTCCTTGATACTCTGAAATAAAAATGAACCCCAAAGTTTATAAAAAAAAAATTGCATCAAGTACATTAATAGAAAGTCAATAGCAAGATTGTATCTCGCCCACCATGACTAAATAACACGAAAGTTTCCCCAAGTACATCCCTAACCAAGTTTGATGTCACAAGAAAGTCTTGCAGATAAACTTTAATGTTTGACCTAAAATGACCTTTAACTTTACCATGTGACCTGACGGCACAATAGCATGAATATACCCCTAGTGCATCTATCACCCAAATTTGGTTGCTATTGCAGCAACATGTGCCAAGTTATGTGTCATAAGAGAGTCTTGCAGGTAAACTTTAACGTTTGAAATAAAATGACCTTTGACCTTACCATGTGACATCCGATGCCACTATAACGTGAAGGTCCCCCAAGTGCATCTATGACCCAAGTTTAGTTGAAAAGGGAGCAACAGTTGCAAAGTTATTTGTCATAAGAGAGTCTTGCAGGTAAACTCTAACTTTTGACCGCAAATGACCTTTGACCTCACCATGTGACCTCCAATAGCACCACAACATGATGTTACCCCTAGTGCATCTATCATCCAAGTTTGGTTGCCACTGGACCAACAGTTGCCAAGTTATGTGTCATAAGAGAGTCTTGCAGGTAAACTTTAACGTATGTAAAAAGAGTCTTGCAGGTACTCTATAACAATGTGACCTCAAATGACCTTTGACCTCATCATGTGACCTCCGACAGCACCACAACATGATGGTACCCCTAGTGCATCTAGTGCATCTACCACCCAAGTTTAGTTGCAATTGGACTATCAGTTGCCAAGTTATGCGTCATAAGAGAGTCTTTTAACATTTGTGACGGACGACGGACGACGGACGGAGGACGGACGGACGACGGACGGAGGACGGACAGACGACGAACGATGGACAGATGCCAGACGGTCGCCATTTGGATCCCTAAGTCTCGCCTTCACCTCCGGTGGACGAAACAAAAATTATTGACTAAGATTTACAACCAAACTAAAATTCTGTTTTGAACTAAAGCTGTTAAAATGCATGCAGAAACTTGAATTTAATATTTAAAAAAGGTGAAACGGTTGTTCACAAATGCAGATGATCTTGAAATACTTCTGAATCTAATTAATCGCAGTCATAGTTGAAAACCTATCTGATTATCAAATGTACTTGAATATAAGCTAAGTTTTGATCTAGAGCTTTAGACTTACATCAAGAAGAAGACTCCTTGCAACAAGATAACCTCCTTCAGAGGGATACTCAGGAGCATTTGGAGAGTTCCAGGAGTATATCCTATGAATTAAATGATGATAATAATAACACAATATTTATTAGGCATTTAATATTGTTGTTTCTAAGCGCACATTCTAAGAGTTGATTACCAGAACATATGATAAATTGGACACAAAATGAATTAAATCAATTGAACTAAGTTATCTCACAAAACCATACATGAATAATGAAAACTGTCAAACAGAACCATACATGAATAATGAAAAATGTCAGAGCCATATACAGTGCGTCCCAGAAAAAAAGGAAACCCGTTTATGGAGATAGATATCATAATAATGAGATATATGTTTGATACATTGACACTAGTAGTAAGAGTAAAGTCTCTTCTTTTATTTTGATATCTTTACACTGTGAATCGTTCACACCTGACGGATTACGAACAATTACAACTGCTGCATGTCAGAAACGAATTGCACAGAATAATGAAGAACATTTTCAAGCAGATCATGCTACGAGTTTGTCTTTATTCTTCTCATCTTTTCATTCATGTTTTGTTCTCTCTCTTGTGTATGTTCTGTTTTGATCTTAGTCCATTTTTGTAAGTTTTACTTTATTCGTTCATTTTGGTTTATTTCCTTTCCACTTTGACTTCGCATGTTCATTTATCCGATTAATTTCTAGCTATCTTAATTCCTGTTCTTTCATCGCAGTTTATTTTTTAATCTTCATGACTTTTGTCGAAGAGTTCTCACAGTCTCTCCCTGATGATCATTTTTTCAATGAGGCGGTGCTTCATCAGTCCATCTTGTGATCACCAGATTCCTTCGAAGCTCACATTCGGTTAATTGACAAATGAAGTGTTGATCAAGCTCTGGAGCGATCTCTTCTTTGATGAGTCATTCTCGATTGAGATTTCCATCCACCAACCAAGAAGGGTCCGACCAATACTCTGTTACCACAGAGTAACTTCCCAGGCAGAAACCTTCTCCAGAATTTTAATTTTGTTCACATCATAGTGGAACAGAGGCAGGTAGCGCATTGACGCGTGACTGTATGCATCCTAACCCCCCCAAAATTGTCAAGACTGCATTTTTGACTGATAATTTTCCAAATTCAACTAAGAGTGGGAGTCAGAACCTTTCATTTTAATTTCAAAAACGCTAAAAGCGCAATCATGACTGCCTTTGTCTCTTCGCCTGCACGATTCTTCGAACAATTTACGTATTCTTACGCCCCTCCACCCAAAAAAAGTCCTGCTAGGGCTCCAGATTGTTGGACTTGACAAAATATTTCGATCAGGAAAGTGACGCTGGCAAGCCTGGGCAACTTGCTGCATGCAGGCTTCCAATGTGGTTCCATTCCGTGAAAAATCAGAAACCCTCTATGCTTGGTTCAGGAATGCAAGTGAAAAACACATGTTCAAATCTGCATCCTCTCTAATTGAGAGATTTGATGAAAGAAACATAACAAAGAACATAAACGAAATGATGATGTATCATGCTGATCTTAGGCAAGGTTGGTGCATCCTTACAAATCGTGAACACGTATTCTGCGCAAATCGATTTTGACATTTGAATTTTAAACTCTTCTTGCTCATCAATGTGTGAATCATTTGTTTTGTTTCAGGTATCAGCAAAAGAGGAAGAACTGAACTTTATAAAGATGCATATGATATTCCATGAATTATTTTATTCAGTCTGAAAAATAGCTGAACATCCCGGTTTCCTTTTTTCTGGGACGCACTGTATATAGCATAACGGTGTACACCTCCCTTGACCGACTCACAGCTGAGTCCTCGCACTCGCGATAAAACATTACATATTTAAAAAATGGGTTTTAAATAAGGTCTTAAACTGACCGAGAGAGTTGGTGTTCTGAATGTGCGCTGAGACACAGAGAGATATGTAGAGCAAGGGAGTATTCTGGACATTAATGCCACAAGATAATCAAGAGTTAAAATAAAAGCCTGGAGACAAATCAGGACAAATTTACTGTCGGTTTATTTAAATTAATTTACATACACCGTGGTCTAAAGCATAGCAACTAGCGTGAATTTAGCATCCTTTGCCAAACGAGATATATGTAGACCAAGGGAGTATTCTGGACATTAATGCCACAAGATAATCAAGAGTTAAAGGAAAATAAAAGCCTGGAGACAAATCAGGACAAATTTACTGAAGGTTTATTTAAATTAATTTACATACATCGTGGTCTAAAGCATAGCAACTAGCGTGAATTTAGCATCCTTTGCCAAACAAGCGCATTCATTTCTAGTCTGAGACCTTTCCAAGTGTACAGGCTAGATCAAGCATAATCATACCATGAAATCTGCATAAACCATGGTCTAAATCTAAACCACCTTTGTGAATTCCAGTCATGTAAATTACACATCATATATATGTACATGTAGCTTTATAGTGACTATACAGGTACACCAAACATATCTTACTTGACAGAGTGTAAATCCTGATGAAATGCTTTCTTCTTGATGACCAAACCTTTGTCTTTCCTTCGATGAATACCTTATTGGAAGAACAAAACCAAACCAAAGATCATACTTTAAAAAACAAACAAACTAAAAATGAATGCAGCTACATGTACATGTCCTATATGCCTCTGCTAATATTCAGTTAACTGCAGCTAAAGTTTGAAGTTCATACCTGAAACATTTCTCGAGATATTGTGTTAACAAGGCTAACATCTGACATTTTGGAATTGACTTCTGTCATCTGTGACCTTTGACCTTGAACCTACCTACCCAAAAATGTAATCAGGTCATCTTCCTATGGTGAAGCGTACTTGCACCTACATTGTGTAGCTTGAAGTTCATAACTCAAATTGTTCTTGAGGTATCACGTTAAAAAGGCTAACACCTGAAATTTTATCGAAATTTGTGACCTTGACCTTTGACAAAAGTACCCCAAAATCAAAGTGCATACCTATGGTGACTCATGCACATTTTACACTTTTTTGAGATTTAGACCACAAATCAAATTTAAACCATGGTTTAATTTTTGCCTCTTTTGTGAATTCGGGCCAATGCCTCCAGCACTACCTTTCAGAGGATAGAGGCATACATGTAAAAATAACCTGAAAAGAACCCTGGAAAATGGAGCAATAACCCCCTAAATTTTCCAAAAACAGCCTTAGAATTTTTATTCCACAGAACTACATATATGTATTCATAAAAAGGTATGACACTTCAGGCATCATCCACTTCAATCAAGGTTTGCGATCAATCGCAAATTTAAAACAAACATTCTGATTGGTCCAGGGTCACCTTTTTGAACGAGATGTGCATGAAAAAAATGGTCTTCATTGGCTGTTACAACTTTGGGATTGATTGCAAATCTTTGTGTTACGGGGCCCTGGTGATAATAATCTGGGGGTGTTCGTAAAGTTACACATGACTTTAAGAACCACTTGAATATGAAGCGCTAAATGGGATGCCCGCAATTTTTCCTGATGTTTTAACAAAGTGTGACTGCATTTCCTATAATCTCAATTAAATTGTAGCAAAAAAATACAATTTGCAATAAAAAATTATTGTAAACAATAGTAATGTTACTCTACATCTGCTTATTTCATCATGAGCTGATGCGATTAATAATATTAGAGCATCACATTTGGCTTGCCATATTCAAGTTGTTTGTGAAGTCATTCGTAACTTTACAAAGAGCTTTATGAAATAAAGACAATTTCATACAATTTTAGTACTAGTAACCTAGTCTACTGTCATTAGCGGAGCTTGATGAACATAAAGTTTGTACGATATCAGAATATTCAACCTTTTCTTCTCAAAAAGATTAGAAGAATAACTAAAGCTGAACATACCCACTATCTTTCCATGTCCAAAGCCAGACTGAGCCTGTGTATCAACAATCAAGTATGGAGCAGGGTTGAGTAGTCGAGATGCAGCTATACAGTCATCCACATAAGATATACCAACAATAGGGATGTTAAGCTTCTGTGCCTTGATACACTTGTGTGAGAATCCTCCTCTCTTACCTTCATCTACTATCATGTGGGTAGTCTAATACAACAGAATGAAAGGAAAAACATCCCATATTTTTATGACATGTATGTACACATACAGGCAGAAAATACAGAATATAACAGCCGCTAAGCTACATGTATCCAATAGATTCAGATCAGTTATATTCCACTCTCTATGTGTCACTGCAGTGATGCAGTAAGAAGATTGTGACACAATAATCTGCATTTTTATATTTTGCGCCTTCAGTTTTTGTGTGATGCTTTAATGCGGGTAATGATTTAACACGTTGAATATTTAGCTTTGAAATTTATAATCAATTTAGTTTTAGCCGTGGCCTTTCACAGACAAGTCAAGCACCAAATAGTAAGTAAAATCCATTTTAGTTATATTTATTCAGCGATAATGCCAACATGTCAATCAATTAATTAATCACAGATTATTTGTATATGTTTTATTACAGATTGTCATCTTGCTCCTTGTCCTTATGTTTAATAAAAGTTTGTTGAACGTAATCTCGGAGTATGAATGATGATTATCGACGGAAACTCCTCTAAGCCGAGGCAGCCACACCATGTTAAAAACTAAGGAATACTAATTTCCACTGTTTGAAACAAAACTATGTACTTTAAACACACATCATCCTATTCCATCAATATGAACACTTTAACAAAGTTTATGCACAGTATACACAAAAGTTTCCATAAACGGGGTTCATCTCGAACTATCGATCTTTTCTTGACAGTGCGAAGTCGAAATTAATGCCTCCAGATTTGCCTCCTCTTTGCCAGATCTGAAATATTTTGCACATTCCTGCTGAACTTTCATAAATTATCATCAGAGAATTTAATCAAAGAGTTATCACCCTATGGTATGAGCTGAAATATTATTTTCAATACAATTACTACATGTATAGTCATGGACTGTCACTGTATTACCAAACACACACATTTACCCAAATGTTCAAAATAAATAAGCATAGAAATATGCTTAATTCTCCACATGTAATGTCAAAAGATAGATGACACAATGAAGCAAAAATATTTAGTAATTGTATCCCCGTAAAAATTAAAAAATGAAAAAATAGCCAATTGTTGATTTGGTATGTTGTTCATCTCCCCCCCCCCCCCCCATAGAAAATACACATTGTGAAGAAAGCTTGACATTGTGCAAGATGACTCTTTCTTCCAAGTTTTGCACATAAATGCTGAACAAAATTTTCACAATTTTATTCACAATTTTATTTAGCACACTTTGAACAGTAAATTCCACTAGAAAGGTGTTAGAACTCATTATCATATCATCTTTTATCACCTCCAATCATATTCTATCTTACTGACTGAATACATCTTCCATCATTAGCAATATCATACCTTCTTATTGAGTGAATATGCCACAACACCACTATGATGAGCAATCTTAGTCTTCAATCCCTGCCGAACTTTGTAGCTGACCTTTACAGCATCAAGGTCAAAAACAATCTGACATCTTTCAAAGATCCCCATCATGGATGGATTCAGTAATTAACAGCAAAACCTGAAAAAGAGTATAGTTGAAATGATGCAGTAATGCTGTTAAACAGGTATAATGCAAACAGCCACATGCAAAGAGAAGTTCCAGAAGATGAAAGGAAATTTTGGTGACACTAACATGGCTTAACAAGGAGGACACAAGATATTCAAAGCAGCATCCTAAACAACGTGTTGGTAAGTGAAATTGTATTTTTCAGCAAACCCCAATAATAGGGGCCAGACCACGCACGTTGTATTCATTTGTGTGAAAGCAAATGTAGCCCAGCGGCAGCAGCGACGATCAGCAAAAACTTCAGAAGTGAAACATTTGCGAGTTTGACAACACTTCTGGCCAAAATCAAAATGATTTTCATCAAATAACGGAAAATCAGAAAGCCGGGAGGACATATATATATATATATATAAATAGTGAAATGGCTTTGGTAGGCATTAGAAGTGTAATTGTACATAGATGTCATACCAGTGGTATTGTTCCCAGTTGTGCTGGCTTTTGTATTGTTAGGCCTTTTAGGTCACTTGTGCTTGTCCTCTTTTCAGGTGCATGGCATTGCAAAAGTTGGGTATGTCTAACTGGGAGGATAATTTTTGTGTGAGGGTTGTTGGATTATTGTGCTAGAGGTACAGAACTGAGAAGAGAGAAACTTGAGAAAGGAGTCTTTCACTGTGAACCCCTAAAAAAAAACTTTTTTGTTTATTTATCCCTTTATACAATTACTGGCATAAATACTCACATGAAATCGATTGCTTGAGTGGAAGTATTCTAGATCAATCCCTAGCAAGCCATCAGACAGGCCCAAATTTGGCATTTTTCATGCAAAACCCTGTCCATTAATGTACTTTATTTCCAGGATGCCACTAGTCGTAGCCGGAAGATAGCAAGCGTTGTGCGTACATGTAATTTGAGAGGTCGCAAATCAACTCTGTGGCAAAAACCTTGTCACGCGGCTGCTACAGCAAAAAATTCCATATGTGCACTGTTTGATTATTAGGCACAGACAGTGTTACCTGGTGTGACCTTTTTCAGATGTATTACATAATGGAAACTTGGAAGTTATGGGTCAGAGTAAACAAACATGTGCAGAAATCACTGTTTTTTGGTAAGTTTCAAGTCACTCAATGCAAGTATAAAAATTAAAATTACAAAATTGTACATGAACTACTGTATAATTCAACTTAGTGTATAATTTGTAGCTGAGAGAATTCAGCTTCATCACATACACGATGTAAGTTAGTCACACCTTTTTTTGGGAGTTCACAAGGATTTCCTATGCACGCGTGTACAGCTCTGTCCAGGGGCGTAGACAGCGGGGGGGATGAGGGGTATGCATCCTCCCCACCTCACAAGGTGGGGGGATGACATGTACAATCATCGCCCCAGGTTTTAGGGAAGGATGTTTGCTTACAATTAAACTGAATTAACATGTTTAGAAATGATAGAAACATACATAATGCATAATACACGCACTCAAGGGCACTCCAAGAAGATTTTTAAGGAGAGATCCCGTCTAGACTCAAGGAAGTGCTTCTTCAGTAATAGAGTGGTTCTAGACTGGAACAGCCTCCCACAAGACATAATTGACTCTAACTCCACTGCAATTTTTGAAACAAGATTAGACAAGCACTGGTGGTCGGAATGTTTTTGATCAAACCGTCCAGTCCCCTGCATATGTGCAAAGTATACATTTCAACTAATTGGAGTTAACCGTAGAAGTAAACTACACCTGATGTAGTGAGTCTGACTGAGGATTACAGGATCTACCTCCCCTCGTATCCAGATGATGATGATGATGATGAAGAAAATGGCGACTATCTCATGCACGCGCATCGATGCCATATTAGATGCGAGCGACCTTGCAGGTGTTTTCACAGCAAACTCCTTGTGAATTTCATGAGAACACCTGCAAGTTCGCTCGCATCTAGCACTGCATCGATGCGCATGCATGAGATAGTCACCATTTTCTTCATCATCTGGATACGAGGAGAAGTAGATCCTGTAATCCTCGGTCAGACTCACTACATCAGGTGTAGTTGCGAGAGTCGCAAATTCGCTGATCTACTGCGAAAAGCACGGAGGGGAACAGAGATAGAGCTGGCTGTTGCAAGATTTTCAACCGAGAGGACCTAATGTTAGGACCCTGCTGGATTCACCTGAAAATGAAGAGTGAGAAGAAATAAATCAAGAAATTGGTAAGCTGTATACTCTATGGCGTATTAATAGTATTATGATATGTTTTATATCCATGAAAAAAGGGGAAAATCGATGATTTGAGGTAATTTTTCACTGTGCTGCCCAGCACAATGAGATTGCATGCATAAGGCAAGGGGCGCTTCTGTCTCTATAGTATAAAGAAGGAGAGCCGACCCTACCAGAATACGAGGCTAAATAACGACGACTGTTAATAGTGTTAGAGACAGAACACTTCGGTCTAGGTTAAGTTAGGCCTGACGATCGTGATCTGCCAATCCCGGGGGGGCCACTCTATGTACAACACTGTAACCATGCGCGTGCACAAAAACGCGGAATAAGGGGTGTTTTTTCAGGCAGAGCACGGATCCGCGATAAGGGTATCAAAATCGCCGATTTGAGAGAAAAAGGGGGTCTTTTCAGCGCTAAATCCGCGCTAAGGGTCATTTTTTGCATAATCTGAAGTGAAATAGAAATGTACCTAATTCACAGTGATTTTCCCCCTTTCCATCAATTTCCCCCAATTTTCACTGATTTTTCAATTTATTTACAGTCGCATCATTCATATTTTTGTGACATTGTACCCCCGGAGCGAGGTGTAAACAAAATGGGTGTATATAGCTTTGGTATATACGCCAAACGCGTGCGTCATGCATACTGTATCGCAATATAAGCAATAGGCGCAATCATTAGCAAAACGAGATATAGATTTAGATGCGAGTATGGTACGGTTTACGGTAAGTGAGCCATGCTTAGTAACTATATCACGGTATATATCGAGCGCGCGCAGTTTCTCTGTTCTGTTGTTTATCTATTTGAGAAACACGGATTTCCTTAACAAATACTGATTGGAGTACTGAAATGTTCCAGTGAAATGTGGCAGCTCTGTTGATGCAACCCGAGGAAATGGCATGATTTTAGAATTAGTTATTTTTTTATTTATTATGTTAAAACTACAATTATTGTTTACCACCCCCTTTTTTATTATCAAAATATGAACTTAGTTCCTGTTGCCTTTGAAAGAACTTTTAAATGATACATTCTTACTATTCCTACAGTCTTGCTCTAATGATAAGAGTTATATTTGACCTAGTCCTTGTTAAGGGTGCTTTTTAAGTCCAATGCTCTCAATCATTGTTAAAGGTATACGTGGAGAGAAAAATCCTAGTTTAAGGGTATGCGTTGAGAGAAAAATCCTAGTTAAGGGTATGCGTGGAGAGAAAAATCCTAGTTAAGAGTAGATACGTGGAGAGAAAAAAATCCTAGTTAGGGGTATGCGTGGAGAGAAAAATCCTTGTTAAGGGTATGTGTGGAGAGAAAAATCCTAGTTAAGGGTATACGTGGAGAGAAAAATCCTTGTTAAGGGTATGCGTGGAGAGAAAAATCCTTGTTAAGGGTATGCGTGGAGAGAAAAATCCTAGTTAAGGGTATACGTGGAGAGAAAAAT
The DNA here is from genome assembly GCA_029962745.1 of Echinometra lucunter. Lineage (NCBI taxonomy): Eukaryota > Metazoa > Echinodermata > Echinoidea > Camarodonta > Echinometridae > Echinometra > Echinometra lucunter. The sequence goes on along the minus strand of CM057160.1, from coordinate 17,918,953 downwards.
CCTAGTTAAGGGTATGCTGGAGAGAAAAATCCTAGTTAAGAGTAAACGTGGAGAGAAAAATCCTAGTTAAGGCCAGGGTATACGTGGAGAGAAAAATCCTAGTTAAGGGTATGCTGGAGAGTAAAATCCTAGTTAAGGGTATGCTGGAGAGAAAAAAATCCTAGTTAAGGGTAGCTTTTTTGAGCTCCGCGAGTGTGCACGAGCATGGTTACAGTGTTGTACATAGAGAGTGGCCCCCCCCCCCCCCCCCCCCGGGCTGCCAATGGCAATGAAAATTGCAACTGATTTAACTGACGAGAAAAATAGCCCTACGAAATAGGCAAAACATACTGACAACTCACCGAAATTGTGTTTATTTCGCTATCCTGTAACTTCATGCATGTCACATGATGATATTGATAATAATGAGCAGGCTAATGTTAGCAGGAAAACTGGAGAGGTGTCCAACCTGAACCGGTACGTACCTGTACATACGTACGTGTAGCAGTTTAATGTTTTGCAAACACGTTTCCTCATAATGTAAAAATAGAATATGACGACATTCTCAACACGCTAGGCTGTAGTTTGCAGGCACTGAAACCCTGGTCTGTCGAAACATAGCTCCAGGTCTGAGTAGTGCTCAGACTAAAAGAGGTCAATAGGGATCAAGTACGTATATATAGCTGCTTCAAACCATGACTATGACACAGCCAGTAGGCAGTCTTCCAAGGCTTCTCTTCAGAGTCAAGACCTGGTCAAGACTCAATGCATTTCAAATAGAGTATCAACTAGGGTCTGTGACACAGACTAGCTAGCCAGTGCCGTGTTGTCTAGTGCAGAGCTATCGTCATATTACTGGGGCACTAATCATGAAGAGTGAAGACGTGAAAATTTCCCGTTGTTGATAGACACAATACATTCCAGGTTCATTTGAGCAGTTGCGTAATGAGGCAAATCATTTTTTTTTGGGGGGGGGGGTGCCTATCCCCCTCCAAAAATAGTAAGGAAGGGTCCAGCTAAAAAAAAAAGGGGGGGCTCCGTGAAAATGAAGAATATTGATTTTAAAAGGGTCCACTCTGCTCAATATTAAAGCAATATTTGATGCAAGGCAATGATCGAGAGACACAAACTATAGTTTTAAAACAAGGTCCAAAATTTGGGGTCAGCAGCCCCCCCCCCCCCCCCCGGTGCTTTTGAGGTAGCCTACCTGAAAAGTGGGCACTTTGCCTCTCCCAATAAGTTGATAAATAACCAACACGCATGAAGAGAATTTTTAAACAAATTAACGCCGGAACTGAAGTGATTCTTTTGCCTAAAAAGTCGGTGATTTGTTTCCTTTGTAGGCTTGCGTCTTATCAGTTAGCCTAACTGAAAAAAAAAAAAAGAATTGAATGAAATACATTTTCATCATGACTGTATTACCAGTATTTAGATTCAGCTGATAGTAGGACGAGTGAGGATTTTCAATGATAATAACAATAATGATAATTATGATGATGATGATGATGATGCAGACCTTTACTATGCGGATCTGAGCATAGTATGCACAGATCCACCCCAAACGATGCCCAAGGCGCTTACGATTAAAGGTTTCTGATAATAAAAGAATTACACTGAAGTTGCTTTCAATACAAAATGTTCAGAAGTTATGAAAAAGAAAAATAATAATCAGCAATGTTTCGGGGAATATCTGAAGTGCTTCAATAGTCCAAACAATATAGACCCCCTCCCCGCGACCCCCGCCCCCAAATAGAGTGAATGAATGAATAAATGAATAAATACATAAATGAATAAACTAACAAAATATAATGAATAAGTAAGAAAAAACAAACAAATGATAACCACAGCTAGAATGAATACATTATGGAAAGTTACTTTTGTAGGTAATGGCAAAATTACAATATCTATGAGTAGGAACATGTTGTGGAAAGCCTATGATTAAACTATAATGGTAATTATAATCAAATAGATGACAAGAAGACAATTAAACCTTATCAAGTGACCTCTTGCGCTTCGCTTGAGATCGTAGAGCAAAAATGACAACTTAAATGAATAGAAACCAGAAACTGATACTTAGTATTGAAAAGATCTCTTGAATGATGATAATAACAAAGATAATGTACATCAACATAACTTACGTCTCTATATACAATTCAGAGTATATAGAAGAGAAAAAAGAGTGACAAAAGGAAGATAAGTACAGCATATATCAAAGTTACCATTTTATTTTCGATTCTTTTTTAAAAGAACGTCTTAAAGTATGTTTTATCAAAAGTGTCAACAGCACCGGCGTAAATCCACTCTGAGGAGTGGGGGGATGATTGCCTTTTTGGACGATTTTTTTTTCTGTCGATCTCACACTTAAGTATAAGCACACACCCTCACTGACCCCCACAGACCCCCCTACACACATTTTAATATTTATTTTGCGAGCGAGCGAAGCGAGCGAGCCAAAAATAACCACTTTTTTGGTTTTCAATCGCATTTTCAAATAGAAATTCTAAAATATGATGGTTGTTTATGACAGATATTCAAAGATTTTACGAACGGATTAATTAAAATATATTTTCTTTCTTAAAAAGTGGGGGGGGGATATTTGTACACGCCATCCCCCCCTCTCCAAAAAGTGGGGGGGATATATCCCCCCATCCCCCCCCCCCCCGGGATTTACGCCAATGGTCAACAGGACAGAAGAGAGATATTCTTTTGAAAATAAAAGGGCATAGTCTGCCAGTATGCGAGCAGTACAAGTTCCTAGTTTGGTTTGACACTAAACTATCTTGATCTGTCCATATTCATTCTATAACTGCGTTGTGTCTCTGGCACCCCTTGGGGTAAAGTTTTTGATGATGATTTATGAAGGACTTATCTTATCTTTTTTGGACTATGCAAGTGAAATATATTATTATGCTTGTATATCAGTGAAGAAAAAAACTTGACTCTTTCCGATACCGAGCTTTAAAGATCATTATATAGGCACAATACACAATGTGTCATTGGAGGCCCTGCATCGTTTTAACCGGAGAACTGCCTCTGCCATCGTATACTAGAGCTAGGGTTGTTGAATGATAAATTTAGAATTTATTTGTTGTCTGACAACAAATAAATTGACTCAATGACCTCTAATCACCCAACAAAAGAGGTAAGGTTTGTGCTTTAAACAGCCTAGAATGGAAGGTCGGGGAAGGACCTTTTAACCAGCGCTCTTGTGCAGACGAAATGGTAGTATAGAAGGCAGGGCCGTATGTAGAAATTATTTTCCTGGGGGGGGGGGCAAGACGCGTACAAATTTTCGAAGAAACTCGAAAGCGAGGGAGCAAAGTGACCGGTTGGTCACGAGGGCACTTTTGCATTTCTAAAAGTGAAATTGAAGAATTTGGTGGATTTTTGGTGGATTTTTGGTGGATTTTATGAACATTTTCAGTAAAAAAAAAAAAAAAATGTGAGTTTTCAAAATTTCGCTGCGTACGGCCATGGTAGAAGGCCAAACAAACTTATTACCCCAAATTCCTGAATGGCGTTTAACACGACCTCAAGTGTCCTTCGAACACCAGGGTAAGGTATACGAATTACATGGAATGGATATTTACACGTTTATACAAATGGATCCAAACTCAAATATGGTAGGACAGGAGCCGCATTTTATGTGCCTCGTTACAACGTGGTGAAAATTTTTAGATTATCCCGTGTCAGCATTATGAGAGCAGAACTAGTAGCCATAATGGCACTAGAGTGGATTAATTATGACCGGTTGTAATTTTTAGTGATTCGTTGTCGGCTTTACAAAGATTTATACTTTATTAGATGTGCTATTGTTAATGAAATTTTATCCATAATTAATATTTTGAAGTTGAAGGATATTTGTGTTGCTTTTGATGGATTCCATTACACTGCAATATTAACGAAACTGTAGATCGGGCAGACCGAAAAGGAAATGAAAAAATGTATAGACATATTGTTATACCAAACACAAAAAGTGAAGTACTAGTAACTAGTTGTAGTCTCTCGTTTGATCCATTAATATGGCAAACGGAATGGGACAATTTATATGCTTTACATAGCGATGTTACAAAGCATAATATTACAGGGTTCGTCTCGCAGAGATGAATGCTTGATACAGCAACTAAGAGTAGTATAGGTAAATGTAGATTAAATTATTACATTTTTAAAATTAATCAGCATGATACTGGTCTCTGTGAAGCGTGCTGTCAAGAACTCGAGCCGATTGAACATTTTATTTTATTATTGTTCAAAGTACGACAAAGAGAGGCGTCTCTTGAACTCGGAGAGAATTAAATTGAACAATCCCAATCTGAAAGATTTATTGACATCTAACCCAGTTTTCAATCGTGACTTATTGGGTTATGTATGATACTCATCGCTTTAGAAAGCATTTTAAGCTATCTTTGATATTTTCTTACATAACCGATCCTGAAGTAATATTTGGTAAATCCTTTGCGGTTTTTCCGTGAACAGTTGCAAATACCTCCCTCTTTTCCATTGTTGATTGCTTGCGTATTAGTGAATGATTACAATTAATCACAATCATTTTTTTTTAATTTTTAGAAAAACTTAGATACTAGCATGTTACCATGCCATACTAATTGTGACCACTAACTATGTCGCTCGTGGGCTTTCCGCCAATCTTCGAAAGTGACTGGCGCGAATAATCTTAAAGATTGAAGAGCGCCATCATAATAGACCAACCACCCAACCAACAGGAAATGTTTTAGTGCATGGTTTCGTATTCGGTTTGAGGAAATTTTTTATATGACTGTGGCACAACCCTTTTGTTGTTGTTATTGTTGTTATTGTTGTTGTTGTTGTTGTTGTTGTTGTCTGTTTGTTTGTTTGTTTGAAGTACAAAATACAATACAAAAAATAATTACACATTTACTACTTATATACATAATTGCAGTTTTTAGTTCGAGGATTTTTTTTTTTTAATAACTGTGGCACAACTTTTTTTTTCGCTCACTCGCAAAATAATAATAAATAAAACTACAACATCAAATAAATAGCATCATATCAGAATTAAAAAAAAAAACATATACATTCACGAACGAATTAAGAAAAGATACAAATCCGCTCTCCCCCCCCCCCCCCACCCCACCCTCACTTGCCTGAATTTCTGGCAGAAATAACGACTGGCTATCGGCCGTTTTGCCCCCGCTCCTCCCACTGACACTGATTGCAGTTAAGTCAATGGTTTCATGAGTATAGTGATTGATGAGAACTTACATATACTTCAATACGAGTGAGCATGATGATGATGATGTCAGTGGTAACCGGACGAGTGAGTGCTTCCGGATTTTTCCTTTTCTCTCTCTCTCTCTCTCTCTCCCTTTCCTTTGCTTGCCTTCTTTTTCCCCCCATTATTTTTACCACATTAAATTTGTCTCTTCTTCTCACTTCTTCTCTTTTTCCCCTTCCTTTTCTCTCTTCCCTCATTCTTTGACCTTTCCTTTTCCTCTTTTGCCGACAGAGAGTGGCACATTTGCCAACAAAAATTAGTTGGGGCAGGGGTTGTGTGACATCCCCGCCAGTGGCGTAACTATATACAGGGGGCATGGGGTACGTGCCCCCCCCCCCCCCCCCATCGGCTGGCAAAAAAAAAAAGAAGAAGAAGGGAAGAGAAAAGAAAGGGGGAAACAAGGAAAAGGAAAATGATAGATTGGAAAGAGCTCCCTCGCTTCGCTCGCTAGCATTTCAGTAACTTAACCAGTGCCGAATGCTATTCTTATAAAAGGAATCAGTTTGCATCTTGTGTCTCAATCTGATTTTATAGCCTACTACTGTTCCACTCATAGAATGTTAGTAATATAACTATACATGGATTTCACTATAATATGTTTACCTAAAAAGGGCCCTTTCAGTTGATAAAACGAATCCGTATGGGGGGGCGTCGCTGACTTTGTTCGCTTGTAAACGCAGAATGGTTTCGGACGGTGAGCGAGGTACCTATATGGATTCACATTCAGCAGACAGGGGATCGAATAGATTATATACTTTATATTTCGATGGCGAAATAACACTTCGAAATAACGCTTCACTCGCTCGTTGAATAATAATTGTTTAATACTTTTTATAGCAAACAAATTGGGCGCGTGAGGTCACCAAAATAAATAATTTAGGTGTTTCATATGCTCACAATGTAATTTACTGAAGGGGTTACTGAAAAGAGTGTGCTTCCTCGCTCGCTTCGCACGCTCGTTATGGTTAGAGACATGCGCATTGTTTCGGACAGATTGTAGACCAGGGACGTGCTAAATAGAGTCAGTGGCAGCGAGGTGAATAGATATTTCATTGAAATATCATATGCCTATAGTGGTCCGATAGTGGATTTTGATAATGAATAACATGTTTTTTATTGCAAAGAAAGTTGTAATTTTTCAGCTAGCTCACTTCGCTCGCTCGTAAAATTTGAATTAAAAACATGGTGGTATCTAGCAAGAGGCTTTATTTTTCCAAAATTTTAAAACGCTTCACGTCCCTAAAGACACCTTGGTTCGAGATTACTGTAATAATTGTTAACATGATAGAAATAACCACACACGCCCGCACAAACTCGGTGCCATGGCCGTACGCAGCAGGGGGGAGCAGGATGGAGGTTCTCCCCCCCCCCCCGAAATTTTGAATACTTAGCATTTTTTTTTTTTACTGAAAATTGTCAAAAAAAATCCACCAAAAGTGTGTACCAGATCCTTCAATTTCAATACTTAAAATGCAAAAGCACCCTCATGACTAGCTCGGTCATTTCGCTCCCTCGCTTTCGTATTTCTTAGAAACTTTTACACGCTTTGCCCCCCCCCCCCCGAAAAAATGTCTGCGTACGGCTAAAACTAAGAGTCAATCACAATAGAGTCAAAGAGCGTCATGTGAAGTTTAGGTTGAGTAGTCATGAGAGAGCGAGAGAGAGAGAGAGAGAGAGAGTCGGAGCGTGAGAGTGTGTGTGAGTGTGTGTGCGTGGTGCCATAGTAGGCAAGGTTGAACTTGAATGGGTATATAAGGGGCAGGACAATAGAAGTCAAGAGTAAGACAAAGAGGTATGAATGTATGGGCAGGGGCGTCGCTAGACTTTTTTAATTGGGGGGGGGGGGGTGTAGAGGCCAGATTGCCGACATAATGCCTCCGATTGCCGACGACCAACGTCGACAAATTCAACCGTATAAAGCCTACGAGGCATGTTCGATTGTGTGCTTCTATCATATTTTCCTTCTAAATTATTATATTTTTGTTCACCTCACTTGCTGAATGTGTTAGCTTTTCGAAAACATTCTGTATCTAAATATAATACGAGCGAGCGCAGCGAGCGAGGAAAAATATACACTCTCTTTCGTAGAAGTGATAGTTCTTCATCAAACTACATGATGGGCTTAAAGATATCAAAATTATAATAATTGGTCACCTCTCTCGCCTGATTCATTCGCTTTCAAAGACAATCCTAAATCTTGATATTATACTCCAATCCTTTTCATGATAGAAGTGAAAGTTCTTCATCAAAATACATGATGGGCCTTTGAGATATCTATTTTGATAATTATATTGGGTCATTTCTCTTACCTAATTCATTTGCTTTCAAAGGACATCCTGTATCTAAATATCATAAGAGCGAGAGCAGCGAGCGAGGAAAAATATATTTACTCTTTTTTATGGTATAGAAGTGATAATTCTTCATCAAAACACATGATGGGCCCCAAAATATCTAAATTATAATATTTGTTTATCTCACTTGCCAAATGTGTTTGCTTTCCGAAAACATCCTATATCTAAATATAATACGAGCGAGCGCAGGGAGCGAGGAAAAATATGCTCTCTTTCGTGTTACCTGTGTTATTTCGTCGTCAAAATGCACAGGCAAATAAGCCGAATATGACTCCATTTGGGCACCTTACTCCTCCTTTTTTTTTTTTTCTTTTTACTTCCTGCCTCTTCCCTCTCCTTTCTCTCTCTCTCTCTCTCTCTCTTTGCCGACAGCAATCGCGAATTTGCTCACAAGAAGTTTTAATGGGGGGGGGGGGGGGGGGGGGGGGGCCACACACCCCGACACCCCCTCTAGCGACGCCCCTGTGTATAGGTCAGAATTATAAGTGGCAAACTAAATTTCTTATTTTTCTTTTCTTCCAGTTCTTGATATTTTTCCCTTTAAAACCTGCAAATAGCACTTTATTGTATTCTTTTTGAATGATGTCATGTTGTAGTTAATTCGGTTAATTCGTCTACTCCCCGGGGGCCAGTGTCATTATAATGACATTATCAAAATACAAGATGGACACCATGCTCGTACAAGGACATTCAAAATCAGTGGCGTAACAGCCGGGGGCAGGGGGGCAGAGTGCCCCCCTGAAGGATTTCAGCGGGAAAATCCATCAAACCACCGGGAAAAAATGAAAGGGAGGGAAAGGAAGAAAAGGAAGGGAGAAAGGGGAAGAAAGAAGAAGAAAGGAAAAGAAAGAAGGAGAAAGGGAAAGAAAGAAGGAGAAAGGGAAAGGAAGAAGGAGAACGGAAAAGAAAAAAGGAGAAAGGGGAGAAAGAAAAAGAAAGAGATAGAGGGAAAAGAGGGGGAAAGGGGGGGGGGGGAAGCAAAGAGAAACAAATGAAATTAAGGAAAACCCCGGAGTTTCCGGGTGCTCCACTTCCTGGACCCCCGCAGTGGCTTTCCCTGTAGACCCCATCAGGGGCACTAAGCCAGAACCCTGGGCCCCACCCGCTAAGGGCTTCGCAACAAGCAACTCAGCATATTCTATTTCTAGACTTAGATACCGGGAAATTTTCGGCTCTCCCCCCCCCCCCCCCCCCGATAACAGGGAGAGAATGTAAAAAACCGGGAACAGTCAAAGAACAATTCAAAGAAACGTCAGAGCTTCCGCGCTTCGCGCGGGAGGGGAAAATCACCATCCCTGCACCCAGGGGCGTAGACAGCGGGGGGGGGGGGGGGGGGGGGATGAGGGGTATGCATCCCCCCCACCTCACAAGGTGGGGGGGGGGGATGACATGTACAATCATCCCCCCAGGTTTTAGGGAAGGATGTTTGCATACAATTAAACTGAATTAACATTTTTAGAAATGATAGGAACTGCAATAATAATAGTAATAACAAAGATAATAAATAATACTAATAACAATAATAATAATAACAATAATAATAATAATAATAATAATAATAATAATAATAATAATAATAATAATAATAATAAAAATGATAATAAGTAATGTATTATTATTATCATTATTATTATTATTATCATTATTATTATTATTATTATTATTATTATTATTATTATTATTATTATTATTATTTTGCTTATGATAACGATAGTTATCATCATCATCATCATCGTTAATGTGACTGAAATGACGATTACTATCATAACTATATCGATCATTATTCTGATTTATGTAGTTATTTATATTACTTTAGGGCAATTTTGGCGCCGTCACAGTTTTTCTAAAGTGGTGTAACAACAAAATAATAATAAAAAAGAGCCTGATGCAAATATGCAATAATGTATTTCAGTCCATTTTGTCACGGTGCGTATATCTTCTATTTATGTCTGTGCATTCGGGTGTATGTGTGTGTGGGTGTGTGGGGGGGGGATGGGTGCATGGCTGTACGCAGCGGGGGAGGGGCGGGGCAGTTGCCCCCTCCCCCCCAAGATATTTTGAAATATTACATTTTTTTTACTGAAAATTTTCACAAAATTCACCAAAAGTGTGCACCAAATCCTTCAATTTCATTTTTAAAAATGCAAAAGCGCCCCCATGACAAGCTCAGTTTCTTCGCTCCCTCGCTTTCGAGTTTCTTCGAAAATGTTTACGCATCTTGCCCCACCTCAGGAAAAAATTTGATCCTCGATTTCTTGTGAATGGCAAATCATCCCCCCCAGGTGGAAGAACCTGTCTACGCCACTGCCTGCACCCTCCCCCTAGCATACCTAGGGAGCGCACTTTGCACTATCGTCCTCTTAAAATGAAATCCTAGCTACACCTCTGATTCTCGACTTAATTACCGGGAAATTTTTGGCTATGAGTATGCCCCCTCCCCCACCCCTGATAACAGGCAGAAAGCGTAAGAAGAGCGGGAGCTGACAGCGAAAAAACGTCGGAGCTTCCGCGCTTTGCGCGGGAGTGGGGAAACTCCCCCTCCCTGCACCCTCCCCCTAGGGAGCACTACCGGCCTCCTAAAATGAAATCCTAGTAACGCCGCAGAAGATAGACTTAATTACCGACAACTAACAATTCAAAGAAACGTCGGAGCTTCCGCGCTTCGCGCGGTAGGGGGGAAACTCCCCCCCCCCCTCTCTGCACCCTTCCCTCTAGGGTTATTTTTGGCTCGCTCGCTTCGCTCGCTCGTCATATCTAAGAATTCTTATTCGAAAATGCGATTCAAAACTGGGAAAAGTGGTTATTTTATGCTCGCTCGCTTCGCTTGCTCGAAAAATAGATATCAAAATGTGTGTGAGAGGGAAAAAAATTGTTTAAAAATTTTTCATCCCCCACTCCTCAAATTGGATTTACGCCGGTGGAGCACTACAGTCCTCCTAAAATGAAGTCCTTGCTACGCCAGATTCTAGACATAGATTATAGTTACAGGGAAATTTTGGGCTCTGCCCCCCCCCCTGATAACAGGTACCTGTTACGCCCCTGTTCAAAATGGACCCTAAACAAGTAATAATCCTTCTCAGAATACCCTAAACAAGTATTTGTCATATTTTCCCCACTCTAAACAAATCAAGCTGTTGTAAAAGTATGACCTTTTTTACCCCTGATTTTTGCAATTTTGATACCCTTTTCACTGTACGCGTGTACATCGTCCGTCCGTGAAAAACAACCTTTTTACGCGTTTTTGTGCAAGAGCATGGTGTCCATCTTGTGTCCATCTTGTAATGACATTGCCCCCCCCCCCCGGGGGGGGGGGGGGGTCTACTCTAAAATGATCTGTGTAGTGTAGTTTAGGGTTTTTTTTTTCTATATGTGCCACTTTAAGAACATATACAGCTTTGGGTGGTAAATGTGCCCAGCGTCTCAAGCATTAAGCTTATATTGTCATAACTCTGTATGTTTCTCTGTTATTTATTTTAAATGGATAATGTTTGTAATTTTGTTTTTTTTATGTGGTGATCGTGATCATAATTTCCCTGTGTTTACTGCTGTTTGTTCTGAACTTCATGAGCACACTATGAAATGTGATGAACCATGTAGAAATAAATAAATAAGCAGACAAATAAATAGATAAATCAATCAATCAGCTCACCCAACACGTGCGCAGCAATTTAGACATGCTAGTTGAAACGAAACTGAGTAATTATATGCAACTTTTTTTTATTTTGATGAAGAGCTTCATCGGGTATGATCCACCCGAACTCCAGCCATAAGGCCAAGTAAAATTGAATCCAGCTTGTCCAGATAAATTAAAATTGAGGCGGAGGGCGTTCCATTTATTTAAACCAATCAATCATACAATATTTTACAATCATTAGACAAAAAGAATATGACATGAAACATTTGGGACCCCGAAGAAGCAGAGCTTGTGAAAGGGGGCCCCTTAATGAAAGGAGCAGAAAACTTAAACAAGAGTAACAGCCTATAATAGAATATTATGACAACAATAATTGATGAGAAACATATTTACATATTTCTCTTTTTCAGCTCTTCTCATTGATATTCCTTTTTTTATATATATTTCATTGATGAAAGCACTTAAGAGGCTCAAAACCATGTGAAAATGAATGGTATTAATGATTTTTTTTAGTAGCCTCGTTGTCTAGATGTACTCAGATTACAATTAATTTCATCACAGAACAAAAATAACAAAATAACAAAAAATTTGAAGCTCACTGAAGAAAAGGAGGAGGGGTAGAGAAACTAGGTTTGGTCTAAAAGAGAGTTGGAACAAGAGGCTATCAAATAAATCTAGACTTATAAGTTCTATCTCAACCAAATTATAAGTTCCACCTCAACCAATAGGGAGCTTGATTTTTTTGGCTTTATAACAAAAGGCTATCAAATAAATCTAGACCAGGATCTAGACTTAGGTTCTAAATCAACAGGGAGCTTTAATTTTTTTACTTTAATTATTAAAGAGTACAAAGCTCTTCTCGCCAGATTTATTTGTTTGTTTCGTGCTTTCTTATCAATCATTTTTGTAAATGAAAAGTTTCAAAGTAAGGTACAAGTAATCAACAACCACTCGTGTATACCACATTCTCAAACTACTAACGGCTAGGCTTCGGACTAGCTAATTTTTAACAAATTTAATTTACACTTACACAAGAAATCGGTGTATAATGGGCACGGCGATAAAAAGTGCTAAAAACCCCTGTCAATAAGTCTAAAATGATACTGTAACAAAAGGCGTGCCTATCTATTCAGAGCGTGGTGCAATGTAAACAAACCCGAACAAAGTGAGCTACGAATTTGCGCCTTTGAAATGGCAATTACACTGGCGACCTGATCGTACTCACTGAAATACATCATGGCGGCCAGTGGTATGGCAAGAATGAGGTACTTTGAGAACAAGATGCCTGACTGTGGATACGACCAGGAGGTCCAAATTCCAGTCGACCAGATCCGAGCTCGGATTGTAGCGGTAATCGAAGCACTTCGCCAGAACGTGGTACCGAGCCAGCAGGCCTGCGAGGGCGGCGTGTATGTCGGCATTGCGGGTATCGCGTATGCTCTCTTGTATGTAGCCCAATCGAAACAGATTCCTGAAAAGGAGAGTGAATATTTGGAACTCGCTGAGCAGTATATTACTCAAGCCTTAGAATATGAAGAGAAAAAACAGTCTCCAGAAATGCGTCCAGCCTTTCTCCTTGGATCAGCAGGAGTTTATGCAGTGGCTTCACTGCTCTATAGAGCACTTGGAAAGGAAGAAAAGGTTCAAGAATACATTGGAAAGTAAGTTGAAGAAACACACTCATCTGCTCATTTAGTACAGGAAACGAATATGCAGCAACACATACCAACAGCCCATTTTACAAAACTCAAAAGTCACTAAAAATATTCACTCTAAACTGGCATATAAAATGATGGTCCTAAAGCATATGCACCTGCGAATACAACGCATTCAATGCGCCAAACTTCTGATGTGACTAGCCTGGAAGGACGGCATGGAGCAGGCTTCTCACCAGGATTTTCTTTACACGTGGTGGAAACACAACATCCGGCATCCAGGAAAAATTTACGCATGGTACAGAAAACTGGAACGCGTGGCTTTGTTTTGGTTGGATACTTTTTGTGCATACAATAATTAGTGCCATTACACTCTTTAATGCTTGAATTTACACATGGTCACGATGGTGGCATTTCCCCTTCTAAATTTGCGCATGGTGGCAAAAGTGTTTTTGAAATTTGCACATGGTGGCCCTGCCATGTGTAAAAGCCCTAGACCTGGTGAGAACCATGCCATGGAGAGTAAAAAAAAAAAAAACTAACACTACTCGCCACACCATTGCAACGATAATCGGGTAATCAAGTTGCTGTCTTGTTTATTGAGGATAACGGGTAAACTAGTCGGGTACTTGGATCACTTATTATATTAGAAGTTTAGTCATCCCGATAAATACACCCTTTGGCATTTAAAACCTCTGAATCCTGAGGGCTTCAGGCCGTTTGGTACTTTGCATAGAGATTTCAGGATTTTTTTAAGCTGCCCTGTTGCACTCTGATGGTTTCCTTGCCTAGTACAGAAAAGCTTCTTGATATAATATCTTGAAAAGTTACTGGCATATAGAGAAAATACTGCTTATTTGTGCTTAATAAAGTCCACTGACTTTGAAGTCATCAATCTACACCATTTTGCAATGGCTAACCCTATACATGTAAATTTTCTTACAAGAAAAGATGTTATCTTAATACCGACCTTGCAATTTGTTGAAAGTACATGTAATTCAAAGTTTTAGATAAAAATAAGTTATATTTTAAATCAGGTTCATTCTAAATGATCCGTAAGATGTCAATTACCCACATTTGTATCGTTTACAGACAAAATACATGTACAATGTACAACCTTTAAAATGCCATTTTAAAAGTATTTTCCCAAGGTATACAATCTTTTTCCCATGTAAAATATATGTGAACGTGCCTTTGGGGATATATTGAGACTCGGTGTAGATGCCCCAAGTTGACTCTAATCGTCTTATGAATTGGAATTACAGAAGTAATCTTCATCATTAATAGTTTCTGGGCACCAAATTTTCAAAGAGAGTTACCTTGATATTCCGATTGCAGTGGTGTCCTTCAGGAAATGGAGTGAGTAATGGTTGTCATACAGTATTTAAAGAAAATGAAGAAAATATGATCCGCTTTCTTTAGACATTTTGACATCTGGCGTTTTTTACCCGTAACTTTTTTTCCTTTAACTTAAGACATAATTTCTAACATTTTTACCTTTGGCATTTTTACTCCAGCATTTTACCTTTGGCATTTCTACCTCTGGTTTTATTACCTCTGTCATTTTTACTTATGACATTTTTACCCTGCCTGGCACCCTCTCCCTAACATTTTTGACTCTTTCAAAAAAAAATATTGCTGGATTGTGATGTACTTAAATATTTTTCATTGGTTTGAGAGACGGTAAACATGGTTAACATTGATGTGACAATATCATTTCTTAGATATGCTGGTCTAGCAGGAATATGCTGTCAACCTAGTGATTATCTTGGCTGTGGATCTGATGAAGTGCTTGTAGGAAGAGCCGGTTATTTATGTGGAGCTGAAATGCTCACTAAGAAACTTGGTCAACAGGTCAGTATATTTGTAATCTAAATACTGAAATGTTTTAAAGGCATTGGCTAACTTTGTGAGCAGTCGATTTAAAAAATTCTCAAACTACATAACAAAATGAGTACCTGTAATCAAGGATACATGGTTCTCATTGTTGGGTACATAATTATCACTAATCAGTGGGCACACATTGATTGGTGTAGTGTGACAGAAGGTTGCAGATTGTGTTGAAAAATCTTGTAATTGTGAACGTCTTAAAAAAAAAAAAAACTAGATGAATCCTCGACCGTGCGCGGTTGAAATTTATGCCTCCACAATTGCCTGATCGGAAATATATGGCACATTTATGTTGATTTTTTTATTTTCATGTATAAAATGACATCTTTGACCTTGTGACCCCCAAATCTAATGAGACAATTATGAGACTTCCATATGCATATATGAGCCAAGTTTGGAGATGAATCGTCACAGAGTTGTTATCGCAAGAACAAGCAATTTTCATGTATATAATGACCTCTATGACCTTTGACCTTTAACCTTGAGACCCAAAGATCTAATCACATCACTGTCCCTCCCATATGCAAACATGTGCCAAGTATGAAGCTGCTCCATCAAATGGTTGAGTTATCGCGAGAACGGACATTTCTTTGTAAATAATGACCTCTATGACCTTTGACCTTTGACCTTGAGACCCCAAAATAAAATTCGATCATTGTCCCTCCCATATACATACATGAATTATGTTTGAAGTTGATCCATTAAATGGTTGTTGAGTTATCGCGAGAACGAACCATCTCTGTGTACATAATGACCTCTGTGACCTTTGGCCTTGTGACCCCCAAATCTAATCAGATCATTGTCCCTTCCATGTGCATACATGAGCCAAGTTTGAAGCCAATCTGTTAAATGGTTCTTAAGTTATCGCGAGAACGAAAACGGGACGGATGGACGGACGGACGGACAGACAACCCGAAAATATAAAGCCTCTGGCAACAACCTACGGTGGGCGGAGGCATAAAAAAAGTTATTTTGATATGTATTTGAGAGAAAGTTAACTACTTATGGCAAACCGGTGAGGGTGTAAGATGAATAAATGTCCTTCTAAATGTTTCTTGTATTAACTCAAATGTCTTGAACACTGAAGAAACAAATCAGTCTTATGTTGTTGGTGGTGTAATTTCTTCTCAGGTTTTGAGTGATGAGGTGACCTTTACCATCTGTCGAGCCATAGTCGATTCTGGGAGGAGCTATTCACAAAGGCATAAGTCCCAGTCACCGCTTATGTATGCCTACTACAACACTGAGTATTTAGGTAGGTTCTTGAAAGTAGATGTGTTATTATGTATTGGATAAGTCACCAGGTTGTTAATTATAAAGGGGGTATCTCATCGGCATGGAGACTAATTTACAACTCTAGTCTCTACTTGTTGCGAAGACGTCTCCGCTTGTTGCGAAGACGTCTCCGCTATGTCTCTTTGAGACTAGGCCAGGTCTCCAGGAGTCGCCGGAAATTTAAACAAGTTTGATTTTTTGGAGATGTTTTCCAGTCTCCAGCAGGTCACAGAGAAGTCTAAATGACGTCTCCACCAGAGATTATTTTTATCCACAACATTGCAGAGACGCCGTGGGGACATCACCGAGACTGAGCAGATGTCTCAGTCTCGAGAGGACGTCTAGGAGACGTCGCGACAACTCCCCACGACTTCCGGGCATATTGGTTGTCACCTGGCCTGGAGATGTCTCTGCAGCATCTCCTCAAAAACATGCCTTAGTGAGAGCGCAAACCATTTTTTTTTTTGTCTGAGACATCGCCATCACTGCTGCGACTGATCAGTCGGAGACATTGCGGTGATGTCTCCGCCGATGAGATACAGCCTTAAGATATTAGGTATCATGATTTAATGCTTGCTCTAGCACTGATATCCTTTAGCAAGACATTAACCTAAATTTGTCTCACTTGGTCCAGGGAAATGGTTACCAGGTGGGAGAAATATGAATGAATGAATGAATGAAAGAAAAAATGAATAAAAGATTGAATGAATAAATGAATGAATGAATGAATGAATGAATGAATGTATGAATGTATGAATGAATGAATGAATGGATGGAATGAATGAATAAATGAACAAATGAATGGATGGATGGATGGAATGAATAAATGAATGAATGGATGGATGGATGGAATGATGATTGAATGATAAATAAATCTTGATAAAAATCACAATAATACATCTTGGTAAAGGGAGCTAAGAAATAGCATTATGCTAATCAACATTAGCCCCATGAACTTGATTACATGAATCAGTATCAGTAATTTGATTGAAATGTACATATCTAATATCTTTCTCAAATAACAATGTTTACAACATTCATCATAATAACATAACAACATCAAGAATAAGAGTAATAACGAATATCAAGTGAGCGTGAAATAAATAAAATGAGTAATAATGACCTGCATGAAGAATATTTGTAAAATCAATTTTCGAGTTGTTATTCTTTATTTCAAGTTTGATCTATTCTGGATATCTTCTTACATGCAGGGTTCTCGCCATAAACAAATCCACCCATGTCAAGGACATGTGCTGCCACTCCTGAGGATGGGGGCAGGTGGGGGGATTCCCCCTCCCGCGTGAAAGCGGGATGGGAGCTGACCCGAGGCGGAAACTTACATGTATAGGGGATATACTTGCACCACTAGGAGCTCTGAAGCCCTAGATCAGTATATAAATACAAGATATGGGAGAGCAGGAGAGAGGAAATTGAATAAGCCAGGACAGGGCATTAACATACTGGTATTTTTCTACCCATGTACACTTTTACCTGGATGGATACATGTGGTACCTGTTCAGAATTTGTAAGCAATGTGGTCACTGACCACAACAAGTGACCCATCGCATTCACCCCCACTCTCACTCTCTCCTCCTTTCTCACTATCTTCCTCTCTCTCTCTTTCTCTCTTTCTGTTCCCTGTATGACCATGAGGGAAAATCCTACTCATAAAATTTTACAGCTTCTTCCAGCCTTCAACCTATTACCAAATGAGTTTGAGAGTACACTGTAGCTATTTGTGGGGAGTACACTGGTCTGTCCCTGGACACCTCACAGGCTTAGTTGAAATATATTGCCAGAAAGTAAACAAATCTCTGGCATTTGTTATTACTGTTAGGATTGTATAATCACCATTTTCATTTTTGTTTGTTGTACATACTTAGTAAGCAAAATTGCCCATTTTATCCCTCTGCTACTACACACTTGCCTTACTATAAGGGATGAGTATGTAGAAGAGACGAAGTGCACTGCCTTAATTAACTGTTAATTAATTGTTAATTACTTATAGATTTACTGTATTATTTCCGATGTATACTAATAATGTGTAATGCTGCTTTATTTTATATACTTTTTTCCTTTTTTTCTTTTTCTTTTTTAAATTGTTTGTTTTGAGTTACCTATGATTAGTTATCGGAAAATCATGAAAACCCAATAAAACTTTTTAAAAAAAAAGAAAAAAAAAGGATTGTATACTCAATTTCTTTTTTTACCAGTGTCGCCACGCATGTCGGGGCAATTTCACACATGGTTCTGCTTCGTCTGAAATCCTGCACACATGGTATTGATACCATGGGTGTTATGTATTGCCAAGAGCAATGCTTACATGTATCTTTGTTTGGGTCTATTTCCAGTGCAGTTTCTTTTTCTTGTAACTAATATTGTAACTAAAATCGCTAAATTGGCAGTCCATTGAAACTTAAACTGTGCACAAAAAAATATCTTCTCCCTTAAGGAACGTACAGTACGTGGTCTGTACTGTAGTGGGTTATTCAGCCCAGAACAATACCCTGGTCCACTGATCATATTGTTCTGGGCTGAATAAACATAAGCAGTTATATATGTGTATATTACTTGCTGTTATCACTCATGATTTATATTCATCTCTCTGCTGACATTAATGTCTTTGATTTCATCCAGGTGCAGCACATGGCCTCTCTGGGATTGTTCAGATGCTACTCAACTATCCCACCTTTGTGAAGTCAGACCCAAATATTGAATCTGATGTCAAAAGAACTGTAGATTATCTGATCTCATGTAGGTCTGCAGACTACAATGTTCCACCTACTGTAGCTGAATGTGTACAACAACGTCCACCTGAACATGAGCTTGTTCATTGGTGTCATGGAGCACCTGGTAAAAAATTCTTGTCTTTATTTTCTTGAATAAGGTCACTACCCTTTGAAATATGGTTCTACCAGTTTTCTTTGAGAAATGCGACAAAAATCGAGTTTTATCTCGTAAACTACTAATTTTTATTTATAAGACTTTGTGGATGGCATACATGTAGACCTGATATGAATTTCTTA
Organism: Echinometra lucunter; assembly: GCA_029962745.1. Lineage (NCBI taxonomy): Eukaryota > Metazoa > Echinodermata > Echinoidea > Camarodonta > Echinometridae > Echinometra > Echinometra lucunter. The sequence goes on along the minus strand of CM057160.1, from coordinate 17,899,889 downwards.
TGATTTAAAAAAAGCAACAAATTTATCTTGCTTTATCTTAATCTGGCAAGTACATGTACAATTGATCTCAGTATATAGCATGTACACACTTCACAAAAAGAACTAACCACTTTGTCTTTGGATCAGAGCTCAAATATGGCATGTTGTATCGGACAACTTTTAACAGAATTTGAAGAAAATTTAACCCCAAACATTTTGACACTTCATTTGTCGAAACTGAATAAAGAATGTGACCACAATGGTGAGTTGTATGCAAATGCCCCGAAAATAAAAATTGCAGCAATCCCTATCTCTTTACACAGCCAGAAATCCATTTTGTGTATAGAGACTGTCATATCAATAGGGACTGCTGCAACTTTTATTTTGGAGGTACATAGTGTATTTGCATATAAATCACCATTGTGCTCACATTCTTTATTCGATTTCACCAAATAAAGTGTCAAAATGCTTGGAATTAAATTTTCTATCAAATTCTGTTAAAAGTTGTCACACACCACATTTGAGCTATGATCTCAAGACAAAGTGGTTAGTTACTTTTTGTGAGGTGTGTATTTTCAATAGACACTAGCCTGGCTGCCCGAGTTAAATCTGGCTTAGTATGCTGTGTAGGTTAAAGACTACTAAGTGTCTAATTTGTACCTTGAAAGCAGAGTGAATAGCATCCATTGAAATTGACCAAATACCAAACTGCATTATACATGAGGTCATTCTTAAAGATTTAATATACATGTATTTTCAGTTTTGCATGTATGCGTTTGTCTACAATTTCAATGAGATGAGAAGGCAATAAATCACAATATCCTTGCGATAGTAAAAAAAAAAAAAAAAAAAAAGAATGACATTTTTATGCCTCTGTCATGCCAAAGTGGTGCTGGAGGCATAATGTACATGTATTTGGGTTTGCCTGCTGGGTCGGGAGGAGGAATGGTGGAATTTATGCATCACCTGTACTATTTGATTAATGGTATGCTTCCTTTCTCCTTTCTTTCAGGTGTAATCTATCTCTTTGCCAAGGCATTCCTACTGTGGAAAGACCCTATGCACCTGATTGCCAGTAGGAAATGTGCTGATCTCACATGGCAGAAGGGCTTACTGAGAAAAGGACCTGGGATCTGTCATGGAATCGCAGGCAATGGTTATGTCTTCCTTCTCACCTACCGTCTCACCGGAGACTGCAAGTTTATCCACCGTGCTCTTCAGTTCTCGGAGTTCATGCAGACTGAAGAGTTTGTGAAGGGGGCTCGTTGCCCTGATGCCCCGTTTAGTCTGTTTGAGGGTTGGGCAGGTGCAGTTTGCTTCCTTACCGATCTACTCCAACCTCACAATGCAGAGTTTCCCTTTTTTGATGTTTTCTAAGTTTTTCAGTACATGTATTTCAGTTGTGGAGGTGTCATGTGAAGTCCATGTACATGTTATTTGTTTGTTTGATTTATTGTTTATTTTTTTATTAATTTTATTTTGTTTTGTTTTTGACAGCTAGTTGCAGAGTTTCAAGTAATATCATGGAAGGCTACAGGAGACAATCATGCTACCAATTATTATTTTTCCGTTGGCCAAGTTGAGAGGAAAAACTAGTCTAAAACATCTATTAAGATAATGAATTGTTATGTACATAAAATGTATCATATTATGTAACCAGCCCAAATGGTAATTAGTGAACTTCATAGCTATCTGTCTTAATAGTGATAGTGCTGTGTGGTCTATACTTTGGTTTTATGCCTAGTATATCTGTAGAGAGAGAGAGGCAGAAGCATTATGTCTTTGCGTTGTCTGTCCATCCTCTTAGCTCTGTGATTTTTCAATGCAATATGGAACTGTTCAACTAAAGTTACTAAAATGAAGAATGTGAATTTTACAGAATCATGGTTAGAGAGATGTCATTGTCAGCAGTGAAAAGATAAAAAAAAAATAGACTTCACATCCCTGTGTTAACTTGGAAACTGAAGGGGTGTTCAGATATGAGGCAACATGCCCCCGCAACAAATCCCCACAACATTTTAAGTGTTTCGATATGGCATGACATTGTGGTGCCACTTATGTTAATGGACGCGCATTGACACGTCAACACTCAAATAAAAGAGAACTTTGACAAAAACTTGCACAGACACACTCATGACATCATATTTTGCACTAACCTTTTTTGGAATTTGATTGGTTCACAGCCAGGCAGCGAGAAAAATGTGTCCTGCCTCTGCGACATTTTTTTGTCACCTCATACCCCATCAACTTGTACACTAAAATGTTGCGGGGGCATGACACGCCATATCTGAACACCCCTTAAGAAACATGAGTAAATATTTTACTGCAAAAAATTTACTGCAAAAAAAAATGAGTGAGAGAGAGGTCAAGGACCATAGCGTCATTTATCTGTACTATAGTTGGTTATTTCATGCTTCTGAGGCATACTCTCTACTCTAATGAGTCTGATCTAGGATGCTAAGTGATTGATTGCCCCAAGATTAACAAAGGCATATGTGGACTATTCCAGTGTAATGGACATGACAGGCAAACTAATTTTGGTTATTTAAGACAGTATTAAACTAAAATCAAGAGTTATAAAACATATCTCACCCTGTGAATCAGACACATTTGACTATCAGGGACTGTTCAACTTGTACAGTTTACTATTTTACTATAAAGAGAAAATGGAATATTTGTTATGGAAGGGACATGACACAAAGCAGACAAAGATTTTTTACCCCTTTGAAATGTTGGAAAAATATGTTAGGTTTGAAGTTTCTGAGTCTAGTTAAGGTATTAATGGAACATTAAAATCATACAAATGCATGTTGTGCAATGATTAAACTGCACATTTTTCATGTCAGAGCTAAAAAGGAGCCTAGCGACAGAACAGCATTTGTGTGATGGACATGACACTTTATTTTCCTTATTTAAACCTTGTATTTTATTTTCAAATATTCACTGGCTCATGCTCATCCCATCTCAGTAATATATGACTTTCATCATTACCAATTACAACCAAACAATTATAATGAGCTGCTTAGGGTGTGAAATGATAAAACCCAAACATGTTTTGACCAGAATTTTTTGAAGTAGCACAAATAAATCTCAGGTTATTGTCACTTTGTGATTTTAGAAAGTGAACATTTTTCCTGGAATTGCCCATGTGTTCATCTCTTCAATGCCTTGGACAAGTCATAGGTCACTAAACACTTCACAAAAAGCTCTCTACTTTATTAACATGACTTTTAATATAGGATCACCTAATTTATACAAAGTCTGTACATATTGATGTGTCATGAGCTTGCCCCCCCCCCCCCCCCCAGGGTGCTTCTATTACACTTTTGGGTTTCAAACCAGAACATGAATAATAATAGTTCTGTAAAAGACATTAAGAACCATCAAGGCTACCATAACAAATTGGGTATTTTGATAAAGTGATATTAGCAATGAAATGCTATTTGCCTGCAAAGTTTTGACAAATAACTTGAGTTACAGCATTTTAGAGAAATTGAGTTCTCATAGGAGGTGAGTAATAATTTGTTGGCTTTCTCTGTATGTTGATGTCAGTATCATGGTAGATATGTCCCATCAAGTGGATTACTCTTCATAGTCCAAAGTTTGTGCACTGAGATTTTGACAAAACATTAAAAAAGCCAGGTGGTCAGTTGCCTTTTGCAGCAGAGTATTAACTGTCTCACTAAACAATGCTACCACACAAATTATATTTTGTTCTGACAGCATTAGGTAAAAGAAAATCACAAGTGTATATTTGGAATGATCTGTAGCTTACTGCTTGGAAGGGAATAGGTTTGGACTTCTGGGCCTCGTTGCATAAAACTTAACATTAATGGTGACTGCCATCAATGGTAACTACCATGGTAACAGAGCTCAACAGCCAATAAAATTCAAGGTTTCCATGGAAGTTACCATTGATGGCTAAGTTACCATCAATGGTAAGTTTTATGCAACGGGGCCCCCGAAGTTACCAAGTCTTGTTATCTATTTTAGTGTACAAATGAATGAGAGCCTTATTATTTTTTACTTTTTGTATGATAATGGCATGCATGAGTTCTAATTGTTTAATGACTACTGTGACAGTACTTCAATAATGTGATCTCACGTTGATTTCATGCTTAAATATCAATGAAGGACGAGACAACTTGTGACATACTCTTCTTGAAATTAGCTGTAGCCTCGGTGTGCTCAGTAATATTCTGATATGTTTCAGAGTTTGAATATATTACTCAATCCATGCTATTTGATGAATAACTGTATGATACGAAGGGAAAGTTTAAATGTGTACTTCTCATTTATGTTGAAATATGACAATCTTTTGACATGGTGCTCTGTCAAGTCTTAATGAATGCCAATGTATATTTCAGGTTGAATGCAAATTGAATAATTTTAGATTACACTGTTGTATATTTGCATGTGGATTGGGGTGATGTTTGTTATTCTGAAGGCTTGTTATTCCGAAGGTTCATTTTTCCGAAGGTTTGTTATTCTGAAACACGCAAATTAATTGCGTATACGTTTATGTTTGTTAGTCCGAAAATGAAAAAGGGTTTGTTAATCTGAACATTTGTGGCGTTATTCCGAAGGTTCGTTAGTCCAAATATGAAATAAGGTTCGTTAGTCCGATGGTTTGTTAATCCAAAAATGAAATAAGGTCCATTAAGCATGGAGGTTTGTTATTCTGAAACACACAAATTAATTGCGTATACGTTTATGTTTGTTAGTCCGAAAATGAAAAAGGGTTTGTTAATCTGAACATTTGTGGCGTTATTCCGAAGGTTCGTTAGTCCGAAAATGAAATAAGGTTCGTTAGTCCGCTGGTTTGTTAATCCAAAAATGAAATAAGGTCCATTATTCCAAAGGTTCTATAGTCCGAAAATGAAGTAAAGTTGCTTAGTCCGAAAATAACTAATGAGCTAATGAACCTTATTTAATTTTCAGACTATTGAACCTTCGGAATAACGAACCTTCAGAATAACCAACCTTCAGAATAACAAACTTTTGGGATAAACGAACCACTGGAATAACGAACCTTCAGAATAACGAACTGTAACCATGGATTGTTTACTGTCTTTTAGATCTACTAATTATGTACACTTCCATTACTCTGATTACTTTACTTTATCAGAAGCCGCGGCACGTTTTTGTAAGGGGGGGGGGGGGGGGGGGCTGCGCGTACAAACCAGGAAAATCACTTCCGGGTTTTTGTACAGGGGCAAATGTGTCTACTCAAAATAGTGGGGGTGCAGCGCCCCTCCCCCCCCCCCCCCCCCCCACTCCTATGGTTCCGCGGCCCCTGTTTATAGCATATAAATTTGGGGTTTTTTTAAATTGTATTTGAAACTCTGCAGTGAATAAATGTTTGCCAACCTATATAATGTAAAAAATCTCAGCATTTTATTCAAAGACAATACATGTTTTCTTTTATTGTCAGAGCATGTAGTCTATACATGTATGTAAGTCTAAGTTGCAAGTAGAGTTGTATTGAAAGCTGCAAGTATGGTAAACTGAAGCTGTTTGTTGCCTTCTGTTGGATGGTGCCTGCCCGGCAATGTTGCTTAATATTATTTCAAAACCATTGAAATTAGACCTCTTAATTATGTATAATTCCATTACTTTGATTACTCTACTTTGCGGAAAATAAATTTTGTGTTGTATTCAAAGCACTGCAATGCTTGCAAACCTGTATAGTGTGAAGAATTTCATCAGTTCATTCAAGGACAATACATGTTTTCATTTATCGTCAGAGCATGTAGTCTATATTTAAGTGTAAAAGTATAGTTGTATTGAGAGCTCTAAGTATGGTAAACTAAAGCTGTTTGTCGCCTTCTGTTGGATAGTGATTGCCAGGCAATGCTGCTTAACCCATTTGTGACAGAGGTCCACATTTTGTGGTTTGGCCTAATAACTTTTGATGCGAAGCTCTAAAAATCATACCAAATACATAAGCAAAAAGAGCAAAAAATTCTACACAAACTGTGACCATTTTGGTTGCGTCAATATCCGTTGTTTGATGCTGAAAATTTTTTAAAGGAAAATAAGCATTAAAATCCTTAAATTGGCAATGTGATAGAAGGTTTAAAATAAACATTTTCCCCAGCAAATTGGCAACTTTTTGACTTCTCATCATAATTTCTGTCAATTTATATTCATTTCAGATACATTACGTTTTATAAGAAAAATGTAGCAATAAAATAAGAATGTTGGTGTTGCCAATTTGAAGAATAAAAGCTGATCAAATTAGGCTTTAAATAATTCCTGTCACGAATGGGTTAATATGATTTCGAAACCATTGGGAACACAGTAAAAACTACTTTCGAAAAATCAACATTAGGCAACTTCAGTAGCCCTGTCTATGACCTTTGGAAATGTGCGGACTTTACAATGGCTTATTATGTAATCAGATGGGCAGTACAATAGGCTTTCAAAAATCGAAATTGCACTTGAGTTGATTTTTCGAAAGTAGTTCTTATTGTGTTTGGGATAAACAACATGCAGGCTTTTCATGGATACATCATTGTGTGTCGTCTGCTCCTTGTTTTTATGAGATTTCACAATTTTTAATGGACTGAAGACTTAGTACCAGGGTGAATTGAAGGTTTTCTTCTTTTTCTTTCATGTCCATCTATGAACGGGGTCATATGTTTAGCCAGGCTTTTGCATTAGTGAAGATTAGATATGATGTCACTTAGGCCTATTTACATAAATATTATGATGTTACAATTAAAGCATTCAATCTCTTGCTCAGAGTTTATATATGGTGCCATATAGGAGATATTTGTTATAATTTGTGAAATACACTTTATGTAAGTTGTTATGCAGTATTCACCTTCATTTGTATTCTTACAATAATTTCAGAAACTGAATGGTGAAGTATTTTAGCTAGAAATCTTCACATATATGAGGAAATATACTTCACCATCTGTATTTATGTAAACAAACTAGGTGAATAAATCACACTGGTGAAGGAAAATCTCAAATTACAGATTTGATATTTTTATGACTTGTTTATGTAAGCCATCACCAGGCAGTGACCATTTCTAATACATGTAATCAATAGTAATCAAAAGTTTAAGAAACGAACAAAGAATAAGGAAGTAATGATATCTGTCTTGCATGCATGAATTCATGCACTACTAGATTATAGCATCTCATTATTTACATGAATGCTCTTCGTTTACTTGTTAGTCCATACATCTGTTTCAGTTGTGATTAGCAAGTCATGTTTTGAAATGGAAAGGAGATATAAGAATCCTGTGTGAATTTGTGAAATAGACACATGCTGCCCCACTTTGGCAAAAAGGATGTGAATGACAACGAGTACAAATGCCACAAATGAAGAAAATACTGTTATCCCAGTAGTAATCTAAAGTTTAATAATTAAACAAAGAATAAGGAAGTAATGATGCCTGTCTTGCATCCATGCATTACTAGATTATAGCATCTCATTATTTACAGGAATACTCTTTGTTCACTTGTTAGTCCGTACATCTGTTTCAGTTGTGATTAGCAAGTGGTGTTTTGAAATGAAAAAGGCCAAGGATATATAAGAATCCAGTGTGGATTTGTGAATAAAATGCTGCCCTACTTTGGCAAAAAAAGATGTAATTGACAATGAGTACACATGCCATAAATAAAGAAAAAATCATCAGGCTCTGCAACATGTAAATTTGTGATTTGTGGAATAATGTCCTTTGCTGTAACTTGCTTCCCTTTGCCAAAATTTTCCAGGCAATTCTGTGCACTTGCTTCCTTTTGCTACTGCAATATTTCAGAAATGGGTCAATTTATGACTACCACTAATGGCTCTGTCGGTTATATCAAACATGCCTCAAGTATGCCAAAGCAATTTTCTTTAAGTCAATTTCCATGAAAATGTCACTTCCTTTTGCCACAGTAGGGCAGCATGGATTATTTCTGTTGTTTCTGTAATTGTTATGTGTATGTTTGTTGAATTTTCTGTAAATTATTTCAAATTTTTAAGTTAACTCATTAGATAATTAGATAAGGTTTATTATTCACAACCTAATGTTTTACGAAATTTCTTGTCATGATAGAATCAGTTGATGGCTGCATCATTAACTCTCTACTTCAGGCATTTCCTTGTTCATACATAATTATGTTTTTGTTGAGTTGATGATTATGTATTTATAACTGGACATGATACTTCGATAACACTCATGAGAGGACTTACATCACATCTCAGTCTTTAGTTTGTTGAAATTTTGTTTCTTTTGTTTTGATTTCTATAAAATGAAAATAAAGATTAGTGAACTGGTAATGTATTTATTTTGATAGTTACATTTTTACCACCTTATTCTTCCAGTGAAGAGTGCTTATTTTGTGGATTGAATTGTTTCACCGAGATAATCATCAATCTTCAGTTTAGATCACGGTGATATAATTTTCATGGTAAAATGTCTGTATTATCTTGAAAAACTGTTACAAATTATATTGTAATAGTGTCGATATTTCATCTTCATATTTTTTTTCTTTTTTAAGTGATTGTTTTGTACATTTTGATTGTTCTCATAGTTACCGTGACATTATATATTTTGGTGAAGTAAATAGATTGTTTTGCCATAAACGTACATGTGTACATTGTCCTGTCATTTTTTTTGTTCATGGATTACAGCCTGATAGGATTATTCTGAAATGTACGCCTTGAATTATGTTGCCTTTTCTTCTTATTGCGAAAGGAGATGAGAATCACGGGAGGAGGGGAAGGGAATGAAAATTGCTCTCCCCTTTGGAAAAAAAAGCCCCTATGCAGGGAAAGGGGGAAGCAATGAAATTCCCCCCCCCCCCCGTGAGAAATTAGAAAAAAAAACTGTAAGCCCCTATGAAGAGGAGTCTGGGGAGGGGGTGGGCATAATGTGCTATCTATCATAAATATGTTGGACAATATTATGAACAGCCCAGAGGTGGGCACAAATTGTGCTCCCTATATAGCATAAGCCCAGCGGAGGAAGGGGAGGGCACAATGCCCCCTAACGCAAGACATTGTGTAGGCTGCTTTTGTAGAACTTGTCGCAAGTCTCACAAGTTTTGCCTTTTACTGGGATTTATAATTAACTCAGTTTATCGGACCTTTTGTCTATAGGATCCTCGGCCTTTCGGTATTCCCCCTTGTTGATGAACCAGAAGTAGTGTAGAACTACAACTCGTGTCAAAGCAGTTAATCAATAACTAAGTTAACTGCCCATTCCCAAGCTTTGTTCGTTGAAATTAAATGTCCAAACTGTCAAACATACATGACCTCAAGGAACAAGATGAATGTAATTCAAAACTATACCATTGATCTCATATTGGAGCCTGTCCTAAACATGTCAACCCCGCCCCCCCCCCCCCCCGGATTGGCAGCCTTGATGTAGCTATCAGAATGAGCCCCAGAGGCCCCCCCCCCCAAACAAAACAAAATAAAAACAAAAACAAACAAATTTGTCTGTTTGGAGCCGGAAGGGCATTGGGTCTGTACCAAAATGATGAGTTAAAGCTCTTCTGGCTCCGAACAGACGAGATAAACAACAACACAAGGTGGATTTTAGTAATATTTTTAAAAGTACGTGGTCATCCCCATGCAGGGAGATTTCAGTCTTCTAAACATGGTGAATTTCACAAGATCCGAGCTAAACCTATCTCACGATAACTGATGGATCAACCTCAAGCTTGGCTCATGTATGTGGGAGGGATAATGATCAGGGCCCCGTAACTCAAAGATTTGCAATCAATCGCAAACTTGTAACAGCCAATCAAGACCACTGTTTCATGCGCATCTCGTTCAAAAAGGTGATCCTGGACCAATCAGAATGGTTGTTTTGAATTTGCAATCGATCGCAAACCCTTGTGTTACGGGCCCCTGATTAGATTTTGGGATCACGAGGTCAAAGGTCATAGAGGTCATTATGAAAATGGCTCGTTCTCACGATAGCTTAAGAACCATTTGATGGATCAACCTCAAACTTGGCTCATGTTATATTATATGGGAGGGACAATGATCTGATTAGTTTTTTTGGTCACGACGTCAAAGGTCATAGGTCATAGAGGTCATTTTATACAGGAAAATGGCTCGTTCTCGCAATAATTAGAACCATTTAACGGATCAGCTTTATAAACTTGGATCGTACAATGATCTGATTAGATTGTGAGGTCAAAGGTCATAGGGGTCACTATATATATATATATATATATATATATATATATATATATGAAATTGACTCGTTCGTGCTATGAGCTATATTAATTTGATGAATCAACTGCAAACATGAGTCATGTATAGGCCTACATAATTATTATGAGAGGGACAGTGATCTTATTAAAGTTGGGGGTCTCAAGGTCAAAGGTAAAAATTATTCTGAAAGTGACAGAGATTTACTGAAAAGTAAACTGTGGTAATTGTCCTCTTTATTAGAACTATATTTAAAAAAATAACTTCAAATTTACTTGACAGATGTTTTGTATGCGTGAATAATGCATGTTCCATATAGGCTAGGAACTGGGGGGGGGGGCTTTACCCCCAGTAAAAAATGGAGGGGGCGTGACAGTTCAGTGGCGACACCAGGATTGTTAAAGTGGGGGGGGGGGTAAGTGGAGGGCAAAAGAAAATGTTGGGGGCAGGGGCAGTCAAATTTACAAACATTCTAATCTTTATTTTGCGAGCCAAAAATAATGACTTTTCTGGTTTTTAATCGCATTTTCAAATAGAAATTCTAAAATATGATGAGCAAGCGAAGCGAGCGAGCCAAAAAATAAAAACTTTTCTGGTTTCTAATCGCATTTTCAAATAGATATTCTACAATAAGATGAGCGAGCAAAGCGAGCGAGACGAAAAAATTTTCAGGGGTTTTCAATTGCATTTTCAAATAGAAATTATGAAATAAGATGGTCATTTATGACATATTATTAAAAGTTTTACTAACTGATTAATTCGAATATCATTTCTTCCTTAAAAAGTAGGGGGGGGGGGGTGTTTGTACACACCATCCTCCCTCTCGAAAAATTGGGGGGACATATCCCCCATCCCCCCGGGATTCACGCCAATGGGCAGACTTTGAGTATTATTTTGTTCTCTACGTCCCCCCCCCCCCCCAACACACACATTGCTGACGACAGAATACACGCCATGTACTGTAGTTTAACAATTACATTAGCTTGTGTATTACACATTGAAATGTCTGCCTTACTATAAGATATAACAAGCGATATATACTAATATTACAAACTTATAGCGTGAAAAGAAGCCAACAGCGACTGAGTGAGAAAATTTTCAAGTTTTGAAGAGCGGAAAATGGTATTTTAGAGCACTTCACAGTTTGAATATGATGCTTAATATGACAGCATCTACTTATTTACAAATTACTGTATAATTTTTCTTTTCAGTCCTCAAAGTTTCGGGGGGGGGGGGCAAATGCCCCCATGCCCCCCCCCCCCCCTTGGTGCCGCCACTGGGCCGGGAATACAATGCCGCCCCCACCCGACTTTTCATGCATGAATGAGGGTTCCAAGGGAAGGAAAAAGAAAAAAGGGAGAGGAAGGAAAGGAAAGAAGAAAAGAAAAAAGGAAAGGAGAAGACAGAAAAGAAAACAGAAAGGAAATTAGAGAAGGAAAAAAAATGAGAAACCCCTTCGCTTCGCTCGCTATTTTAACCAATGTCGGTTATATTAACAACTGATATTCTTATGAAAGTTATTTGGTCTGCATCTTGTCTTTAGCTAATGTTATTCTTCTGCTCATAGAATTTTATTTTAGTAATAATTGTAAGGAATCGAGCGGCAAGTTGACCTGAAGAGATCAATTTTCAGGAAATAATGGCCTGTGATCAATAGCCTATCCCCACTATGAGAACAATAATTATGCCGATAAAAATGTACATTACTCCAGTATTGTGAAAATGGAATAACAATAGGCGCAAGAACCTCTATTCAGTATACAAAATTCTTCTCTTTTTGTTATTCCTAGCTCATAAAATCTAGAAACAAGATGGTTTCGGACAGCAAGCACCTCTTGCTCCAGCAGCCTGAAGCCCGAATAATCATAACTTAGGGGCAACGAGGTGTCCGACTATCCTTAATCATATGGAAGATTTGCAATGATTATAAATCACATAGTGTATTCTGGTGACGAATCTACGTTCTAAAGTAATTTTTTTCAGTCGCTTGTTTCACTCGCTCGTAGAAACAGAATGGTTTCGATGGCAAGCAAGGTGCCCAAATAGCCTAGTCGCATTCGACCGATTATAGGGTATTATCCAGAAATCTTATCGGCTTATATATATTTTGATGAAGAAATAAGAAAGATATTCTTTTCTCGCCCGCTGCGTGCTCGCTCTTATCATAAAATAATTTACTTTTTAGATACAGGATGGTGTTGGAAAGCAAACCAATTCGGCAAGCGATCGACGTGACCAAATATAATTCAGATATCTATAGGCCCATATAAATATTATATGTGACCAATTATCCCTACCATGAAAGGGATAATAGTCGCTGGCTTCGTCCGCTCCTATAATAGTTACAGGATGGTTCGGAAAGCAAACCATTTCCGCAAGGTGACAATGTTTAGATATAGGGCCATGTTGTATTTTGATTACGACTTCTACATGCAGGATATACATGTATATTTTACTCGCTCGCTTCGCTTTCTCGTATTAGATACTGGATAATAATTTTGGGAAGCAAACCAATTCGGGAAGCGAAGTCACCAAAATACTCTTGATATCTTATAGGCTCATGGTGTATTTTGAGCATGTTGAGTGCGAATTTTCCTTCTTCGCTTCGCTCGCTCGTAGTACAGGATGGTTTCGGAAAGCAAACAAATTCGGCAAGTGATGTGACCAAAATATACATGTAATGGCCTATATCACTTATTTTGATGACGAAATAACATTTTCTATACGGCATGGATTTTCCTCGCTCGCTTCGCTTCATAACGGCTACATAGGATTTTCAGATAGCAGATATTTTAGACCAGTGAGGTGTCAAAATAGAGTCACATTTGGCAGCAAGGTGACCAAATATTGTAATTTCTTTAGGCCTACATAGTGTATTTTGAAGACAAAATAACACTTTTTTTTAACATAAAGTGGTTACTAAAGTTTTTGGCTCGCTCGCTTCGCTCACTCACAACTAACTATTAAAAAAAAATCATATAGCAACAAGACAAGAAGCGTCATTTCTTAGTGTCTGTTCCAGACAGTGACGATCAAGGCTTTCCATCTACCGTATCTCTGCTTATAATACTTTTTGTATTTGTAATGTGCTGTTATTATGTTGCCAGTCAGCCTATAATGTACTGGTCCATGTATTCCATGCGTTGCCTCCGTCTGCTTCTCTCAAGTTTTCCTGTCAGTATCCCGTTTTCTGTGCCTTCTCTTGTTCTTCTCATGATGCCCAACAAACTGCTGTGACTTGATTTTTCTTATGATGTTAAGGAAGGATTCTATTGACGCATGCCTTATCGTCGAGTCCTTCTTTTGATCTCCTGTCAGTCATTTCTTAATTAATTTTACAAACGCTTTGTGGCCCTTAAATATTCCATTTAAGATCCAGCTAGATCTTACCCTCCCCCCCCTCCCCCGCGGCCCTTGCAAGGGACATCGCACTCGAATTCAAATACAATTCAAAATTTATTGATTTAAATCCAAATATTCAGGATCATTCTCAATTTACAAAACATAGCAGAACATAACAACAGAAACGGAACATAAAACAAAGACCAAGAAACAAAACAGAAAATGAGCAGGCATGCATGTCATAATTCCCATTCAAAGAATAACATTTAAAAGAGAGAGAGAGAGAGAGAGAGAGAACAGCCACAGACTGAATTCAGAATCATAATACAATAGTTTTTTTCGAAATAATAACAACCAAAACAATAGTAATAATTATGCACTGTTAGACCAGTTGTTTGAAAATCATGCAGGTTGTTTAACATAATGATCCTACCAACTGCTGTTTTAAAAAAAATGTGTGTAAAACAAATGGGATTTTTTTAAAACAACAGTTGGTAGGTTCATAATTAAACAACCTGATGATTTTTAAACAACTGGTCTAACAGTGACTTTGTTTAAACAATGTTATCTGTTATGAATGATAATACTGTGCTTATATTACTCGGAGAAGTTTACTTCTTTTATTTCAATAACCTCTAAAAAAAGAATGAAAAGAAAATCGAACAAACAAATCGATAATATAATATAATCACATTTCTCTTGAAACAACAAGTTAATAATGTATTTAAAGTATAAATGTAGATATCATAATTTATTATAAACTAGAGGAGAAAAATAGGGGGAGAGAGAAAGAGAGCGCGAGAGAGTCAAGAGTCGCGATAAGAGTTATGCAAACCAAAATAATTATATTAGTTTAACTTATCATGACAGCAATAATTTTTCCTTGTGGATTAGTATCATTTGTTACTCACTTTCAACATGTCTGATCGTTTGTCGTACATTCGGCCTATACCCTGGATTATTTATTTATTTATTTATTTATTATTTATTTATTTATTTATTTATTTATTTATTTATTTATTTATTTATTTATTTATTTATTTATTATTGTGCTGTCCGATTATTTGTCATTGTTGGTTTAAATTTCTCTTCTCCGTTTGGTTTTTTGAAGATCAGGTATATTGAGTTTAGATAACATCCTTGATTTGGGATCGTTTAGATGGTACATTAATTCATAACTGCATTTCATCCTCTATACTGCAGTATTACAGAGTGGTCATATCTGTTTGTGCTAATTTCCTATAGCGACCTTCCTCCGTCATTAGATTACGGTTACTTACCCTGATTTTGGTATATTTTTTGTATTTATTTATTTATTCATTTATTTATTTATTTATTTATTTATTTATTTATTTATTTATTTATTTATTTATTTATTTATTTATTTATTTATTTATTTGTTTATTATTTATTTATTTATTTGATTTCAGGCCAAAGAAACATATGTACAAATACAAAGAAAACTGGAAATGCCACCGACTAGTGGCAAGGGATAGCCAAAAGGAAACTAGCTCCCGGTGAAAAGGTTCTCTAGTGGGAAGTTTACAAACATAGAAACATGTACATAAGAACATAGTTACAGTCTTATATCACAAAAGTATAACAATAAAAATGAAACAGAGTGATGCATGAAGAAATCGCTGGCGAGCAGCAGGTACATTTACTAGGTTTTCCAATTTATTTATTTTTTTATAAGGGTTTTTATATGTTTTTAGTTTTGTAGAGTAACAATGTTATTGACATTTATCAGGCTGTTCTTCCAGGATTTTATATATCTTTTATCTTTTAAATAGCTTTCTTTAACCTCCTGATAATCTATTGTGATTTTGCCAAATATGTGAGAATCCATGAATGTAGTAGAGATTTCATGTGTTTGCAATTGTTAGTGTGAAGTGATGTGATGTGTGCCAAAATTGAAATTCAGTGGTGTGTGCTTCAGCTGCCTCCCCCCCCCCCCCCTAGTTCGCTTCCTACGCCCATGGCATGTTCTGTCATACAATCCAATTGCATTGACAGTAGTATAAATTAGCTCGTAATGATAACTCTTTGATTAAATTCCTCAATAAGAATTTATGAAAATTCAGCAGGAGTATACATGTGCATGATCTGGCAAAGAGGGTGGTCAGAGCTAGAGGCATTGGTTTTTCGACTAGACTGCGCGCAGTCAAGAATCCAACTGATGCAGTATTATAGGGTGTTTCTTTTGGGGGCGGGGAGGTTCAAGATTGATTAGATATATTGCTGAGTTGTACATGTTACTATGTGAAATAATAAATGAATACAAAAATCAATTTTTAAAAAAATTCGCCCAAATGGTAGGCCGATTATGGAACACCTGTTGGTTTAGTGAAACCCTAGCGAGATGAGTAGTGAAAGTGGAAGCATTTTGCCTGAAACCTAGACTATTTTCACAATGTGGCGCGACTGCTTTTGCACACGCCTCTTTTGCAGTGTACCATATTTGGGCAACCTCATCAATGACCCTTTTTTACATAATGAATTGCTTCGACGTCATCAAATGAAAATACTACACAGGTACTTGTACACACACACATACACACTCCGTTATGTATGTTGTTTGTGGCCGGCGCGGCGCGCGCGGATATCACGTAGTAAACAGTGAATCTAACGTGTGCTTGAGCTGAATGAGGAGTGCCAGCAATTTCTCGAACGATTTGTACCACATTTAACTGGTGATTATTAAGTGGAAAAACTGGAAAATGATAAAAAATCGATTAAAAAAAGGAAAGCACCGAAGTAAGTTGCTTGCTACTTATTTTTTTTTTGCCCAGTTTGACTCATTATTAACTGTCTTCTTTTCGTGCTTTGCCTTTGGCCTTTGCTTTGTCACTTACAATTACACCGGTACACTCAGTCTACAGTCACACTCACAGACGGCACTCTCATCCTGTGCCGTACTCGTCTCAGCTATTATGATCGACAGAAAATTAACTCTTAGTGTTTATACTGTTACTTAGATTAGTTTCTGGACTAGTCACTTGTTAGATCTAGAGAGTAAATTACATATCTAGCATGTCTAGGATGCTCATTGATTAGGTCTAGATCTAGTAACAAGTTAGACATGTTGTTAGACATGCAGTGGAAGTTATTTGAAAATGGGCATGATGGGCATGATGGGGGGGCATTAAACATGTTAAAACTAAGACTTTTTTAACTTCTTCCAAGGTCAGGAGCCCGACAAGACAGGTGAATACATTATTCTACAGGTGAAAACAGGTGAAAAGTCTAGATCTAAGTTAATTCGAAATCATGCGTTACCGTTATATCTAACTTAGATCTATCTACTACTAACATGACTAACCATGCTAACAGTTACAGAGTAGATCTAGAGTCTACTGTTGTTAAATGGATTTCTCCACTCATCCTGTGTACTCGGTCAGATTGACCTCATCCTGCAAAAGCGACAAGTCTGTGCCGAAACTGAATAGCATGCTTTTGTGTGTGTTACTCGATGACAAGCTGTCGACCTACGAGTCTGATAAGCGTCAGTTTTTTTCTTAAAATTCACCATTTTCAGTTCATTCATCAGATATGAAGCAGAAAGGGGAAAATTGAGAGCCTCAGGAACATTGCTGGTAAGTAAAATCAAAACTTTTCTTGTCTGTTATAGAAGATTTAGTCTAAGTCAATGTATTTCGCGTTTGCGTCAGCAATTAGTTTCGATATTCAAAACGCTGTTTTGACCTAGACCTGGGTCGATTTCTCTGTGTAACTTAGAGTCATACCCTAACGTTAACTTTTTTATTTTAGGGTATCAAAACCCCAACCATCCCTCCTACCAGTCCTACTCCTAGTCCTACTTCAATCCTTGTTATGCATGTTTAGGAATAGGATGCTTCTCACACCCGTAGGTCAAAACGACGTTTTGAATAGCGAAACTAATTGCCGACGGAAACGTGAAATATATTGACTTAGATCTTCTATAATAGAGAAGAAAAGTTTTGATTTTACTTACCAGCAATGTTCCTGAGGCTCTCAATTTCCCCCTTTCTGCTTCATATCTGATGAATGAACTGAAAATGGTGAATTTTAAGAAGAAAACCGACGTTTATCAGACTCGTAGGTCGACAGCATTACGTCGAGTAACCAATAGAAAAGCATGCTATGTAGTTTCGGTACAGAATTGTCACTTTTGTGGGACGAGGTCAATTCATTGACTGTGTACACAGGATGAGTGGCTTCTCAAAGTTCTCAGTAAGTAATGTACATGTACATGTATGTGGATTATGATGTGCAGGCCTCAATGAGACATCCCCCCCCCCCCCACGGAGATAGACATATATCGTACTGTTATGTGATTTTTTATTTGTAAACATTGAACAATACACAACAAGCAGCCATCTGAAATAATTTAGGGACCGGTCATTGATCATTTGTATACATCTCTATAGACTACACACACTTGGGTATGTCTATGAAGGTGGAAAGAGGGGTACTGGTATACTGAAGCATTTCACACCCCTTCTAACCCTAATTCTAATCCCAACCCTAATCCCTAGTCCTAATCCTAATCCTAACCCTAATCCTAATCCTATCCCTAGTTTCAATGAAAATATGGAGGGGGTGTAAACTTCTTCAGTATTGCCGAATGAGGGCCCATTAATATTTTTTAGACTAAAGTCAAGAGTAACAGAGCCGCCAGCATTGCAGCAAAAATTACGAAAGGTCCCTTGAGTACATTGTACACTGTACATGTAGGTGCATGGTGTATTAAAACTAAGACTATTTCAGGAGAATGCCAGATTAATTAGGAACTCATTTTTGCAAAATAGGTTGATCTCTTTTAAGTTTCAGGTCCTTACTTGTAGAAAAAAAAAGTTTTTTCAATCTATGTGGGGGCTAATTGTGACGGTTATTTTCAGGGGCCTTTTACTTCATCAGTTGAAAAGAAAAAAAACCCCACCAGAATAATAAGCAAACTTTAGAAGAAAAAAAAACTATTCACATATTGCAGATGCATGTTACCATTTAACGGCCAATCATACTTCTTACAAACTCTCATATTAGGTAAAATGCACAACTCGTACCCAGTAAACAAATAATCACTCAAATGGTAAAACTGAAAGCAAAAAAATTTGTCAAACAACACTATTTGAGTAATACCATTATGTATTCATCTGATCATCTCCCAATTCACCAACTTCCTTTTAATACATAATGCATAGAATGTAGATCTGCACATGAGGATGGAACACATACGTACCAATGATATATTTATCCGGATTCCAGAAAGTAAGATATTCTACCCAGTAAAATACTTTTATTTTGTAATTTTCTGAATGTACATGTAACTTACATACCATTGAGCATTGTGTGTGTTGGAACAAAGGGGAGAGTTGTCACTACTAGATCCAATAAAAAACCTCTAACTTGAATTGCAGTACATGCAGTGACCTTGCTGATTCAGAATACCATACATGTAGTAGTGAGGTCAAATTCAACTCTCAAAAATTCCTCTTCTTTTCTCCAGTTTTAGAATTGTGAATGTTTTAAATTCCCCATGCTGTATCTCTAATACATCCATTTTCTTTCAGACCAACTTGGTACTAAAAGGGAATTGACCCAAAATATAGGTGCTTTATACTTCCACTGATGCACTGCAAACTAAGATTTTCTTACCGGAAAGTATCATCTGCAAGCTGCCAGTACTACATGTATCTGGGGATGCTGTTGTTCTTCTTTTTTAACAATACTGGTAGTGGTACTAGACACTTTGGCATTCATCCAAACCCTCTTATCTTTTCTTTTTTTTTTCTTGTGCAACTCAGAAAAGAATATTTCTAGATAGACGGCACCTTATAAATGCCTGTTATTGTTATTATTATTTATTATTATTATTATTATTATTATTATTATTATTATTATTATTATTAATCATTATTCTCTTCAAAGATAGGCCTATGGCAGCCCGCGCGTTTCCGTTTTACACCTTAGCCTAGGCAGTTTTTCGATTAATTGCATCAAACATGCTGGTTTCAAAGTCTAGGTTTCGTTTCAGCGCCATGTAGAGATATGAATCTCTGTTTTCAGCTCTCCTATGCCTATACCACGTACAGCGGCGCATGCAGCGATCGTGTACGTGTACAGAGAGAATAGATGAAAGAAAGGCAAAGAAATACAGAAGGAAAAGGGGCCTTCAAGGAACTGAAGGCGAAGAAACAGACGAGAGGATTGCCCAGAGAAATGTAAAAAGGAAAGATGGACCCATAGGCCTAGAACTAGAAGTCCATAAAGAAAAGGGAAAGGTATAGACACAAGAAAAAAATTACATGAAGAAATAGTGAATTCTGTATCCTCTGTTCTTTCTTCATGTATATCTTTGTTCTTTCATCTATCCTCTCCCGTATCCTATGTTTTTATGCCTCCGCCCACCGTAGGTGGTTGCCGGAGGCATTATGTTTTCGGGTCGTCCGTCCGTCCGTCCGTCCCATTTTCATTCTCGCGATAACTTAAGAACCGTTTGACAGATCAACTTCAAACTTGGCTCGTGTATGCATATGGGAGGGACAATGATCTGATTAGATTTTGGAGTCTCAAGGTCAAAGGTCAAGGTCATAGAGGTAATAATACACATAAAAATGGCTCGTTCTCGCGATAACTTAAGAACCATTTGACAGATTGGCTTCACACTTGGCTCATGTATGCACATGGAAGGGACAATGATCTGATTAGATTTTGGGGTCACAAGGTCAAAGGTCAAAGGTCATAGAGGTCATTATGTACATAGAAATGGTTCGTTTTCACCATAACTCAACCATTTGACCGATCAACCTCAAACTTGGCACAGGTATGCATATGGGAGGGATAATGATCTGATTAGATTTTGGGGTCTCAAGGTCAAAGGTCAAAGGTCATAGAGGTCATTATGTACATAGAAATGGTTCGTTTTCACCAAAACTCAACAACCATTTGACCGATCAACCTCAAACTTGGCACAGGTATGCATATGGGAGGGACAATGATCTGATTAGATTTCGGGGTCTCAAGGTCAAAGGTCATAGAGGTCATAATGTATGTAGAAATGGTTCATTCTTGTGATAACTCAGCAACCATTTGATGGTTAAACAAACTTGGCTCATGTATGCATATGGAAATGGCAATGCTCTCATTAGATTTGGGGGTCACAAGGTCTAAGGTCAAGGTCAAATATGTCATTGTATAAATGAAAATAAATCAACATGAAGTGCCATTTATTTCTGATTTGGTAATGGCGGGGGCATAAAGTTCGACCACGCGTGGTCGAAGATTCATCTAGTTATTTACTCTTCCTTCCATTTATCTTCTTCTCTCTCCTTATGTATTTCATTGTTGTTGGTTTTTTTTCTCCTTTAGATAAGATCAGGCTCAGCCACAGAGAAATATATATAACTCTATGGGCTCAGCCCTGGGCTCAGCTCGTTCGCACACATGTACTATGTACATCATAGACATATAACACCGCATGTACATGTATGATGTGCATGCAGTGATATCTTGGCCGATCTTGGCTGTCGTCTATGTGCGCTGAGGACTTAGACTCTTTCACCAGAGCACTTGTAGGATTTTTTCGCGAAGATGCCTAGGCAACGGTGTAAAACGGAAATGCGCTGGCAGCCCACAGGAGTATTTACATTGTGGAGGCTGTAACTTGACAGGCATATTATAATGTATTTCCTCCTCATATTATTTTGGTGTGAAATCTTGTACATCAACATATTTACATGACCTGTAGGAAACTAGGAGTGATTTTATTTTGGAAGATTGATTCACTTTTGAGGATAATTCCAAGAAGAAAAAGAACAGGACTGTTTCGTAGAAAACTAGTATGTACAGTGTACAACTGCTGTTTGAATACATGTACATGCGTGTCATGGTTTGATATTATGCTACATTTTTGAGAACTGAAGAATGTAAACTGGCATATCGTTGATCTGTTTTTATCCAATCTCACCATGTTCTTGCAGAGTTCCAAGATGACTGGGAAAAATCTCATGAGCCAGTAGTAGAGGGTGTTACCTTCTTTGTCAAGTACCTTGGGGTTGAGATTGTCAATCTTCCCAATGATGAAGCACAAACCTCAGAAGCAATAAAGAAGATCATTCACAGGGTAAGTTCCTACCAAAAGTCCATGGTACAACCACTGCCCATCATGTTTATGGTTTCATCTGAAGGAACCTTGTCTGTTTCATGCATTGTTTTACTCTCTCAGAAATGTGCTGGAGACATTGATTTTCCTTCAGTTGCTACAAGCTACATGTATCTACATGTGCCACCCTGGAGACTGCAACATCTGTGAACCAGTTCAAGAACGTCTTGAAAGTCACATGGGCTGTTCTTTGTTGTATTGACTTAACTCACTACTTAACTGGTCTTTTTGTCATTAGTAGTAGTTATCATTCTTCTTTTTCTTCTTCTTCTTCTTCTTCTTCTTCTTCTTCTTCTTCTTCTTCTTCTTCTTCTTCTTCTTCTTCTTCTTCTTCTTCTTCTTCTTCTTCTTCTTCTTCTTCTTCTTCTTTTACTCCTCCTCCTCCCCCTCCTCCTTCTGGGTATCATTATTGTTGTCATTATTGTTTAGTTTTTATAATTGTTTAAGCAGTCATTATTCAAATTTAGAGCATTTTGTGAAGTTCTTGATCAGGGCAAGGAAAAGGTGGTACATGTACATACATTTAAATGTACTTTATGGATGGGATTAAGTGGTACTGCAACTTGGAGCTGAAATAATTCTTAAACACTCCATTCTTAAAGGTAGTAGCCCACATTTGCAAGTGGCACCAATCTGCACAAAAGTTTTACTTTAAATTGCTTTAAGTCACAGAAAAACACTTAAAGACATTCAGTCGTGGGCTTTCATGGGGAATGGATCAAAATTTGCTGACATCAGACTTTGTGAAAAGCACTGGAAATACCTGTAATAGAGCTACAATTTTGGAGCACAGCAAAACAAGCTGTCCCACCATAAACATTCTTCGGCCTGCTTCGGGCATTCTCGGGCCAGGGAAAGTGAGATAATGACTTTGCCATATGGGGCAAAGGGTGGAATATACGGAGCATTACATAAGGTCTGTTGGCCATAAAACTCATAGTAATGAACAACACCTGTTACTGGATAAGCACCCATGGTGTCAAATAAATTCCCCATGAAAGCCCACAACTGAGCGTCTTTAAGTTTAAGACCCCAGTACATACCTGTTAAGGATTGAGAAGGAAATATTTAACACAAGTTTTCCTTTATTTCTTTGTTTTGTAAAGGTGTCTTCCCGATGCTTTAAGAGTAAAACCATTCATTTTTCACTTATTCTTCGGAATATTGTAAATTTGATAACATGATAGTTTTATATAAATATATGTCATTTAAAATTGAAATTGGCTCATTTCTCTTCAAATTCTGAAACAATGTTGTGCAAATGTGGGCTATTAGCTTTAAACTCTTCGTACATGTACATGTAAAGTTTGGGCCTCAGCCCTCAGCCAGATATTAAGTTCTCCAGCCCACCCTGTGTATTTGGGCTTACATTTGTGCTCAGATTTCATTTGCAAAAAAAAAAAAGAAGCAAATGAATAAATTAATTAATTTGTGATTGGTAACTTCTCATACACTGTATGGCAGTGTACGCATGAACAGAAATATATTGTCAGTGATGTCTCAAGAACTATTTGAGGTTTGGACTTTGAAGTTGGTGCAAGTTTGTATCGCCATGGAAAAAATTCTGCTTACATACGTGTAGATTTGGGAGTATGTACATGTAGGCCGAAGGCCACAGAGGACATTTCCTGAAATTTCATTTTTTAGCCTCATTTATGATGTCTCAAGAACCAGTTGAGGTATAAACAGATACATGTAACACCCTGAAACAGCAAATGTTTTTTTTTTTTTTAATGAATAATTATAAAATTTAAAATCAAAAGACAAAGAAATACATCAGAAATTCAATTACACTAGAATACCTAGGAATTGAAATCCATTTCAAATTTCTTTCTTTCATATTAATGTTTGTAATGCCTACAGGTAGATGCCCTGCATCTTGACAAATGAATATGTAGTAATTTTGTTATTGATTAAATGCATGTATGACTCCTTTTCTATGTAACTTTTTTGAAGGTACAGTGTAAATCAAGCCAACAAGAATAAAATAGACAACTATTATGAGAGTATAGTAACTCACTGCACCTGGGTAATAGCTTACATACAGTACAAGATCAAGTTAGTATATGAGGAAAGAGTACCGGTAGTAGTATTAATCAGATGAATCACAAATGACTAACCCATCCATTTCATCCTGATGATTGTAACAGGTTAGTTTTTTTTTTTCATTTTGATATGTGTGCCATGATAAACTTGAGTATGAACCACCCAGTATAGACTTTTTGAGCCACATTCCTTTCATACATGTAGATATACTACCCGTTTCATACTGCAGCCTAAATTTGGGACACTCTGAGAGTGCTCAAAGAGCGCCCAAAATCTGGGGCACCGCACTTTATTTACACCATTTATACCATCGAGCTGCTTGCGGAACTGGTGCACGTATAATATTTTGCCGTCATAATGGTATACATATGCCAGTTACGCTTACTATTATGATGTCAGTTACATCACAGCCTATAATAAAGGAATATGATTACATCACCAATTATAGACTGCCCTAAATCACCGCAACCATACAATACTGAAGTTGGGGCACCCTGGGAGCAGTCCTGGGGCACTCTTTGGAGCCCCCAGATGGGGCACTCCAAACCTGGGGCGCCCCCAAAAATCTTTTTATACTGGGCGCTGGGGTGCCGCTCATGGGGTGCTCCTGGGGTGCCTCAATGTCCAGTATGAATAGGGTATACATACACGTACATGTATGTATCTAAAATGCAGGCCTGGTGCAGTAGAAAGTCACCAGGACTTCGCATTATCTTGTAATGAGTATACTCACTAATAGGAAGTGAATATGAAGCGCCATCTATACACCAAGTCTGGGGAACTTTAAATGATATATTTTTTTGTCACTGTTTGGGGAATTATTTTATCTTTTTGTGATATAATGTCAAATCCATTGTATGCCAATTTATGCCCATGAAAAACAAAATTACAAATGGACAGTAAACAAACTAATTTCAATTTCAAATTTCACTGTATTTATTTGCACAAAATATAACAAACCCTTCATATCGAGAGTTTTTACTGCATATTTTTAATACTATATTTTTTATTTACAGGCAAAGTATGGATCAGGAAAAGTGAGAAAAGTTGCATTGACAGTGACTCCAACATCATTAAAACCTACAGACTTAGAAACAAATGAGGAATTAGAAGAAATCGTCATTCACAGGTAATTAATTACTTATTTTTATTATTCCTGTTGACATTGTCTTCAAACATTTAATAATCCCTGACAGAAATCGGTGAAAGGAGCATTGTAGGAAGAAGCTTTAATCAGATGAGTTGAATAGGGCATGGCCAGTCAGTGTAAAAATGTACAATATGTACACTGTAATTCAAACTCAATATAAAGGATTATGTTGAGAAAATGCATCTGTAGAGTAAAGTTGCTGGTTTTTGACTGGTAGCCTGTGTTTGTCAAGTCCACTGTTTGCACTTCAAAATCACTTTAAAGACACAGTATAATAGTCACATTTCAAACACACAGCTACACACCAGAATAAAAAACAACTGTACTGTGTTGCAAAAAGTACCAGTATCTAAAATGTCACATTTGAAAACGCATATTTCTTAAGGTTAAGTTAAGGCAACATGGTTCTATAAACTCTTCATTTAGTTTTTACATGTGATTGAAGACAGGAGCCACTGTGACAAACACTGGTTCCAAAACAATTGAAATGGAAATCGATTTTGCCACGGCAACTCTACATGTACATGTTTTTCACAATTTTTCTTTTGCTGAAACTATAGCAATATGAAATTTCATGACGAGTACACATTGAAAACAATTCTGTGATAAAGAGATATGAAGTTGGATTTTGTTTTAAAGTGACAAACTCTTGCAACCGTACTTATTCTCAGTTATCCATAAAATATGTTTCAAAATAAACAAACAGTGTTGGGTCTCAGACGAGACAGAGACTGAGACCGAGACAATGATCCCCAAGACAGAGACCGAGACAGAGACACTTGTGTCCAGAACAGCCGAGACCAAGACCGAGACGAGACACGAGACACACAATCACTGTCTCGAGACATGTCTCAAGACAACCAACACTGTAAATGCTTGAGTATAATGTTGGGGGGCTTACAGATGTGGGGCTTTTGCCATTTTCGTAACATAGTCATTGGGCGCCTGGCTGTCAGTTCTGAATTTTGTTTACTTCTAGTTTTTTCTGCCTATGTATTTTGGTATGTATTCTCTTATTGTTAAAAAAATTAAAAATCTACAAAGTGTATTTCAAGCTATCCAACTCTGAATTTCTACTCTCTTTCGGGTTCTTTTTACTTACAGATGTAAACAATGTGATTTTATTCTACAGATTGAAGTAAAGCAGTGAGATTAACTCGTCAAAACTGAGCTCTTTTTCTCGCTGATGTCTTGGCCTCCGAGACACTAGACATTTCCCTTTGAGACAGAGACTGATACCAAGACATTAGCGTCCAAGACCAAGACGAGACACGAGACACACAATCACTGTCTGAGACATGTCTCGAGACCGAGACATGTCTCAAGACACCCAACACTGTAAACAACTTTAAATTCTTGGAACAATTTCAGCAAAGGACTATCATTAATTTTGCTTGATATCTCCTAGGATATCGTATTGTACAGCAGACAAGAACAACGACAAGATCTTCGGATTCATCTCATGCCATTTCAGAACAGAGGTCTTGGAGTGTCATGCTTATTTATGTAATAAACGAAAAGTGGTATGTACATGCAATAAATCTGACTGGGAACAGGTCTTATGATAACCAAAACATAAAATACAAAACTTGTAATATCCTTTCGTTATTGTTGGTCTTATCTGAAGCTTTCTCAAAGTATGTATCACATGTCTCCTAAAATCTTACCTTATTTTACGCTTAAGCAAGAAAAGTAATTTTCATGAAAGGGGGGGGGGGCATAATTTGGACATGATTGGTCTTTGTTCTCAATCTTGTTGGTATAAGCAAAGTTGAGTGTGATATGAAGAGCTAGAAATTTTCATGTTCCACTGGGTCATCTATGCCAGGATACTTAGGATGTCAGATAAAGAATATCTCCATGCATGATTATGGAGAATGATCAAGCAAATCAGTTAGTCAATCAATCAGTCAGGGGAGCGTTTCATGAAGAGTTTTGTCGGTGATTTTCACCAACTGTTATAAGCTACTGAAAATCTTCACATGTGATTGGCTGAGAGCAAATAAGTCAAAATCACCGACAAGGCTCTTCATGAAATGCTCCCCAGAAAAACAGACGACCAATCAATCATACACTGATTCAATCCAAAAGACAATGAGTAATCCATAAGACACTGAGTAATCCAAAAGAAACCGGGTAGTTATAATACCAAACTACCCGCTAGATTGAGAACAAGTACCCATTCTTGTCAAGTCAGAATTTTGCACCCTTTCACAAAAGTCACTTCTGTTCACTCTGAAAGCATAAAATAATTCAAGATTTTAAGGTGTCATTTGATGAAGGAGACACTGGGCTATCCCCAGGTATGAACATTTCTGGAAAATATTTAGAAATGTAAAGATTGCGAGACTTTTTCCAACTGCAAATATTTTGGAGGATGCACTGTATAAAACTAAGGAGGTTTACACTTAGCTTTTCATAAATTGATTGATGTGGTTAGCCAGATGCCCTTTAAGAGTGCTCTTAAAAGTACAGTACATTTATGGGCCAATAACCCATTTACAGCTGCTCTGTGAAACTTTTTGTCACGAGACCATCATTTATAGCTGAAAGTGAAATAAGAAGAAAGGACTTACAGTGCTGAAAAGATGAAAAAGGAATAAACGATACCCACGATTATGTGACCAACTATAAAAGTAATGAATGGTAGAGCGTGTCATTGATCAATTAATTGTAATTGAAAACGACATGATGAGTTTTGATGTGTATTTGACCTATTTTTTGTATGAATCCAGGCAGAAGCTCTGGCACTGACAGTAGCACAAGCATTCAATATTGCTTATGATGTGTGGAAGAAAAGCAGGGTGGAGAAGACTAGCACCGGCTCTGAGGAGAAAGATGAAAATACATCAGATGACTGGAGTGAATTATCAGATACAGGTATGGACTGTTTTAATAAAGGGAACCAAAACCCTGAGGAAAAATCAATTTTAATGAAAAGAGAGGGTAGAGAGAAGCAATATTAAAGTTCCATCAAAGTCGGTTGCAAAATGAGGAAGTTTTGATTGTTTGAAAAGTCTTTATTTACTTCCTGTGACTATCTTCCAATTGGCAATGTGGCTTCAAAATGGCAGGTTTTTGTGGACAACTCTTAATTTGTTTTGTACTCAAAATTTCATATTTGCTCCATTATCTCTGAAGGTGCAGCCTGTCTCCGTCTAAGCTCAAGATACATGTATGTTATGGGAATGTGTATTTGACACAGCATGTTGAGTTCACAAAGATACAAGCAGCATCTTTTTTTGGGGGGGAGGGGTAGGATTCCTGTACTGTAATATAAGTATGAATTTGATATACATTTGTTTTCTGTTTCTGAGATAGAAAACTAGATTCCACATTTCAAAAGCCATGAAGTTCATGAACATTATTATACTGCCTAATTAATTTCTTTATTATTACAAAATTTGAAGAAATTGATAGGTTTTTTTTTTTAATACTGGAAATGAATAGAAGGGAGAATCTTTTTTTTTTTCTGTACAAAAGTTAGAGTCATTCTGTAGCATGGTGATAGTGTGAAATGATTATTTGTTATATATTCATTGGTCAAGAAACATCTCTCAAATCAATGTTGCTCAAACAATGGTGGAATTAAATGAAATTTTGAGAGGAAGCATGGAAAGAGACACTGCTGTTTCATTTTATCTGTAGGTTCACCGCATAGAAAGTCAGCTCCTCAGGCCATTCCAGGTTCTGATTCAACTCCTCCTGTCAACGGATCAAGTCAGGGCTATTGGTCTTCTGGTGCTTCACCTGTTACACCACATTCAATACACCCTCTTCCTAACCCAACCAAAAGTAAGTTCTATTTAACACCATGATTATAATCACACACTGTTTTGTTTCCAACTTCCCTTTTTATAGTCTTTCCTATTTCTTTTTCCATTTTTACCTTATAAAAGCATACTTAAATGATGAAACTCTAATGACCTTGGAATGAAAATTTACTTTTGACTTAAAGGGAAAGTACACCCCAGAAGTTTCACTGTTTCAATAAAAGGAGTTAAATTTGTAAAAAGCAGTTCTTCTGAACATACATTGACTATGGGGGTTAGAAAATGTGTAACTTCCAAGAAAATTGAGAAAATGTGAAATTTCATGTACTAAGTGAATGGAGAGCTGCTCGCATATGATGTCATCAGTGTTGCCAATTTGCAGAGCCGAGAGTAACTTACTAGAAAATGTAAATAAGTGTAATTTTCTTATTCTTTGACCAATTTTGCTCATTTCTTTTTTAAAATGCTGTTCAAATTTAACTCCTTTTATTGAAACAGTGAAACTTCTGGGGTGGACTTTCCCTTTAATTTGGGATGCATGATATACATGGCAGGCTACAGTTAGGTTTGTTGCACAACTTGCACTTGCCATTGGAACTATTTCATGTATTTTTAAGGTGATATAAACTTCAAATTCCAGTGAAAGATAGATGTAAGGTTAGGATTACAGTTCTTATACATGTACCTACCCTCTTCTTCATGGCACTACCCCCCATTAATCGTGTGTTCATTAATTGATTGCTTCCCATTTCAAAATAGTCCTATGACTCTTCAATGTGGCAACTTCCTGTCTCCATTGCATCAACCTTGTTATCCCAGACAAGTCTTGTTAAAGGGAATTTGTTCATGCACCAAACATGCTAATTCAAGCTACTGCTGTAATGCTATCATCTACAGTTTGGAAATGGTTGAAATAGTTTGCAGGAAAAGAAAATACCGGTACTTGAAGCTCTGAGACTATGGCAGACAATTAAAATTATTCAACCATTACTTTAATTAAGCAAGTTCACCTTTCTTTCTAACGAAAAACACAAAAGACTTCAAATTACAAGGGATATGAATGATTTTGTTTCTGAATGTATAAGATGTTAGTCTACATCTTTATTTATGTCTCCTGTTTGCTGTACAAAGAACACAGTGTATCAAATTTTGTATGCATACAGTGGTTTCTATTAAAATAGAAATTAAGTGATTTTACCATATCCTTATTTTGCATTGGTAATATTTCAAGCTGTGTCAAGTTGATTGGATTCAGGCAAAACTTCCTTGTATGACGTTCTATTGATTGGTTAATGTCTGTTCATATGGATAATACTTTGTGCATCAAACAAAATTTTACAGACGAGTTAGCACTGCCTACTTTTGAACTTTTTGAAAAAACTTACTTTTTAACAAAAAGGCAAATTTTAAATGATGTGAGGCAGCATGGATGTGTTTTGTTGGATATATGAATAGTCAATGAGTTAATTATATATGCCTCCACCCCCTGAAGGTGGTGGGGGAGGCACTGTGTTTTCCGGTTATTCTTCAGCCCGTCTCGCTTTTCCATTAACACGATATCTTAAGAACCATTTGAATTATAAACTTCAAACTTGGTCCTAGTATTCATCATCATTGTGAGACAATCTGATTAGATTTTAAGCCCTCTGCACACTGTAAGATCCGACTGTGACCCGATTTTCGAACAAATGGAATTTTGCATTAAATATGAAAGTTTAAATAAATAAAATTATCTTATTTGAAGTTCGGAATACATTCAACCATGTAAAATATCTATGATCAAAGTTCCGAATAGTGGCATGAATACTAAAATTGAAATTTTGGTTGACTGCACGCCCTGTGGTTGGAGTAAAGGCCAAATTGGCTCCAGACGTAGCCGATTGCAAAATTACTGTGATGTCATTCCGATTCGGAATTGAATTCGCTCTTATACTTACAGGGAGGCTCGCATTTACCAGAAATTTTGATTTTAGTATTCATGCGACTATTCGGAACTTTGATCATTAAGATTTTACATGGTTGTATGTTTATATCCAGTGCCATGACAAATTTTTCTACAGTCTGATTGCAGATGGATCGTATAGTGTGCAGTGGGCTTTAAGGTATGTAGATCAAATGTGAATGGTCACAAAGGTTGATTTATGAAATGTCAAGTGTTAGCCTTGTTAACACGATATCTCAAGAACCATATGGGGTATAAACACCAAACTGTTTGCAGTACACATTCACAGCTCTTTCTGATGCATCTACACATGTCTGTCTCACTATCTTTCTTTTTGCAGTTTTAACAGTTCAATGTGGTACCATCTCACTACTTTTTCTTCACGGTACACATTAGCAGTTCAATGTGGTACCATCTCACTACCTTTTCTTCACGGTACACATTAGCAGTTCAACGTGGTACCATCTCACTACCTTTTCTTCACGGTACACATTAGCAGTTCAATGTGGTACCATCTCACTACCTTTTCTTCACGGTACACATTAGCAGTTCAATGTGGTACCATCTCACTACCTTTTCTTCACGGTACACATTAGCAGTTCAATGTGGTACCATCTCACTACCTTTTCTTCACGGTACACATTAGCAGTTCAATGTGGTACCATCTCACTACCTTTTCTTCACAGTTCACAATAGCAGTTCAATCTGGTACCATCTCACTACCTTTTCTTCACTGTACATATTAGCAGTTCAATCTGATACCTTTACCATCTCACTACATTTTCTTCACGGTTTTTATTAGCAGTTCAATCTGATACCCTTGCCATCTCACTACATTTTTTTTGCAGTATTAACAGTTCAATCTGATGCGTCTATTATCTCATCCTCTGCACCCCCATCTTCCACCGTCAACCTTGAGAAACATCGGTCTCCACCTCTAGTCTTCAACAGTCACATACACATAGAAGATAGTAACAAACATGCTCATCAGGTGACAACTTCTCTTTCAAATCTGGTAAGTAGCAGATGCAGCTATGCTGAGTGTATTCACTTTAAAGCCGGTCTCTAGTTTTTGTAGCAAAAGTAGAATTGGCATTAAAAACTGATCAAGTATAGCCTCACCTTGTCCGCCTTGCACAAAAAGATACATGTACACTGTATGTGTGTGAGATTGTGTGATATTCCTTCCATGAATTCTGGCTAATTTTAGTGTAAATATCTGAGAGGAACGCAATCAAACGGTCAAACTCGGCAATAGACTCTGATGCCTCCACGCCAACGAGCTTGGCATAAAAAACACACAGCGATTTGTTGTGTATATGTAGGCAAATGGAATTCCCATTGCTTTTACATGTGCGCAGCACTATGTGATGCTGCGTTGATGATGTTTTGGGGACCGAAAAACTAAAGTTTTGACATTTTGATTGTAAAATGCACCCACATTCAGTATCCTATACATCATCATAGAGGTTTTATGATACAGTCTTTCATCTCATTTGGCAATGAAATAATGAAAGATACTTTACTGAGATTTACCAAAATTAGAGACCAGCTTTAATCTGATATTTATTTGTATGTACATGAGTATAGGTTCTTCAGACTATCTGATTAGATTTGGGGGTATGGAGGTCAAATGTCAAAGGAATAGAGGTGAGAGGTCAGTGTGCATGTAATTATAGATTTGTTAGGTTTCGTAGCACCATATTTCATTTATATGTAAGTGTGACTATGAGGAGACAAAGTGATCAGATTTTTGGATTGTTAGATCAAAGGTCAAAGAGGTCAATTAAAGGTAGTCTCAATCTTTTGCAAAATCTACAAAAATCCATACAACTTGGCATGAGTTTAGGATATGCCCTTCTGATACTGCGAATTTAATCTGATGGTCATACATTGGTTAAAAATGAAAATCTGGCTACCAATCTTGAATAAGCAAGTCTGATCAGCTCACCAGCAGTACTGTAGATATGTAGCGCAGTTCGCTCAGCAGCCATCACACGTACAGTACAGTATACAGCGGCGCTTACATGAAACCTTTTGTTGTGTGCTATCTCGAATCTTCCGATCTATTTTTCATGACACAAAAAATTAATTTATAAATTTGATAATTAGAAAAATACTGATTAACACTCATCTTCCAGCTTAAAGACATTGGTTAACATTGTTATGATTTTTTTAAAATCTCATTTTGTTACTTGAAAATGGGATAAACATAAGGGTTATAGTGTAAAAATACCAGTCTGAGAGTTTCAAAGTATAATATCCACAGGAAGCATTTTTAAATATCAAAAATGTGAAACAATGTTTGAAAAATATACGAGGGTTGGTTGCACAGAATAGACATGAGCAGTGCCTTGCGCACATTAATCACAGAATCGTACTGTGTGTATTGGCGTATCACGCGGCGGGAGGCACATAACAGCATTTTTAAATTCAAGCAAAGCGGTCCTCTTAGTAATTGTCTCGTAAGACGAAGGATAATAAAATCACGGTTTGCGTCTAAATTACGGTTTTTCATTTCAAACTATGGATGGTTTCAGGGTTTTTGAGTACAAATACAAGTCCTCATACACATGTTTCATCTTAGTTTGCAAATTTTTTAAATCGGCTGCTCACAAAATTAGCCAATGCCGTAATCATTTGGTGGAAAGTTAGTATCCTTAATATACTATGACATACTGTATAGATTTTCATTCTGGTTATCATAATTCAGGAACAGTTTAAGCCATGAAGTGAACTAAATATAGGTGAGGGCATCATGTAGGAGACACAGTCAAATTCATCTTGTTAAAATATAATATGCAATTGGATGGCCTATAAGGAATCAAAACTTGCTGATGGGAAGACTGAACTTTTGTTCATACTATTAGAACATTGTGGGAACATTAAATTTCATTCCTATTTCTAAAAACGTTTAAAACTAAATCTTAATGTTACCTACAACATTATGTACATGTACATAATGATCACAGGGAGCTTTTTACCCACAGTTTGAAGTGATTTATCATTTCTGCTAAAGATGTATGGTTTGAAGCTTCTTAATAATCTGGGCCCCATTTTGTAAAACTGGTTATCAATAAAAAGTTGAAATAACTGTTATAAGCCACTGAAATCCTTATCTCTGATTGGCTGAGAACACATTTGTCATAGAAATGTGGCAGTCATTACTAATAACAAGTTTTATGAAACAGGGCCTGAATTTTCAGGCACTGTCTTCTTTTATTTTCCACTAGCTTGGACACTGATTTTCTTTCATTTTCTTACTAATATTTACTTTGTAACACTGTTAATCTCAAATCTATTATTCTTGTGAATATAAAATTCTTACTATTTTTTACTCTGTACAGGACATTGAAGATGATGCAGACCTAGATGACTGTTTTTCAAAGTGAGTATACACTTCTTGCATCTCATAAGGTTATAGGGTAGTTCTAGCTTTAATCAAGTTGCTGTCATTAATATGTCATTAATATCATGGAAAGAGAAAAGTGAAAATCTGCCAGAGCAGACTGATATTTCTCTGGCATAGTGTACTTGTGTTTCTATATTCTATAAGTCTCTAAGCTCATTACAAAATAATTCTTCATAAATTGTTTTAAGATGTGTTGATTTAGAAAGCACTGTTCAGTGGATCTGGTTCATGTTGAGAATCGCAGTCATTCACTCCACTCCCCTGTTTTCTTTTTTTTTTGTATACTTCTGATACAGTAGGTTTTCCTCCAATCATTTGGATGAGAGTTTTGATGATTGTCTTCTTGATCTCATAGAATTCCATGCCTAGTGATCAGGTTTATGGTTCAGGGTGAAAAATACTTGGGGTGAGGGGTGGTGTCCCCCTTGGCAGAGCTTAAATAGTCCCCTTAAATCCTTAAAACCCATTTCTTTAGGGCAACCATTTTCTTCAGAGTCACCCTCGCCTCCGCTCCAAAAATAAGCAATAAATTCACGAATAGCAGCAGAATTACATGTAACTTATAAGGAGAGAATTGGGATATAGGCATTTCAACATAGCTCCTTTGGGTCTAGAAATAGCTCCTGTAAAGTTGTCCTTGGGACCTATTTATTCAGAGAATAGCTCTTGTAGGAAAAAAAAAATGTATTTTTTACCCTGTTATGGTTCACCTTCTTGACCCTTAGGCCATAGTTGATTTTAGCAAGTTTTCCAGTTCCAAAAGTATGGGTACTTTAGAACATGTCTTCACCTCCACCCTGGACAGTGGACAACCCTGGGATGGTATTCTGAAAACAATCTTATCTTTTATGTTAATGAAAAAGATCTTTTCTCTCATGAAAAATTTAAATTGCATGGAATAAACACTTCTCATTGGTGCTTGCGTGGATGTTTGTTTTTATCTATACATGAGAATAGCCAGTTTTGGGCAGACATAAACCAATGAATTTGTCCTGATTTCATTTGTCATGACAATTAACATCTTTTTATTAACATAAAAAATAAGATCGTTTTCATAATACAACCCACTTCTCTGGTACAAACAAGAATCAGGATACTTTACTCACACTGTTCTTTCTCCCATGCATCTGACTAGAAATACTCAGAGTACCGGTATGGGGAGCTTTTCATGAAGCGTCTTGTCAGTGATTTTTACTGACAACTGTTAAAAGCTACTGAATTCCTTGCATCTGATTGGCTGAGAGCAAATTTGTCAGTAAAAATCACTGACAAGACACTTCAT
This sequence comes from Echinometra lucunter, assembly GCA_029962745.1. NCBI lineage: Eukaryota > Metazoa > Echinodermata > Echinoidea > Camarodonta > Echinometridae > Echinometra > Echinometra lucunter. The sequence goes on along the minus strand of CM057160.1, from coordinate 17,864,649 downwards.
AAAATGCTCCCCAGATGGTAAATTCCCCCTTCCACCCCCAGGAATACTGAAAAGCCCCATGAATTAATTTATGAAGGCAATTTTGAATTTAATTTTGTTTTTGATTATCAAGATAAAGGTTTAAAAAAACATGAAATTATCATGATTTCCTGGGATGTTAATTCTTAAATACATTTTATTTGAAACAGGTTGGCTGAAAGTAGATCAAACCCTGGTCTTCTTGACATAAATGTCAAACGCTCTCAATTTGATGCTGATGTGATCGTCCACTTCTCTGGTACAAACAAGGATCGAGATACTTTACTCAAATCAGAGTCCAAGGACTCCTTCTTTCTCCCAGAATCGCAAGACAACCTGATCGTCAATGATTTTTGACCTTACCTAGTCTGCGTATGGAAGAGGGATTAATTTTGTAATTCCATTTTACACAAGTTCTAGTAAAGTAAATGAATATTAATACTGATATTATGATGAAAAAATGTAAACAGTTTGTATTTCATGATCTGCTTATTCACATAATTTAGATGTGAATTAGCAGTGTTTTGAAGGGTTACAGCTTGTTATTCGAAAGGTTCGTTAGTCGGAACGTTCGAATACTCTGAAAGGATGTCATTCCGAAGGTTTGTTATTCTTATGGTCTGTTATTCGAAAGGTTCAATTCTCCAGAAATGAAAAAAGGTTCATTAAAAAAAGGTTCATTAATCCAAAACTGAAAAGGGTTTATTAATTCTAAAATGATATCATGTTCGTTAATTGAATAAGGTTCATTTCTTGATTAACGAACCCTTTTTTCATTTTTGGAAGAACAAACCTTCGATGTATCAGACCCTGTTTTATTTTCAGAGAAACGAACTTTCGTAATTATGAACCTTGCAATAATGAACCTCGAGGTACATGAAATTTGCATGTTGATCAACGAACCTTCGGAATATCGAGCAGCACCCTTTTGAAAATAATGGTAATTGCAAATCTGTTTTAAATGATCATATGTAGGGGCATAGATTGGTGATAAATATTGTATGTCTTGCCTTGCAATAATCCACTTACTGCTTATTAAAATTCTATTTTTGTTTGGTTGTTGGGGGGGGGGGTTGTTATGCCTCCGCCCACTGAAGGTGGTGCCAGAGATATTGTGTTTTGGTGTTGTCCGTCTGTCCAACCCGCTTTTTTGTTAATCTGATATCTCAAGAACCGTTTAAGGTATGAACTTTAAACTTGGTTCTAGTACAGTATGTATCATCATAGGTAGATTCTCTGATTAGATTATGGAGTATGTAGGTCAAAGGTTACAGAGGTCAATATATGAGTTCAGGTGTTAGCCTTGTAAACACGATATCCCAAGAACTGTTGGGGGTATGAACTTCAAACTTGGTGCTAGTATGTATCACCACAGGAAGACAATCTGATTAGATTTTAAGGTACCTAGGTAACAGATCGTAGAGGTTGATTCAGAAATTTCAGGTGTTAGCCTTGTTATCTCAAGAACCATTACAGGTATCGAGTTTAAACAAGGTGTTAGTATGCATCACCACTGGAAGACGATCTGATTGAATTTAGGGAAGGTAGGTCTAAGGTCATAGAGGTCATATGCATGAAATGAAAGATTCGTTCATTTTGTTACCACTATATTTCAACTTTGTTTTCAAATTTGAATTCAAACCTTTTGGAATAACCTAAGTTAATGCTTGGGGTTCAGTTTAATACAAAGTTTTTCACATTGGGTACATTCCCCTTAGGGCTTAGGGCACCACCGGCAAAGTACCCCTTTGCAGTGGCAATAATAAACCTGCCAAACATCTCTAATTTTTTTAATCGCTTAACAGGGAATTCTTGCATGGTACTTTACACCCTAATATTATCTAGGGATAAGCTCATGGGACTGAAATTGCCCTTTCTGCGTATCTTACCTTGTTTGTGTGTTAGCAGATTATGTACAGCCCTCAATGAGACACCCCCCCCCCCCCCCCCCCCCCCCGATTTCAACCAAACTTGTATGGAGTGCATGAACATGCAAGGATGAACTGATTAGATTTGGGGTACATGAGGCCACCGTTCAAGATCACAGAGTCATGAAAGTATTTAAATATGAAGATGAATATATATGGTCACTGCGATAACTCCAGAACCATTTTAACCAAACATGGATGGAGTATATACATGTATATGCATGCAAGGATGACTTTGGGTACAAGAAGTCAAAGAGTTGGAAAAGTATTTAATATTATTCACAAATATTGTATATCCATGATAACTTGGAATATATGGAAGGGAATTTAGTCAAAGAATAAGATAGTGGAATATATTCACGGTGGAATAGGTATGTGCATAAATTAAAAATTGCATTGAAGGCGGAGATGTGCATAAATTAAAAATTGCATGGAAGGCAGAGGAATAATTGTTAATTGTGTCCAGTTGAATTGCTCTTCTTTGTCATGCTATGTTGCATTTAAGGTGCATATCCATCTATTGATGATATCCATTCATGATGTGTAGAAAATGCAACCAAATTCCGCAGAAAAAAGTTCAGTTTATTTTTGTTTTTAAAGTAATTGATGAACAGCAGCCTGTGTCCATATGCCCCTGAATGATGGTTCAACCTTACTAATGACAAATGTTTATTTTCGCTGTGATATATATTATGTCCTCCAAAAACTTACGGCTGGCCTTTGGGTATTGATTATGGAAGAAATTGCCTAGGTTCGTGGGGTGCAGAAGTCCATTCAGGCCATTTAAGGCACCGGCCATCTTGGATTACAACATGGCAGCCATGATCTTAGGTACCATCTTCAACATGAGGATACTGTAATACTGTAGGATGTTTTTATCATTAGCAGAGAACATCCTACCCCATAAGATTTGATTTGAAATATTTTATTATGACTCTGTACTGTGAATAGTATTCACTTCCTATCATTTTTTTAGATATTTGCCATTTTTCGACGCCTTATTGGATTTCCAGTTTTCCTGACCACCATAACACACTTTTAAGTAGTCTGAATGAATTTCTAGCCTCCAAAACTTAGTGTAAACATATCAAAATTACATCTTTAGGATGGATTTTTTTTTACATACCAACAGCCATCTTGGACACCATCTCGAAAATAACCACTTTCCTGGAGTCTGATTTTCGTAGATTTGAGATGTTATTTGTGACGTCAAATTCTACTGGAAACCATCGAAAAAATCTTTTGTTGCAATTGCAGTGGGGGGGGGGGGGGGGCTACGTTTTACCGTATATTAACCTGACTATGCTACTTGGATGGAAGGAATTTATGACTTTCGTTACAAAAATCTATTACTTCAGGACTACTTTGACCAAGTGAATGTATGATGACTTTTCACATTGCAAAACGATTTCTTCCATTATTGATACCCAAGGACCAGTTGTAATATCTTGGGAACGTACGGTACACTTATGTGGGACTTGTAAATTAACCACCTTCGATGGCATCTTGTTCGCAGACAAAAAAAACTTCAAGTGGGATTTAAAGGGATTACTATGACATGTATGTCATTCTGCTTATATTATAGACTATCCTAGAAAATTATTCATATTACTTGTGTTAGGTTGATAGCCTAGATGCTCTTAAATGGAACAAGTACATGTAAGTGAAGAGTAAAAGAGTTTGAATTCGTGTATTCAGTTTCTTTTCTCAGAAGAATTCAGAGACTCGAGATTTTCTTTTTCTGTCTCTCATGTACATGTGTACCTAATAATAGTTTATTTGTACATACAGTGATGCACTTTATTTGTTTTGCTTGTCTGTATTATATGAATGGCAAGAGATATAATGTTTTGTGTAACATTTTTGTGGTAGAATGCTTACTTTATCTCAGCTAGTATTTATATAGGCTTTTTATGTATGACATTAAAAATGCATACAGGTTCAAATGTGATGTGGATTTTTTTTTTGTAGGCCATCTAATGGCGCACATTTGGGCACAGGAAACATTCATTGCGTCCAAACCCAGTTTACACCATGTAGCACAGGTGATTTGTCAAAAAAATATAGATATGACCAAAACGGGAATCTATTACAATCGTGTTTTAAATATTGGTTTCAGTTGTGGAGGGATTTGCACATATCAGCTAACATTGTATATGATATATTTTATACTACTCCGCTTAGGTCTATTTGTTGGAAATACAGAAACTAATGTATTTGTACTTTATGGCATTTGAATTTACATACCTTTTGGGTCATTTGAAAGAAAACTGCAAATCTTGGTCAGAAGCCGAGTTATACACTATTTGACCATTCACTTGACCGAAACAATCAGGACAAATAAATGTTATTTGTGGGTTGGAAGTATGTGCTAATTCATGCAGTGCAGCAAAATCTGGCGAAGCCAAACTCATACACGCTCAAGTGAATTTGTCAAAACCTATACATTATTTTTAAGCAAAATTGCACACTTGTAAGACTCGAGTTTGGGTACTGGCAATGTACAGGATATCAAATTCTGTTTTTGTTTGCAATGATTATTTCAAACTATTGTTCTGAATGTTTAATTTGATTTTACCTTTAACAAAATCAAGGCTATGAAATCTGTTTGCATTGATATACATTCTTAACACATTACTATTGCCCTTATTTAAAAAAAAAAGAATAAATAAATAAAAGCACTTACATGTATTTCAAAAAATCTTTTCGCTTATAAATATTATTGCCGTAATGATTCGTTATTCTAATTTACATAAGATAGTCCCAAAAGCATCAGCTGCTGTTTACAGTGGCATAGTTTTGTTCTGTATTAATAACAATCTATGGAAAAGGTAACTGAAGAAAAAAGAAAACTTATGTCAGCTTTACAACATGCAAATCTCCGTATACTGTAATCAAGAGTGTCATATGATTTTAATGTTACACCTAGTATACAAGCTCGATAGTGAAACATAAAATATCTTATTTTCTAGTGTTTGGGACGGGGACGGGGATGCAAAGATAATGGAGTGAATGCCCCCCCCCCCCCCTCCATGGTTTTCCAAAATACGGGGAAACGAAATAAGAGGGTGGACATACTGAAGGGAAAGAAAGGAGCGGTAAATTAGAAAGAAAGGGATGAGGAGAGAGAGAGGAGGGACAATAGGTGATCACGATTAACCCATTCGTGACAGGAATTATTTAAAGCCTAAGTTGATCAGCTTTTATTCTTCAAATTGGCAACACCAACATTCTTATTTTATTGCTACATTTTTCTTATAAAACGTCATGTATCTGAAATGAATATAAATTGACAGAAATTATGAGAAGTCAAAAGTTGCCAATTTGCAGGGGAAATGGTGATTTTAAACCTTCTATCACATTGCCAATTTAAGGATTTTGATGCTTATTTTCCTTTAAAAAATTTTCAGCATCAAACAACGAATATTGACGCAACCAAAATGGGCACAGTTTGTGTAGAATTTTTTGCTCTTTCTGCTCATGTATTTGGTATGATTTTTAGGGCTTTGCATCAAAAGATATTAGGCCAAACCACAAAATGTGGACCTCTGTCACGAAAGGGTTAAGGGAGAAAGAGAGAGAGAGAGAAAGAAAGGAAAGGGAGAGAGAGAAAGAAAGAGAGAGAGAGAAAGGGAGCGAGGAGGCTTGATAGGGAGGAGGAGATGGAGGGATTGCCTTAAAGGGGGTACCCAATGCTGAAACAATGTAAGTTCATTTAAAAGAGCATGATTTTATTAAAAGAAAATCATCTGCCTAAAGTTTTTTTTTTTTAAGTCATGTTGCCAAGGAAACCCCCAAGTGTGGTAAGAAATCAGGATATTTTTGACCTCTCAGCTGTGACCCAGTTTCAAATGGGTAACCACTTTGACGTCAAAATGACGTCAAACTGGGTAGCTTGTCGTGCAATGACAATGACAATGACAATGACAATGACAATGTGATTTTTATTTCCTCATGTCACCCGAAATAGGTATCGGAGAAAATCACAATATGCAATTCTAGCAAAACGTCTTTGATTGTACCATGTACAGTCTAGCGCGCAGCACAACTGCAATGCACGAAGCTGGGTACCCACTTTTACGTCATACCTCGTACTCAAATTTTTTGGTTAACTCTTGACTTTATGAGAAAATTAGCCAAAATGCACTGATTTCGAGTGAAAAATCATCGTATTTTAATGTTATTCTTCTTAGAATTCTATTCTCAATCATATATCACTTTTTTACCACTGTGTAATCACTTTAAGTCAAGTAGTTTTTAAATCAAAGCTAAGACAGAATAAAACAGATCGGCGAAAATTTGCAAATTTTAAGCAAAATGAAAATGTTTCATTATGTGTATACACAACATAAGAAAGTTGTCCGCAAAAAATCATGTCATCAGCCCATCAGTAGCTATGATAGAGTAAAAAAAGAAATGTCGTCCAGAAAATTCATATAGCCATAACTTTCGTATTCGGTGTCCCATTTCGTTCAAATTTTCGGTGATCTGTTTTATTTTGTCTTAGCTTTGCTTTAAAACTACTTCACTTGAGGGAGTTGGTTTCCTTTAACAAGGCATAGGTCCTGGGGATGTTTCATAAAGCTGTTCGTAAGTTACGCACGACTTTACGCACGACTGGAAACATATCAGATTCTCAATCATTTACATGTAGCACAAGAACATATCACCAGTCGTGCGCAAAGTCGTGCGTAAAGTCGAGCGTAACTTACGAACAGCTTTATGAAACACCCCTGCTTAGATCCATGCCCAGTACGCTCACAAAATTTCCAAAATCAGTATAAGCCTAAATATCCTTCAATTTATGAAAAAGTGCTCTCTTGAGGTGGAAATTTGCCATAATCCTTATACAGAAGTAATATTCGTTGAAGAGACATATTTGCGGCTTTTCCAAGAACAATTGTAATTAACTCCCCTTTTCTTTCTTTCTTTTCTCTCCCCCCCCCCCCCCGATTCATTGCTTGCGTATCTTGATATGATAACGAATAATCATGACCGACAGTTCTCGAACTTAGGAGGTGGATACTAACATCATACTATAATATGATGACCACTGTTAACATCATTTTCACAAAAATTAACAAAAAACAAAAACAAAAAAGTCGCCCGTGGGCTATCCGATGCCTACGCCGGCCCAAACCTACGAAAGTGACTGGCGCGAATAATCTGAAGAGAATAAGGAGCGCCATACGAAGAACCAACCAACCAACAAACCTTATTTTTTATGCCTTTCATGAAACTCATGCCCAAATGGATGGTGTCCGTCAATATTTTCGGGAAAAATCTTGCAGTCCGCTATGTTCCTACATGGAGTTGCGGCTTTAGAGAGCGAAAACCACGCACTTTGCTTTTCATAATGATAGCAAATAGAACAGGGCGGCGCTGCAAGGGGCAAGGGGCGACCGCCCCTATGATTTTTCAAGTGATAAACAAAAAGGAGGAGGAAGACAGAAAATTATGGGGAAGAGAGGGCTGGGTCATGCAGCTACATACTTTTTTTTAAAAGAACGTAACTAAAATCAACTATGGATCATCTCCCCCTATCAAAATACCCTGGCGCCGCCCCTGGCGTAGAATTTCAATACAAAATATGCCCTTCCTTCATCAGGGTACCCAACGGACGTATAGATTGGGCAGAATTATTGTTCACTGCAAGTGGGAAAATTTAGATTATTGAATGTGGAATCTTCATAATGCACAAGATTATATAAAGCTTAATATTATACTGGAAATTTTGGGTCTTTTGAGAGGGAAATGTTGTCTCCCGCCTCCACCTGATGAAGGAAAAAGTCCGTCCCCTTACTTTTGTCACTATTATGTAGTAGACAGGGTTTCTTCAGTCCTGCGATCATTGCTTTTATTCTGTATCATGTATGTAAGGGAGCTTATGAATACATAGATAACTTCATTGGGCTGCCTGGTAACAGCGGCAACATCACGTGACAAATAACCAGGGATAGAAGGAGATGGGAAGCCTTGATCGCCAATGTCTGGAACAGACAAGGTACCTTGCAGCAATTAGGGAGCTTAGCGACAATTCCATGAGCACCAACAGAGCCAACTACATACACGGACTGACCAAGAAGCTCCTTGATACATGTATTTTTGAGCAGCAAGCACTCTTACTCCCTCAGCGGGGTCCGCCACTTGACCGAAGGCCCACGAGACCGAAAGCCCGCGAGGCCGACTTTTCTCGTATCGTATTTTCCTTCATTACAAATAATGCGCTATCGGTGTATGAAATAATTATGTCTCCTTTAGCATGTTTAGTCCTCGTTGCCCCTTAATAATTATTATCAAACTTCCTTCTGGCACAGAAATTGGTCAGAGCGGTGTGATATTATAGATTACAATTTGCTACTTTCGGCCTCGCGGGCCTTCGGTGTAGTGGGTTGTCACCCCCTCAGCAACATGTCGGAATATCATAATCTGATAATATATTTTTTCCAGCGAGGTGTCCATCCTTTAATTCTGTACATTATCAAAATCATCTAATTTATTTTGGAGGCAATAGAGGTTTTGTTGTTGTTGTTGTTGTTGTTGTTTTGTTAGTTTTGCTTGCTCGCAGAAACAGAATGGTTTTGGATCGCAAGCGACGAGTCAAAAAGCGCCATGTTTGGCAGATAGATGATCGAATTTACTGTTCAGATATCACTGAGGCTTATCAAAGAGTGTTAATTTTTCCTCGTTTGCTGCGCACACTTACATAATATTTAGATACCGGATAGTTTGGGAAGGCAAACGAATTGGGCATGGAAGCGAGTTGACCAAATTGTAATTTAGATATATCAGAGGCCTATAGTGTTTTAGTATTTTGATGAAGAAATGACACTTTACCATCAAAAGAGTGTGTTTTTGTTTCTCACTCGCTTCGCTTGCTCGTAATATTCAGAATCAGGGTGGTTTGGGACAGTAAACAATTATTGGACCAGCGAGGTGCTGAAAAGGAGTCATAATTATTTGGCAGCGAGGTTGCCAAAATGCATGCAAATATTTTGTAGGCCTGGAGTGTATTTTGATGACAATAACATTTCTTTTATAGAAAGAACTTGGAATTTGGGGCTCACTCGCTTCTCTTTCTTGCAAAATGCAAAATGAAAAATGGAAAAACAAACAAGCAAACAAACAAAAACAGGGTGATTCATACTCTAAAAAATAAATGTCATTTCCCTAAAATTAAAGAAAAGGCTTAGAGGCCACTAAACATTCCATTTATGAAGATCTACCTTTGCGATCATGGCAATATTGTTTGAAAACAATTTATATGTGTGGTGTAGAGTAGGCTTAAAATGAAGCGAAACTGTCGGCAAATATAGGTCTTACACAACCCTCCCCCCCCCCCCATTCAAAATGTTCTAGCGACGCCCCTATCTCTACGCTCCTTTGCTTATTCGATCTTTCACGTTTGAACCCTCCCCAAACCACACTCCATCCCCGCTCAGTTGCTCCCTCGCCGAGAAATTTCGGCATCAATCATCCCTCAACCACGAATACAAATCGACACCCTTGACTACAACTGCTCGACTTCCATCCCCTTGAGTTTCTGAGATCAACTGAATGCTGACCAAAAACGAATATTGTGCCATCAGTTGTCGATAATGACTTGTGCAACCACAATCAATTCACGACTCATCTTCGTTCCCTGTGCGAGCAGGTAGATCGTGTAGAGATCGTGTAGAGATTATGTATGGATCGGAATGATTGAATAGAGATCGATGTGGTTGTCGAGTATACGTCGTGCAGCTAGGAGTCGTAGATGGTCGTGCGTAAATCATAAACGGTCGAATAGCCGTCGGGAAGAGCTGATTTTTTAAGGATGATCAAGCATTTGGTCAAGATTGGTCGGGGTAAATTGGGTGATCGGGCTTGATCTGACTTGATTGAGTTTATCTGATCGGCAGTGGAGCTTAAAACCGGGTTCCTACTGCCGATCAGATCAACTCAATCAACAATGATCAAGCCCGATCGAGCTATTTTGGCCTGGTAGTTCTCGCTTGGCGAGGGTAATTGGGGTCCCTCCCAAAGGCTCCCATACCCCACACAAGAAATTGTTATCAAAAGTTATCTCAGAGGTACAGTTTTGAATCCAGGAATTTGATTTAGGGGTGGCGCCAGCGGAGAGGGAGCAGGAGAGGGTGTTGAAGGGGGTAACTCCCTCCCACGGTAAGGACTTTTTCAAAAAATCATGTGCGGAAGTCGCATTTTAAGAACACTTTAATAGAGGTAAAGCTTTAACTCAACCATTGTCTTTAAATGAATGATATACCTGAAATGAGCTGTTTGTAAGGAAAATTAAATACCTCTAAAGTTTATTAATTCTTATACACGTGTTCAAATTCGATCCTGGGGCCCGTACACAAAGGTTTGCAATCAATCGCAAAATTAAAACAACCATTCTGATTGGTACATGGTCACCCTTTTTGAGCGAGATATGCATAAAACAGTGATCTTGATTGGCCGTTACAACTTTGCGATTGATTGCAAATCTTTATGTTACACCCACGTCTTCTATTTCTGTGGTTACCCCCCCCCCCCCCCCCTCACCTGATCTACTTTCTATGGTGGCCATGAAGTACGCTCGACAACCGGCCATGTGCGACGTGAATTTCGCGCCTAGCTTTGCGTCCCAGTCGCGAATTTCGCATCCCGGGTCATGAATTTCGCATTCCGGGTTGCGAATTTCGCGACTGGGGCGCAAAGTTCGCGTCAAGGGTCGTGAATTTCGCGACTGGGGCGCAAAGTTGGCCGCGAAATTCACGTCGCACATTAGCTGTTGTCGAGCGTACTTCAGGGCCACCATAACTTTCCGAAAACTTTTAGCCTCGGCACCACTGTGAATTCGCGCTTCATCATGACTAAAATCTTAAAGTAAGGGTAGGGGCGCTTCTTACAACAAAATGTGGTGTGATGTTAGTAACGATATACTTGGTAATGAAACTAAAGAAAATTTATGAAAATCCTGCGCTATATCAGGGCACCGTTTCATGAAAGTTGTCAGCACTGACAATCTGTCATTCTCTGACAATTACCATGATAGTAACAGTCAGTGGCCAGCGCTTCTCAGCCAATCAGAACCAAGGATTTCGCTGAAATTGTCAGACATTGACAACTTGTCAGTGCTGACAACTTTCATGAAACGGTGCCCCGTAGAGTAAGAAAAAATAAAAACAGAAAAACATAGGGGAGCGCGCCCTTGGCGCCCCAGCCTGGATCCGCCACTGGAGGTAGATCCTCATTACTTTGATGGAATGTTTATTTGTGTTTTTAATTTTACACTTCTTTTTAGAGTATGACCATTTTTAAAAATTATTATTACTTTGCGAGCGAGCGATTCAAAATTTCAAGTTTTTGCTATAAAAGAAATGTTCTAATTATTGTATAGGCTATGGTTCCATGACATTTGCTCCGGCGACATTTGCTCCGCCGACAACTGCTCCGAAAATGACGACAAGTGCTCCGCGACAAGTGCTCCGCGACATATGCTCCGCCGACAAGTGCTCCGCCGACATTTGCTCCGCCGACAATTGCTCCGTCGACATTTGCTCCGCCGACATTTGCTCCGAAACGACGACATTTGCTCCGGCGACATTTGCTCCGCCGACATATGCTCCGCCGACATATATCCTCCAAAACGACATTTGCTCCGCCGAATTATGCTCCAAAACTACGACATTTGCTCCGCCGAATTAGTTATAATCATCAATAAATTGATAATAATTCTACTCTGCTCTGACAATTGATAATGATTATGACAATTGCCTCGCTGCCAATTTCTCCACCGAAATGTTTTGGAAACCACGACACTTAATTGAACCTTGCCCCACGACACCATTCAATTTGAGGGCATGCCTTTATCATGTTTATCATTATAGGTCACTCTAAATAATCTACGTGTCGGCGGAGCAAATGTCGGCGGAGCATATGTCGGCGGAGCAAATGTCGGCGGAGCAAATGTCGACGGAGCAATTGTCGGTGGAGCAATTGTCGGCGGAGCAAATGTCGGCGGAGCATATGTCGCGGAGCACTTGTCGCGGAGCACTTGTCGTCATCTTCGGAGCAGTTGTCGGCGGAGCAAATGTCGTGTCACCATAGGCTATACTCTCCCAAACCACATTGTTTCTGTATATTACGAACGAGCAAAGCGAGCGAGAAAACACATTCTGATAAATGTGATAAAAATATATAAAAGATATGATAAAATATTATTTCGTCATCAAAATAGAGTAGAGACCTATAAGATTCGGTTAACTCGCTTGCATTCCCAATTCGTTTGCCCTCCCAAACTATGTAGGCCCTGAATAGTATACGAGTAAGAGCAGCGAGCAAGGAAAAATTTACACTCTTTGATATAAGCCTCAAAGATATCTAAATAAGATAATTATATTCTATCACCTATCTGCCAAACATGACGCTATTTGGCTTGTCGCTTGCCATCCCAAACCATTGTGTTTCTATGGGCGAGCGAAGCGAGCTACTGACAAAAAATATATTTTATTTAAAAATGTAGAATTGTCACTAAAATGAACTAAATTTAGATGATTTTGATGATGTACATCTTTCAGCAGAATTCGAGGATACTTGGACACCTTGCTGCAAAAAAATTAACATTGTGATATTCGAACATGTTGCTGAGGCAATGAGAGTGCTTGCTGCCCAAAAATATCGTTTCTAGATTTTATGAGCGAGCGTAGCGAGCGAGGAGATTTTTATTGTTTGTTTGTTTTGTTTTTGTTTTGTCTTTTGTTTTGGTTTTTTTTGCAAATACTGAGAACAGGTTCTAATGTAATGTTACTCCATTTCAATAACGTATACACTTTATCGGCATCTTAATCTCACAATCTGGTATGACAGCAGTATAGCCATTGGTACCAGCCTCCAGGTCATTACTGAAATTGAAATTGAAATTGAAAATGATTTATTGTGATCAACACATCGCATCTCGGAGGCTGAATTGTGTGCAGTTTACAATAAAAACAGACATAGATCTTAAAAACATCGTATAAAGATATACAGATATACAATATAATACAATTAAAGAAAGGAATGTCTTGTAATACTGTTATTATTATTATAGGTTTTCCCGGCCAATTTCGCACTTTTGTCAGTCCATTTGATAAATCGCTCATTCAATTTAGCAAAAAACCTCGTTCACCCTTTTTTTCTGTCATTCGAAAGTGTCAATCAATTCAGCTTCAGAGCAAGCAATTTGGCTTTTGCATCATTCAAATTAGCACGTACGTAGGAATCATTCACATTCATCCGCAACTCTCGAAAAGGACCCTTCGAGCATTCAAATTCGCGAACGGGCAGTCAAATTGGTAACATTTTCATTCATGTTAACTTAATTCAACTATATTTTGGTTTAGAATTCCCCTAAAAAGGGGCCAATTTCGGATTTCATTTCCTCTTTGGGTCCATGATGTAGCAGGTTATACTTCAAGACTTTAAAGGATGGACTGCATTCTACACATGCCCCCAAATCAAAGATCTATAAAACTATACAATTCTTGCCTGACTTGGGGAAATGTGCAGAATGCAGTCCATCTCTTAAAAAGATGGTGATGGGAATTAATGTGACAATCTCTCCAATGAAGGAATGAAGGACACAACATAAGACAACCAGTATTTCCTTTCATGTACGTTTTTCATCACCTAACTTTGGACTAGGTTTTTTTTCAATTGTACTTTGAAAACCAATACATCCCAGCATTACATATTCAAATGTCGTGCATGATATATCAATATTTTCATTTGTCTTCTGAAATGTCTTCTACAATCTAGCCTAGGCCTTATTATTATGTAATCATTATATATGTAGAAATAAACTAATTACATAACATGCATATATAGTAAGGCTTTCATCTCGACCTGCTTTTTCTGTTTCATGCAAGAAAAAAAATTATCAGGCCGTTAGTCACTTATTCACCAAACGATGGCATTTTCAAGTGAACAATTAAAGAAAAAACATTTAGGCTCTGTTGTGAAAGGCATAATCATGTCACACAAAAGATACAAAGATATAACAATTAATATTGAAGAAATTGTTAAATTGAATGTACAACCTGCTAAAATTGGATGCTCCAAAATGAATTCGAATGCACGAAGGCGTTTGTTGCGTGATCACGTGACCATGTAATGTTAAATTGAATGGAGGTTTTATGAATACGTGCGTAAATTGTGAATTTGGATAAGAAAAACGTGAATTTGAATGCTTGCAAGATGATTTTGAAAGCTCATATCATGAATTTGAACTGCCGAACGGGACGGCTGGACAAAAATCGTTTAAATTGAATGCTTGTAATGTTAATTAGACTGACAAAGTTGCGAAATTGGCCGGGAAAACCTATATTATTACTATTATTATCATCATTATTATTATTATCATTATTATTATCATTATTATTATTATTATCATTATCATTATTATTATTATTATTATTATTATTATTATTATTATTATTATTATTATTATTATTATTATTATTATTATTATCATTATTTCCTTTATCCACAACTTTTGTTCTGTTGGTATATTAAACAGCAACCGGACTTCTTCCAGAAATCTAGGGTTATCTGTTCTCTATTCTGTCAAACAAGTCCTCTTTTCATTGTTCATTTCTCTTTCTAGTTCAACACCTTTCGTAGGATGTGAGCTGTCCCAAGCAAGCTTGCCTTCTGTATCGTTTCAAAGGACACCTCGACTCCTAGATCAGCCAGGAAGCTTCTGTGTCTGGTTGTTACAGTTCCTAAGGCTCCGATGACTATTGGTACTACCTTCGCTTTCACCTTCCATATCCTTTTCAGCTCCCATGCCAGGTCGTTATACTTCTGTATCTTTTCCTCCTCTTTACGCCAAGCTCTGCAGTCTCCTGGAATCGCAATATCTATGATGAGACATTCCTTCTCCTTCTTTTTTAAGAGAACGACGTCTGGTCTTCTAGCTTGAATAACCTTGTCTGTCTGGATATTAAAATCCCATAAGAGTTTAACATCATCGTTCTCTGCGACAGGCTCTGCCCGATGTTCGTACCATTTTTCGGCATGGGGTAAACCGTACTTCTTTGCCAGACCCCAGTGAACTGCAGCTGCTACTCTATCATGCCTTCCTTTGTACTCAGTCTGTGCCATTTTGCTGCATTCACTCACCAGATGAGTAACCGGTTCGTCTTTGTCATGACACATTCGGCATGAGGGAGATGTGTGCTCCTTCTCAATTCTGGCTTTCCGGTAATTTGTTCTAAGTGCCTGGTCCTGTGCAGCAACTAACATACTTTCCGTCTCCTTTTTTAAACTTCCTCATTTCAGCCACTGCCAACTCTCTGGACCAGCAAACTCTTCTGTCTGTCTTAAATGCTGCCCGTGCATCACCTTCTCTTTCCATCCTTCCAATCTCATTTTCTTCTGATCAGTCTTGAGCTGTTTCGCTGTCATATCTTTTCCTTTCCTCACCGACTCTTTGACTGCCGTCATGATAGCATTCATCTGGCCTTCAATATAGCAGTAGAGGCTTTGTTCTTCATACCTTACAGTCTCCTCTATTCCAACCAGACCACGTCCTCCCCTCTCTCTTGACACATAAAGTCTATCTACATCAGACTTTGGATGGAACATTCCGTGCATAGTCAGCAACTTCCTTGTCTTCCTGTCCAAGTTTTCAAGTTCAAGCTGGTTCCATTCAACTATGCCAGCAGCATATCTCACTAGGGCCACTGCCCAAGCGTTAACAGCCTTCACCATGTTTCCAGCATTTAGTTTAGAT
This sequence comes from Echinometra lucunter, assembly GCA_029962745.1. Taxonomy (NCBI): domain Eukaryota; kingdom Metazoa; phylum Echinodermata; class Echinoidea; order Camarodonta; family Echinometridae; genus Echinometra; species Echinometra lucunter. The sequence goes on along the minus strand of CM057160.1, from coordinate 17,848,944 downwards.
TTGAGCACCTTCCGAATTCTCCTGACATACTCGGCCTCAATCTTCTTCTTCATCTCTTGATGTTTCATCTGATCTGCCTCTAGTATTCCGAGATATTTGTAGCTTCCACCTTCTTCGATTCATCTGATCTCTTCTCCATTCGGCATTTCGAAGTTGTTGTCATTGGCTGGCTTACCTCTCTTGAGAGTAATCATTGCACATTTATCCAACCCAAACTGCATACCGATCGATGTCTTCGCTGAAGATCCGCACAGTGTTGATGAGAGACTCTATGTCACTTTCTGTCTTGCCAAACAGCTTCAAATCATCCATGTATAGTAGATGGTTGATTTTTGCTTTGCTCTTGAACTCATATCCTAGCTTGGATCTTCTAAGCACCTTAGTTAACGGTGTCATTGCCATCACAAACAGCAGTGGAGATAGACTACCTCCCTGAAAAATTCCTCTCTTGATAATGACTTCCCCAAGCACTTCACCATTACTTTCCAGCTTAGTTCTCCATCTCGTCATACTTGTGATGAGGAACCTTCTGATGTTGTCTGCTACCCCTAACATTTCCATAGACTCGATGATCCAGGAGTGCGGAACCATGTCGTATGCTTTCTTGTAGTCAATCCATGCCATTGCAAGGTTTGTTTTTCGTTTCTTGCTGTCTTTCATAATTCCTTTGTCGATGCATAGTTGGTCTTTTGTTCCTCTACTTCCTTTTCTACATCCCTTCTGTTCCCATGGTAGTATCTCTTGATCGTCTAGATGTTGATATATTTCTTCTGAGATTATGCCAGTCAGTAACTTCCAGAGGATTGGCAAGCAGGTAATTGGACAATAGTTTGATGGAATGTTGCCTTTGGTGGGATCCTTTGGGATGAGAATCGTTCTTCCTTTTGTCATCCATTCAGGGGGGTTACCATTCACGACAATCACGTTCATTTGCAAGCTCAGCCTCTCATGAAGATTTGTGAACCTTTTAACCCAGAAAGCCTGCACACCGTCTGGGCCGGCAGCTTTCCATGGCGCCATTTTCCGAATGATCTTTTCTAGCTTGCTTTTGTTGATTGTCAGCTCATCCTGTGCAACTATAGTTGCACATAATTCTTCTTTCGTTGTTTTCAACCACCTAGCTTCTCGATTGTGGTAATGTGGTTTACTCCAAATGTTGCTCCAGAAGGCAATTGCAGCAGCTGGATCAGGTGGTGGAACTTCGTCTTTTGTTTTTCCATTAATTTCTTGGTAGAACCTCTTCTGGTTTTTCTCAAACAAGGAATTTTGTCTGTACTGTGCCACTCAATCCGTGTACCTCTTTACTTTCGCTGTAGTGCTTGTTATTCTTTGTTTAAGTTCCTCCATGACGATCTTCATTCCTTTCCTTCTAATACTATACTTCTCCTCTAGGTAAGGGAACTCATTAATTTCTGCGTTGCCAATGTTTATCTCCGTCAGTCTTGATAGGTCTCTCCTCCATCCCTATATCTGATTATCAAGCGTCTTTTTCCATGGTGGTTGACAGTGCTTTGTTGTGTTCTCCTGTTTTCTTACACCTAGTCTCTCTGTAACAAGAACTGCTCCTGCATAAATGAGGTCATTAGTATCCTCAATGCTGTCTGAGCTGATAAACTCCATAACATCGTTGACTTTTTGAGTTTCTAGTGAGTAGTTTCTCTCTTGGTATTCTTTTCAGATTAGGAGGGATGGGGCGCTCTCCTGGTGTTAAGCCCCTTTTTATCTCCAATGGGGGCTTAATCATTATTATTATTATTATTATTATTATTATTATTATTATTATTATTATTATCATTATTATCATCGTTTTTGTCAATATGATTATTATCATAATTATTATTGCTACTACTGTTATTACTATTAACTTAAACACTTTATAGAACAGGATGAAAGGTGGATGTATGAAATTGGATTGCATGACGAGAGAATGGGAGAAGAAGAGAGAGAGAGAGAGAGAGAGAGTCTGAGAGAAGGAGGGAAAGGAAGTGAGGAAAAATGTAACAATACACGTATAAGGTGAAATAAAAGTTCAAGAAACATAGGCCTACGTAGTTATGCAAATATTAATAAACAGTGAATAAAAATACAATTGAACTTAAGTCGGGGAATGGATACAGATAATCAAATCAACCGGGAATTATTTATGAGTAGTTTTAAAAGTCATTCATGTTATGGTTATACTTATAGTTGTCATTTTAAATAAAAACCAGTCTGTAAGCCGCTAGAAAATATTACTTATTATACACTGCTGGATTTTAATTGATGGAAAATGCAAAAGCTTATACATAATTATATAATACTTGAAATCGCCAGGAGAATATTTACTAGCGTAACAGAATATTACATGATTATCAACTATTAACAAAAAACAAACAAACAAACAAACGTGAAAATTCATCTGTTTTAGGTGAAGTTGCCGCTCGACTCCTTGCAGTTATTTTACTAACATTTCATGACTAGAAGAATGGTTTAACATTAGACAGAAAAACAAGATGTACGCCAATTTCCTTTCATAAGATAATGTAAGAATAGTTGAGTAACCGGCAGTGGTATAGGGCCTAGTAATGTTTGATGCATTTTCTTCGTGAAATCAATCCGCAAATAGTGTCCGACGCACAACCCCGTATCCCCCGTCCTTGGTCTATATCTACCTGTCCTCGTGACAATGTTCATCGAATTTACACCTAAAATTCGAAGTAATCTATAAAAGAAGGAAACTATACACTAGTAGTTTACCGATGAACCGATGAAACCGATGAAAGTTTTCTGTATCAAGCAGGAAACTCTTTAGTCAACTGATTATTATCGCCAATTATTTAGCTGAATGATATAGAAACTAAGTGCACACCCGGATACAGCCTAGGCCCGAAAAACGAAAAATGGCAACTCGTCTGTCGCTGGCCAACTGTATTTAGAACTGTTGACTGACGGTGATTTAGCAGCTTTACTTGAAGAATATTTGTAGAGCCTCATAGTTTACTCCGCTCTTCTTCTTGATAGTGCAATATCTCTGAATTCGTATTTACCCGTACTATGTACTGGGGTTCCTTCTTTCTCTTCCCCGTTTCCTTCCCGCCACCACCCCCTCCCCCCTCTCTCTCTCTCTCTCTCTCTCTCTCTCCCGCTCTGTCTTTTTATCTCTCTATTTCTTCTCTGTCTCTTTCTTTCCTCCTCTCTCTGCCTGTCTCTCTCTCTCTTTATTTCCTTATCTCTCTTTCTCTCTCACTCTCTCTCTTTCATTTTCTTCGGGTGTGAACGGGGTGTGTGTGGGGGGGGGGGGGATACACGGATGGGGGTACTTTGTTCTCTGGTTGTACTGCAATTTTTAAAGGCTTTTTAATATGTACGTATGTGTATTATGTCGATGTCATGTTATGTTTTGTTTTTTGGTTTTTTTTTTCCTGATCTTTTACATTCTAAATGTGATAATTTGTAATTTTCCATTTCACTCTTTTTGATGTTTTTACTCATGTTTTTGATATGAACTACGCAATATCTTTGTAAAATCCCGGAATGAATTTCCATGTAAATTTGGATGAAATAAAGATTGAATTGAATTGAATTGAATTGAATTGAATTGAATTGATGCCGTGAGTAAAAAATAATCAATAAAATTAGCTTTATTTGAGATTAGTTTTATGTTCAGAGACATTTACAAGGTACGTGACAAATTAAAAGAGTTTAATTTCGGCTTGTGCATCACCGAGCACAGTGTTTCGTTCAACTCGGTCCCTCATCATGCTCATAGCTTATTCCGGTTTTTTTTTTCCGTGTATCTAGAAATACTGATTTCCTTCATCATTGACAATATGCACAATCAGGAAGCAGAGGTTTAACAAAAGTGAAATTTAGCCCATTTTCATTGATGATTTTTGTTCATTCTACTGTGTGAGTTATTGTCATGAAACTTTATACACATTCAGGAGGTCACTAACTACCAGGAACCTATGCCAAATTAAATATTCTATATGGCACGGAGCAAGGACAAAGCTCTTAGAAAAAATGGTGCTAATTAGAACCCTTTTTGTCCCATTTGGAACTTTTAAAGATTCTTCAAGGAACCATTAAAAGCCTAAAAGGTTCTCTAAAGGGTTCTAAAGGGGTCTTTATAACCATTATTGGTTGCACAAGGAACCTTTCGGGGTTGTTGAAAATATAAAGAACCCTTTATAGAAGCCATTTTTCTGGAGGTTCTGAATACGGGACAAAAAAGTTTCTCACTGGCACATTTTTCTTCTCAATTCAATTTCTCGCACAATTTTCTCATCTCTTTTCTCACTGAAGCATAACACATGAAGATTTTCACGAAACTAAAATCAGACGACGATCCCCTTTTCCAGTCCCACATGCGCACTGAAGCATGAACTTTCAATGAAATTCTCTGGGATCATTGATATACATATACCAGTCATACAGATATACTTAAAATGATATGATTTGAGACAGTGCACAAATATAAAGCAATACTTAAGTCATAATTTTTAACATGGTGATATGTTGTTTTTATTGTGTTTATTCAACCGTGAATTAATATGTATCATTTGCAAAAGTCGGAAACATCCTTCAAAAACATGAATTCCTTCGCATTACATTGAATTTAACACGCAAAAGATGTCAAAACTGCAGTTTTTTCAATTTTCACATTGTGCTCACTCAAGCGTGAAATTTGGCGCACAAGTCATTTGTTATTTAAGGAAGCACATAAAACGTTATGTTGCATAGTAATATTAAACACTGAAAATTGAAATTTGTTCCACTTTAATTGAATCAAAGTTATGACATGAGGCTTGTGAACTTTAAAAAGTGACCATTTTGCATTTAGGGCATGTTCACTGAAGTGTGACTGAAGGATTTCCCTGAATTTTACATCAAATGTAGCTGAGAAGTAATGTCACATGTGTATGTATATATTCAGATTTTCTCAAAGGTTCCTGATTAAAAAATTACAGATTTGTTTTAGGGGGTCATATTTTAGTTGTTTAGCTCACTCAGAAAAAAAGTTTTTGATCTAGTATTGGAAAAATAGATCGGTCACCTTTTTGTCTTTCTATACAGAGGTACAAGGACAAAACGAGCAATCTTTTCACGCACCAATTTAACATTTTAAAGTAGTCCTTCCAAAATATGTCTCTTCTTAGTAGATTTGCGCATAGTTCTTACACTTTTATTTTCACAAAAAGTTGTTGATAGTACTGTCGAATTATACTTGGGTCATACGTACCTAAAACTGAGACCTCGTGGCAAAGCCTTAAAAGTAAATTACTGGCAATTCTGCTGCCAATTTACTGTAAATTCCTACATTAATTATTTACAGTTATTATTACAGAGTTTTGTGAAACATTGCCTTACTTTGAAATAACATTAGCTCATGTTACATAATGCAGATTTTGACGCATGTTCTAATGAAGTTAATGATGTTCTACCTCTCGAGGTCCTCAAAGATGATTTTCTCTTTAGTGAACATTTGATAATGTTCTTGAAGGCATGTCTAAATCGAGAGTTTCTCCTGGCATAAACAAGAGGATTAATAGCTCCATTTAAAAGCCAAAACGTTTCTGAACTTCTTTTCACAATTATCCACGTTGTCCAGTTGATAAAGGAAAATGCTTTGATTCCCTCAAAAAAGTATCTTGTTGCTGTTGGCAACCAGCATACTATAAATAAAACAATTATGATTCCGATGGTTTTGGTAGCTTTCAATTGTATATTGTCGTCACTGTTCCGACTTTCGAAGGTGCTGAGTTTTTTATTGCCAAGTGCGACTGCTTTTTCTCGCTCAGTCTGCATGTCTCGCCAGTGTCGTCTCGCGATCCTGTAGATGTGTAGGTAAACTAAAGTAATGACGAGAAAGCCCAATGTCAAGAGAATAAAAGAAACAAAAGAAAAGATAAATGATGCTCTCGATTGCATACAGACAGGACGCAAGGGATTTTCGCCACTTCCTTTCAGGATGGCGCTAGCACCTATCAACAGGCTGCTAGCCCATATGAACACTTCAAGACACACGATTCGTCGCATAGTGACTATTTCTCGGTATCGAAGCGGCTTCGCCACTCCGATATATCGCTCGAAAGTAATCGCCATAATGTGAAAGAATGAAGCAGCTGCACAAGCATACGTGAGAATGAAAAAATACTTTCGAGTTCCAATCGAACAGGTATATCGATTTTCCACGATTACGGCGTAGATCGATGGTGGATACGCGAAAAGCGGGAAAAATAAGTCAGTCATGGCAAGAGCGGCGATCAAGACGTATGTCGGCTGTCGGAGGTTTCTCTCGCGGCATACAGCAAGAACGACGAGTGAGTTTCCACCTACATTGAGTATCCACAAGGGTGCATGGATGATGAAAAGAATGGTGATGTACACTGGAGTAACCATACCTGTGATATAGTCAGATGCATTATATGTCATTGGTTCCTCCACTTCCACAAGATATTCAGAAGCTGTCGTGGAAGCGGCCATGTCTGATGAGTGTTGTATCAATCACTGACACTAACCGAACATTGACCTACTTCATACTAAATGAAGTTCATACAAAATACTGCCACAATCATCTAAGGTACATTCCATGCAATCAAAGTTCACAGGTGTATACTTTCACATCATGGTAAGGTAGATTGTCCAGTATAACTTCTGTCCTCATCGCACCTTCATAACTATATGCTCTTCCGGAATTTCGTTTCCATCTAGTGAAAGTCCGGGATATAACAGTATCACATTGACATCAACCATACCAGTTATCCTGCCTGCAACCGCGAATATTTCAGCCACAACGAAGGTCAACTGTATGTTTTATAACCGTTCCGGCATTTATTAATTAGTTTTCACCATACAAACATATGGTAAAGACATGGTTTTAAAAACTATGCCGTTCCTCTTCATGACAATGTAGGATTGTTGACTCGGATTGTTGCAGTGCAATCAAATTTTGTTTATCACGTAGCAATCAACTTTGTCTCCATCACTGCTCGCAGTCCTTACACGACTTTGCGCATCATACTACACTGTTTCTTCCTGATATTCTTAAGTTGAATTTTAACTTAATAAAAACACGTGGCAGCGCGTGCTTATAAGTCAAAATTTGTAAGCACGTTCCAAACACAAGACATCTGTTTTGTTTCGCGACAAACCATTAATACATACTGTAAACCAACGAAGAATTCAGATAAGGCACTGATGAGGAGGGAGGCAATTGTTTATGATGATTCATGAAGTGTTGGAAGTTATTCCCTTCTATAATATATACATGTATTCATTAACACTTCTGACGCGTTGTAAATGTATCTTGCATGGCCGTTGATCTCTAAAAATTAGCCACTAAGTTATTCGAATTAAACGGTATATGAAGAGGAAACTCACAAAAGTATATGGAACATCACTAAGTAAGGTTTTCTCTCAAATTACCTTCACTGCCACGACTGTGATCCCTGCTCCACACTGATAACTCCACCTAGCGTCTCTTGCTTCTCGATTGCACCAAAAATTGGCAGATTGCCGGTTTTAATGATTCATAATGTCAGCAAAATGCTGCAATCCTCGAAGGTATGTTGAAGAAAACATTTTGTCACCCAAACATTTGATTGTGGGTAAGAATATGTAAGCATAACTTTCATGCTGCATCAATCAGTATCAAATTACCTTTTGCTATAGCGAGTTGTAAAGATTTTGTATTCCGTCTTGACCTCACGAAAATATCAGATATCATTATTTAGTGATACATTTCGTGCGAGTAGGCCTACTGATATAATGGAAAAATAAATCCAAACCAATTCCTGTCAGATATGGGAAAATCAAATCCAAACCAATTTCTGTCAGATATATGATTCGAGGATGACAAACCCTACCATAAGTACCGTCTATTCCTTTGATTCTTTGTGATCAATAGACCAACTGTTGGTTGAATTACAATGTCGCAGTATCGATCACGTATGCATACTTAACGACATAATGTTCATGCCGGTGAGACCGTACCTTTCAGTTTCTGGAGGAGTAATAAGGAGTATTGAGGTTGATTACTCCATATAATGATGATATAAATGGAACCGCTTAACTGTGTTGATCTCCAATTCTGCTCAAAGCACGAAAGCAATCACATTTCTATAATAAAACCACAATTATAAATCACGGCAAAGTGATAAGTTTCCAAGGATTTTCAGCGAGGAGAGCACTTGTGTTTCCCTCTATGACCTGTATCACAGGCCCCACGGTATGGTATGTTCCTTGGCAACCTCCCCGGGCTCTCAACCCGCAGGAGTAAGGCAGGTTTCCTGGTGATGTATGTAAGTAATATTCCGACGGAAATAAGACGTTAAAATGTATTTATATGTTTGAGTCAGGGGTGAAAACAGCCCTGTCAGAAGTTTAGCGGTTGAAGCAATCCATCAAGCCTCTCCTGCTACCTTGGAAATCAAATCCGACTACCAGCTAACCCAGTTATTTGAAGGTAACGAGTATTTGACAGTAAATGAGTAGGCGTATGATGTATCTAAGAACGTCAAAATATCACTTCTTGTCACGGTTATGATTTTGCCTTTTACAAAAAGTCATAATCTACGAGATTAAGATTAAGAAACGTGATCAAATAAAGTCATTGTCGTTTCTGTCTCCAAGGTAAGTAATGCAGTTATAGTTGTCTGTAGAAGAACCAATTTCGAAATGAAGGCTGCTCGCAGCAGCAGAATCGGCATTCCACTGGGAAAGGAATCAGAAAGTATATACGTCTTCTTATTTCCTCGCAAATATTAGTATTACCTCGGGTCACCAGTTATTCATACACTTGAATTAAGTTCCTGATATGTTGTACTTAGGATCGTATTTCACAAAGGAGAATATCGTGTAACTTTAGAGTATTAAGGAAATACAATACGATGAAGAAGAATCCATCAAGTGCTATTATATCGTGTCAAATTCTGGATGCAATTAAGTTCACAAAAAGTCACGAGTTCAAAATTATAAAGTCACAAACTGAAGAAAAGAAGAGAAATCAATAGCGTGGATTTCAGTGTCAGCGAGTCGAAGAATTTCTTTACTTTCCCCGATTCAGAGATTTCATCAAAAATTTTGTAGAGTAGAATCTTCATACTCACAAGCAGCAGTCATGCACATCGATAGAAGAAAGTGGATACCTCAGGAAATCTGGGAAATCCAAGTCCTCATAGAACAATGTCTCCTCCTTGATTATATAGGTCCTTGAAAGTATTATCAAAATAGAAAGATTCAAATAATATGAATTCTTGAAGTGTCTGTAAGCATCAATAAAAACACTAATGATTCAGATCTGCATGAGGAAGTGTAAGCAGGGATATCCACACACTGACTGAGGGCTGATTTTTCGCATCTGACACAGAAACTTCACTTGACTTGTCGTGCCTATTTCCTACACGTATGACGTCATACATGAATTTTGTGACCTAGACGTCGTTCACACTCACGTCATTAGAGCGCTCCAGTGCAGCGTGCAGCGCTCTCGCCTATGGCTCTCGCACAGAGAGTGCTCTAGGACACCTGTGGTGTAAACACACACCCGTTTCAGGAATCGCCCAGTGAGCGCTTTGAAAAACAGTCACGAAAACCATAATGTCTTCAGTAACGGTTCCTCGCTAGGCGCTTCAGAACCGCTCTAAGGCCCAATTTACAATCACTTTCTAGAGCGCTCTAGCCTGGAACGCTCCAACCGGGAGCGCTCTAGAAAAGTGAGTGTAAAAGTGGCCTAACGGGCTAGTTTGCAGGCACAAAATACGTTATAAAATAGGGATCGTGTAGTTTAGCTGCTCCTGACCCGTGCACAAACCCTGATCAGTAGAAACATGTTATATAGTCTGATAATGAGACTAACTGAGCGCTATAGGAATCATGTAATTTTGCAATTTCTTACCCATTCTAGTTTTTGACGTATTTAACGGGCAACCGGAATGAAGTTCATTTCAATAAAGAAGAGTTTTTAAAAATTCAAACAAAACAGTGAAAATGTGATGAAAATTTTGGCTTTTTTTTTTTCTCTCGCAAAACGGTTAATCACTAGAGGTGCCGATCGGGGGGCAAATTAAGGAGAAGATATCATTCCCCCCCCCCCCAATAATTTCCAAATTTTAAAAAAGAGAGAGAAAAAAAGAAAAAGAAAAAGGAAAGATTTAAAGGAAGAAGGAAATTGAAAAACAGGGGGATACAGAAAAGAAAGAAAATGGGAAACGGGGAAGCGCTCGCTCGCTTCGCTTGTTCGCATTTAAGTATCTTAACCAATGTTAATGCCGAACATAATTCCTATTCTTATGAAAGAAAATCGGTTTGCCTCTTGTGTCATCTAATGTTATTATCATTTTTCTACTCAGAATGTTTGTAATATAACGAGGCCTAAATATCCAAGAATTCGAGCGGCAAGTTGATCCACTTTTAGTAGATAACGGCCTAGATTTAAAAAAAAAATCCCATTTTTTCGCTACTCTCGCTCGTGAAGGCTAGAAACAAGATGATTTCAGGCAGCAAGCAGCTTATTTCAACAGTGAGATATCAAAATCATATTTGGGCAGCGAGGTGGTTGACAAATTTACAAAAACCATCTGCTCTATTTTATGGTTTCCGAAGGCAAGAGTCATATTCGGCACACATGTGATCGAATATTTCATTTGCATATTTTATACACTGTTATAGGCTTGTAGTGTCTTTTGATGACGAAATAAACGCTTCTACCATTAGAAAAAAAAAATATTTTTCCTTGTTCGCTGCATGCGCTTCCTCGTTTGATATTGATGGTTTTGAAAAGCCAACGCTTTCGGCAAGTGAGGTGACCGAATATTAAGGCTCGCAGTGTAATTTGCTGGAGGGGTTACTGTCTTCTACCATTAAAAAATTGTATTTTTTTAGCTTTTAGCTTTTAGCTTCCATTTCTTCAGAATCATAAAAAGTTCTTTCTTTCTCACACATGCACACATTGTATCAATATGCCTACAGCACTTCATTTATTTGATGTACGATAAAAAGCATTGTAGATAAAATGCCTTGATTAAGGGCATAAGTGCCGTGCTGGGGATCGAAGCCCCAACTCTCGCGTCTCCAGTCAAGCGCCTTAAACCACTGGATCAGGGCAGCCCCATCTAAGTCGCGCTTTAGGATTTGAATAATTTAAGACTTGCGCAGCACTTTATTTTGTTCATTTTACAAGTGAACCACGTCACAAAAAGTGCCTAAGGAAATATAACTAAGAAGGAATAACTCTTGACGTATAGTATTTGGTTTCATATCCTGGATACCAAGGCCGTATCAAATGTTTAGACTGCCTTAGCAAATCCACGTCTACGCTGCAAGCATCTGATGAGAAATAGAATTTTAAATAATATCGAGGTTACTTCCTCATGTAAAATTCCATTAAAAGTTTGGGCTATCACTGTGCATATCGGTGTTCCGCTTCTATCGTTTCTATACTGCCTGTGCTGGATTAATGTCTTTCTCTTTGATGACACTCGATTTTTTTTTTTTAATATTGAACAGCTAGAGCTAAAGCCAATCTTGAGTTCTCCAACCTCCAAGGCCAAGGCCAAGGCCAGGGCATGGAAAGCCAAGGCCCAAGACATGAAACCTCAAGGCCAAGGCCAAGGCCAAGGCATTTATCAAGAAATATAAGAAAAGGGATCAAATAACAAAGGAGGATCACCATGATCACGCATGCACAAAAGAATCATAAACACATGAGACTTTGACATTCCAAGTAATGTTTATCTGAAGACATAGTATCTGTTACCTGTAAAAAAGGAATTATTTTATGTATGAGAGGCATCTGAGTATCCAAATCGTACTTGGAATACAGCAAATATACAGTGAAATGACCTTCCCAAAAGATTTTTTCACCAGTTATACATTGCTTTGCCTGAAGTGTCGCTTCCACTGATACCAAATGTACGTTGAAGTTTTTTTCTAGTTCAGAGTCTAAAGTATGTAAAATAATTTTGTAAAACCTTTTTCCTGTTTCACTCCACTTCAGAGCAATAAGCAGTTGCACAATCTGGCAATCGGTATGTACATAATTATGGCTACAGATAATTATGGATGAAAATGTTTGAAATTATAAAGCATAAACTTTAAATGCTCAAGTCTTTATCCGAACAGACTTCAAAATTTTCTCCTTCCTGGAAACCAGAATAAAAGATATAAACTACATTGTACACAAGGTTTCAAAACTCAAAACAAAAACTACTATAAACAGATAAACTCTATGTCAATCCGACATCTGCTAAACTTTATAAAAGTATAATGATATATGGAAAACATGTAGGCAGCACATTCACTGGTCTTTGCAATACTCACTACCCTCGTAGGGTCCAACTCCCCCCCCCCCCTCCTCTCTTTTTCTCTACAAGGAAATAAAAAAGATTATTGGTGACAAGAAGAAATACAATCAGACAATGGCAGTGTAAAACATTCATTGGTTTCTGTAATGTGCACTTACCCCAGGACCCCCACAGGGATGTAACATATTAAAATTTCCATTTTCATGATTAAAAAATGAAAGGAATTTTTCAAAACTGTTTGGAAGTATTATGCAAAACAAATCATAGAGATTCTAATTTCTGTTATAAATGATACTCCATCATCATCATCACCTTCATGATATTTTCATTGTTGTTTTTATTCATTATCGTTATCATTATCATTGTTTAATATCATTATTATTATTATCATTATAATATTATTATTATTATAATTATCATCATCATTACTATTATTATGTTTTTATTATCATTATTACTGTTTTTGTAGTTGTTACTTTGTAATTACTATCATCATCTTCTAATATTAACCTAAAATTTGGTGGTACACTGTACATGAATTTCCCAAGCCTGTGTTATGACTGCATACAACTTAGGCATTGAAAACCTGGCTTTAAGGCGCCTTAAGGCCAAGGCCGAGCATTAAGGCACTACAACACTGGTTAGTTGTTAAGGCAGTGAAAAAAGCAACATAATAGCTTTAGTTTCATTTTTCATTAGTGCCTTATGACACTAATGAGTTCATGAAAAAACATGAAAGGGATCAAAGCAATCGAGTATCAGAAAATTTTGCATTTTAGGCCCTTCAAAAACCCTCTAACAAAGATTTTCGCCCCTGTAAGAAAGTAAACGAGAAAGAAGTTTACAACAATCACTAAGTATAACAACATCAAGCAATAGATAGGGCTTTATGAGGTCAAAAAAGAGATGGGGTGTATATAGCCACCAATTTCAGCGATAGGACAGCACCAAATGCTCTTACTATGTGCTACTAATGATTCTAGGAAAATTACTCCCTGGAAAAATCACCCCCCCCCCCTCGGACAATTACCCCTGGACAATGATCTCCAGGACCCCCCCCCCCCCCCGGATAATACGTTATTCGTCATTTCAATCAGCCACTTCCTGAGATGCTATCGTCCGGGATGGGGGATCATTCTCATTCAGAGGTAATTGTCCCAGGATGTGGACTTTCCGAACAGATGAGGGGGGGGGGGGGTTAACGATCTGACGTGACTATCAGAGGGGATTGGGGATGATTGTCCTGGGACTAATTTGTTCTTGGGATGATTGTCCTGGATGGCATACTGTCGGGGTGGGGGTAATTGTACTGGGGGTAAATGTCCCGGGGGTAAATGTCCAGGGGGTGTTTGCCTGTATGGTGGTAATTTGCCAGGGGGTAATTGTCCGGACAGTACACGTCTATACGACCACATGACTTCTATGTTTGTTCTATACTGTCTCTTGGCTGCTGAGTGCTATCATGGACGTATCACAGATCTATGGTCATGGATGTGCTATATGAAGTCAAAATGTTTAATTATGTCCAGCCGTGCATGCCTTTGGTTCAGAAGAGCTTGACAAGGTCCGAATATACCGCATACATAATATGATTGTTCTCAAGTGAAACTTTTTGAGAGAAGGGGACTCACCCAAACCCAGCCCTGACCATGCTGACACTGAAGACCATCGATTTTTTAATCTCACTTTTTACCTTGTGTGTGAACGCCCCTACTTTAATAGAGTGTTCCTCACTGGATCGCTCTTAAAGGTGAGTGTACACGGGATCTAGGACTGTTGTTGCGTACACTCATTATTTTTTTTTTCTTTCAACTTAACATCAAGGGTATTTCCTCATCAAAGATGGCATTGTGCCAGAATGAGAATATACGAAACCTTCTAATTTCTTATATAAAATATATCTGTCACGCATACGGACGTAAAGCATATAGAAAGAGAATCGTACAATATGCGGTCAAAGGAGACAATAGTTAGTGACGTAAAGATCATTAACAGCCCGACCATGAGCGTAAGGTGATAAAGCCCGCTGCACACTATACGATCCGTCTGCGATCCGATTTTGGAAAAAAAAAATTGTCATAGCATTTGATACGGACATTCAAACATTTTAAATCTTAATGATCACAGTTTTGAATAGTCGTAGGAATACAAAAATCGAAATTCCGGGCTACTACTAGCAGGGGCGTAGACAGCGGGGGGGGGGGGGGGATGAGGGGTATGCATCCCCCCACCTCACAAGGTGGGGGGATGACATGTACAATCATCCCCCCAGGTTTTAGGGAAGGATGTTTGCTTACATTATCATTATAACAACAACAACAACAACAACATTATTATTATTATTATTATTATTATTATTATTATTATTATTATTATTATTATCATTATTATTATTAATTATTATTATTATTATCAATTATCATTATTCTTATTTATGTAGTTATTTATATTACTTTTGGGTAATTTCGGCGCCGTCTCAGTTTTTCTGAAGTTGTGTAATAACAAAATTTAAAAAAAAGATAAATAGCGTGATGTAAATATGCAATAATGTGTATGTCAGTCCATATTCTATATACGCTTGTCACGATGCGTAGATCTTCAATTTACAGAGGCGGCGCTCCCGGGGGGGGGGGGGGGGGGGGGGCAGGGTGCACAGTGTCTCCCCCCCTCCCCCCACTTTTCGAAGCACCCGAAAAGTGCCCCTTTTTCCCAACAAAATTGCCGCCTTTCAAACCTGTTCAGTGCCCTTCTTTTATCTTAGAAGGGCCCATTTTCTTTGTTGATCAAGTGCCCTTTCGCTTTCCAATATGTGTCGCTTTTCGTTTCAGATAAGTTACCCTTCTTAAAATCTACAGAAATGCGCTCTTTTATGCCTTTCCCTTTTAATAGCGCTCTGTTCCCTTCTGAGAAGTGCGCCTCTTACACTTCAAATGAATGTCCCTTTTAAAATGTGATTATTATCCCCTTTCACTACCTCTTTTCGTTTTTCACAGTGCAATTTCTCTTCTGCAGATTGCCCCTTTTCACCCCTGATAAGTGCCCCATTTGAAATCTGATACATGCCCTCATTTACTTCTGATAAGTGCCCCTTTTCCTTTCTAGTATGTCCAATTTCTGCATCTGTTCATGTAAGATAAGGGCAATTAGCGCCATTTTTGTTTTCTGATAGTGTCCCTTTTCCATTCGGGCAAGTGCTTCCCACAACTGTAATTAGAAGGAACGGTGCCCCTTTATTGGGGGGTATTTTTCTACTTTTTCTTTCTAAAGCTCGCTCGCTACGCTCGCTCGTACTTATGATATTTCACTCAAGGCAGTTCAAGTGTGTTGTAACCATAAAGTCTTCTATGTTCTCCTAAGTTCCTGATGGTATTGTGCTCAAAACCCCATTCAATTTTAATATTTTCTCTGATAAAAAATGATCGGTAGCTATGAGACCTCACTAATGCATTTAAACATTATAGCTTTGTCACTATATGGAAAACTATATACAGAGTAAATGGAAGAAATTTACAATGGAACACGACTAAAATGAATTTCCGGAAGCCTTTATCATTATAGGCCACTCGAAATATACTGCAAATACCATGCCCTTCAGCAAAAATACCTAGCAATTTTTGTTCGCTCGCTTCGCTCGCTCACAATTGAATAAGACAGAGCAGTATATAATAATAGTGCAAAGTAGTTCGTGTAAAAGTATGTCAAAATGCACTTTAAAAGTGTGTTAAATAGAATGCAAGGGTATATTTTCCTTCTCGTGTTCAGCTTTTGTAAGGGCCCCCTTTTTTCCCCAAAAGTGCCCTTTTTCGCTAGTGCCCCCCCCCCCACTTTGAAAGACGCTCCGCCGCCCTATCTATTTATGTCTGTGCATTCGGGTGTGGGTGTGTGTGTATGTGTGCGTGTGTGTGTGGGTGTGAGTTGTGGGGGTGCGTGTGTGTGTATGTGTATCTGTATACGAAATTGATCCTCGATTTCTCGTGAACGGCAAATCATCCCCCCCAGGTGTAAGAACCTGTCTACGCCACTGACTACTAGCCTCCCTGTAGGAATGAAAGCGAACTCAATTCCGAATCGTAGTGACGTCATCAGAGCAGTTAACCAAAATTTCGATTTTAGTATTCCTATCATTATTCTTAACTTCATATAAGGTAATTCCACTTATTTAAACCTTCATATTTAATGCTAAATGCCATATGTTCGAACATCGGGTCGCAGTCGGATCGTATAGTGTGCGGCGGGCTTTTAAGAACCCATTATTCAGAAAAAGCTTTCGCATTGATCGGTTCGCTTTCATGGGGATATCCAATGTAATATTGGAAACGAACTGGCAAAAAGCTAATGTCTGGAAGAAGGAAATGAAAGTTAGAATGCCGTAACTGAAAGTGAATCATATGACATGTGGCTTGTGTATCATGTATCTCGAACTAACCTCATTCTGTCATTTATGGGTTAATCATCTATTCTTAATATAACATTAAAATGTATCTTTCTTTTCTTAAAAATGGAGGGGGGGGGGGGCTTAATTGTATAAATCTACATGCATGTCATTTAAACGATAGAACAATTTATGTAGAATCTTTCGAAATATTTGAGTTAGAAATAATGCAGTACATTCTAAAATGATCTTTCATTTAAAACAAAGGAATCCTACTTTATCCTAAGAACAGTCTTTAAAGTTTACTTATATCTGCCTATTCATTGCAATACACTCCCTCCTAAGGATTCATGAGCTAATGATTAATTTAATAAGGATTTTTGTTTCTCTACCTCTCTTCCCCTCTCCCCCTCTCTCTATCTCTTATTCTATATGCGTGTGTATCATTCTCTTTCTCACTTCTTTCATTTCCTTCCCCTCTCCCCCACTCTTAAACATTCCGGGTCAGATTGACCGGGAAAAGAGTCCGTTGGGGCCACACTCCGTTCTGGGTCAAAAAATGACCCGGATAGGGTCATGAAGACTTGTTTCTGGGTCACATTTGACCTTCCGGGCCATTTTTACTCTGTTCCTGGTCATTTTTTACACGGAACGGGATGTGGCCCCAACGGACTCTTTTCCGGGTCAAGTCTGACTCGGAATTTTTAAGAGTGCCCCCCCCCCCCTCTTCCTGGAAGCGTCGTGGTCTGGTGGTTCTGACTCTCGTCTTTCAATCAGAGGGTCGTGGGTTCGAATCCCACCCATGGAGTTACTTTCCTTCAGCAAGAAATTTATCCACATCGTGCTGCACTCAACCCAGGTGAGGTGAATGGGTACCTGGCAGGAATTCATTCCTTGAAATGCGCGCTGTAAAATGCTGCCGGGCTAAAGCTGGGGTAATAATATCCAAGTCCTTTGGAAGCGCATAGAGACGTAATAATGTGATATGCGCTATACAAGAACTATATATTATTATTATTATTATTATTATTATTATTATTATTATTATCATTATTATTATTATTATTATTATTATTATTATTTTCATTATTATTATTATTATTATTATAATTATTATTATTCCTGTTTCTCGCTTTTATACTGAAGGACAAACTCATCCTAAATAAATTTCTATACTATACTCACACTCGAAAATAAACTCTCTTTATATAAAAGGATTAGAGGATATTTACTGGAAGACCTCAATAAATAGACGAAGCAATTCATATTTAGTAATTGTATTTATTGCACGTTGTAAGAACTTTTAAAAATTCACAACAAATGTAGAAAATGCATTCGATTTGATCGTCAATATTCCAAGACACATAAACGTGGTGAACACATTGGCCTATCCCTTGTATACCTTTTCCCTTGCATAGTAAGCGTAACAAGAATTCCAAAACTTTGCAGAAAGGAAAAACACTGTTCAGACCTTGCAAACAGAGAAAAATTATTTTGGAAGACTGCAAATTATGCCCATAACATGACATTGTAATCACAAATTTCGTTAACCCATTCGTGGCAGAGGTCCACATTTTGTGGTTTGGCCTAATATCTTTTGATGCAAAGTTCTAAAAATCATACCAAATACATGAGCAAAAAGAGCAAAAAATTCTACACAAACTGAGCCCATTTTGGTTGCGTCAATATTTGCTGTTTGATGCTGAAAACTTTTAAAAGGAAAATAAGCATTAAAATCCTTAAATTGGCAATGTGATAGAAAGTTTAAAATCACCGTTTTCCCCTGCAAATTGGCAACTTTTTGACTTCTCAAATTTCTGTCAATTTATATTCATTTCAGATACATGACGTTTTATAAGAAAAATGTAGCAATAAAATAAGAATGTTGGTGTTGCCAATTTGAAGAATAAAAGCTGATCAAATTAGGCTTTAAATAATTCCTGTCACGAATGGGTTAACGCAGCTCATTATGCCCATTGCAAAGATGAGTTGGCATCGGAATGAAAAATAACATCACATAAACATGATTAAGGTTTGCTGTATTACCATAACACTGTTACAAACCTCCCGATCATTCTGAATTTGGAGGAAAGAATCTGAATTTCGACCATTTTAAGCTCTTGTTTCGATATGATTTTCCTATTTTTCTTGATAAATTTACAACACATTCCTATTGGGAATGCCGTTTATTTTCTAATTTTTACTGAAATCATTCCTATTTTTCAGTCAGAAAGGTTGTGAGGTCTGCTGTTATATTTCTCTTGTTGCTGAGAGAAGAACATTTCGTGTCATCAGAATGAGCTCGTAACACACTTCGTCGGCTCAGTATATACTTTTGCATGTGCATATTTCTTTTCTTTCCAAGATGAAAAAATTAGAGTACCGATAAAAATATAGACAAAAACTAACAGTCCTGTTGTTCCAGGCAAGGCTACCTCATCATAAAATGGTATAATAAATACCATTAATGTTTTAATATATGATTAATTCGACCTACGGTAACCCACTTTCTAAAGAAAAAAAAAATACACCATGAATCTTTTCTTAGTGAACATATAGGTGAAGCTACAAGCGTTTCATCTCGGGGGATAGGAGGGGGCGTTTTAGGTGAGAAGGGGGAGGGGGGGGGGGGGAGGTGCGATGTGCTCAAAGGAAGGGAAGGGAGAAGGAATAACAAATTGTTTTTATTTGTTTACTTTCAGTCAATGAACACTATGCACATGATTATTTTGGGTTTTCTGTATTCTAATCCTTTTCATATATTTTGTAATCGATTAGGTTGTAAAACTGAAGCTATGATGTATTCCTGTTAATGGGATATTAGTTTGTCAAATTGAATGTAGATGTACTCATGTTATTGAATCAGTCTGCAAAATGTACGATTTCTGGTTGTTGTTGTTGTTATTATGATATATTCATGTATAGTTTCGTTCGTTCACTGAATGAAATATAATCTTCTTCTTTAAATTGAAAAAATATATATTCTCAATAAAAGTATCTTTAAGAATCTTGGTTATCTATACCATTTTTAAATCCAATCTTGAGGTAGACGAATCTTCGTGAGCTAAGGAAAACGCTACTGAATTGAGTGAATAATTATCTTCTCTTCACATTAAAGATATATATTGCTCACATCAAAACAGGTACCAGTCTTGGGAGGGTACAGAATGTTTAGGGTAGTACATTAAAATGATTTTTTTTTGTTTGTTTTTTTTGGTCTGTCTCCATGATCCGACCCTTTTCTTGATATTCATTGTGAGAATGCACATCACATTCATCATGAAGAAAAATGCATTTACTTACCGGTACTTCTGTAGTTTTGCATATGATGATTACATATTAAGAGAAGTGACGTGGAGGTATATACATAATCTGGTTAAAATCTCTTTTAATATGGTCCAACAATGATTACAGAAAATCAAAATAAACACAAAAGGGGTAACAATGTGAACAGTCATTCTTTTCTTAAAATGGAGCCACGAGCAATTGCGAATTATTTACATACATCTTGATATGACATAATTCATCCGAACATTCTATCACATTATATTTCCAGAATTAAAAATTTTTTGGTAATGAAGCTGCGAATAAAAAAAGTGGCACAATCAGGGTCATAAATTACTCTCTTAATTTTACACGGTAGTCTCTCTATCCATGATGTTGATATTAGTCCCAAATTCATTTGTCTCAGAGTCCGACCTATGAACGATACCATTCATCTCAAACTTAATTTCTGCATCTCTTGAAACATGCCCATTCTGCCTCCCATAGTGGTTACTATGGTTACGATTACGCTGAGCGTATGGTGATCTGCTCCCTTCATCTTCCAGTCCATACACCCAGCCTTTGCCACTAAATACGTCCTTCGTGTAGATACCATGATATTTGTTTATGTCTTCGTTGCTATGGACACCATGTGGATGATGACTGTCGTTGCCATGAGGTATACTGTTCTCCATAATGATGCGAGAGTCACTTGGTGACATGATATCTCTCCTGTAGCTCCTCCTCCTTCCACGACCACCATCCTCCAAGCCACCTCTGTCATCAAACCCGCCATCTTCCACCCTCCCTCCTCTCAGTCCTCCCTTTTCAAGCGATGCTTCCGTCTCCTTGGCAGACATGGCTGACGTTGTTTCCCGAAGTATCATCAGTTGACGCTCATTCTCTGATGAAGCGCCCTCAATCTCCTTGTCATCAATATCCTGGTTGGGTTTATTTTGACGGTCAGGTCGTAAGAGAAAGAGGATACAGGCAGTCACGATAGGTGGGATACCAGAACAGATAAAGGCGATGGTGTAAGTACCCGTCATGTCGTAGATCAGTCCTATCAAGGGAAAGCAAGAAAAGAAAGCCAGACAGAGAGAAATAGATATGAATAAAGTGGGATTGAAGGAGAGAGATAGAGGAAAAACGTAGAGAGATAGAAAAGAGAAAGAGAGAAGAACAGTCTTGTAAGATTTTATTGCAAATCATAACCATGATTTCATCGTTAAAAGAAAGAAAATGAGCGCAATACATGGGCGATTCCACATGGGCGATTTGCCCCGATGATAATCGCCTATGCATGCATTGATAACCCAATTCCTTTAGATTATTCTGTCATAAAAAATCATACAAATTACTGGTCAATAGGGAAGCATATACAACAGGCATAACCCTACAGTGGGAATAAAAGGGTTCTTTGATGTACAGGTATACAATTAGGCTAATGCATAACAAAATGGTTTGCAAGGTCTTTTACACAATTCGATAGTAAGTCTGTAGATGGCGCTTTTCTGATATCTACGTGATAGCAGATCAATTTTCTTTCCTGCAATTGAAGTATTCCATGTGCTATCCTTGAACGGAAAGGGAATACTACTTAGACATGGTTTTCATTCACAACATTTTAGCGTCAAGGTTGTGGAAAGGGCAGGGAATGCCCCACTGCTCCCACGGATCATGCCCCTGCATGAACACTGACAAACTTTTACTATGACAAGTTCCTTGCTCGTACGTACCCGGCTCGTACACACTTACCTGCAACTGGTGGTCCAATCATCATGGGAACAGACATGAGCCCAAGGACACATCCAAGGGCTTGAGACGCCCTCTCCCGTCCGACCAAATTGAAAGCAATGGGTCCCATCATAGAAACGAAGGCCCCGTCGAAGAAGCCCATGATCAGAACGAGTGCACACAGAGCGATGAAGCTACGAATGACTGGCATCAGTGTTGTGCAGATTCCAATCACCGTGAATGCAATCTAAAAAAAGGGGGGAAAGGCGACAATTATGGTTTTGGTTTTGGTTCTGGTTCTGGTGTGCTACTCTACCCAACGCCCGGTCCTGCGGCAGCAGCAGATTATGTATATGCATGGTGGCCAAAAACTTGTCGTCATATAATTATTGGTTGTTTCACCCATCCTATCATTTTCTTTCAAGTTAGAGAGGGTTAATAAATGGAAATTCCAAGGTATTTTATCTTATAAATTACCGACCACATCAAAGATTTTAGTATTTCCGATGACTGTAACAATGTGAACGCCCTTGACGAGTTATCAAGGATCATTGTCGAGTTCACTATTGCATAATACTTTGTGATGTACAGGACTAAATACCAAAGACCGTGGACTTGTCCTACACCAAACTGCAAGAATTTGGATCAGAACTTCCTTGAACTTTCAAGAAGCGCATGTAATTGCTCATTAATGCGATATGACTATCAAACTCACATACCCTTTTCTAAACCATGTTCTAATACCTGTTGAATGTAGACAGGATCGATCTTTGGGTGGTCACTCAAGAATCCTGAGACAAGCCTGCCGATCCCCGACGTAGCACCGAGACACATGATAAGAACTTCCGCTCTGGCTTCAGGTAGTGTATCATTGACATGTTTTACCTTTACATGAAGAAGAATGTTCGCAGTGAGGTTGGAAGGGTGAGAGTATGGGTTACATCAACGTTGGATCAATGAGATAGGCGACTTTGGAGGCGGTTCTAGTGTCCTGTAGCTCGGCATGAATTCTAAATCATCAAGTTAGTCGTTTAGCAGGTTTCTATTATGCTTAATTACTTGTGTATTGCTGTTAGATATAATAAATATTTTCAGCATCACCACTATACCACCACCTTCACTGTAATTGATTAGGTACACTTACCATTATGTGAGGTTCGGAAACGACTGCATTGCACAAAATACACCCTGGAATATTAATGAGTTATCGAAGGTGTCTTTATGTTCTTCATCGTTTTATCCAATGCCCCTTCGGTTATCTAGCTACTCACCAGGTGAAAAAATGGCACGAAATATCCAAACAGTCCCAGTGGCACACCGATCGCCCATATCCTGTAGTTCCTCTCCTTCCAGATACTGACATCGATGATACCGCTACATGAACACTTGTTACAACTCCTCCTCCTCCTCCTTCTTCCACAGCATCCTCCACGGCCTTCCTGGAGATCATCGTCTGATCGCTGGACGGAAGTATAGTCCTCCTTCAGGTCAACGCGTTGAACGACTTCCTTTGGAGGACGAAAGGTCAAACTGCCAACAAGCATGACGAAGATGATGGAGCTCTGGAACCAAAGACATGGTCCTAAGCCATAGTTGTTGAGGATTTCCCGCATCGCTATTGGTAGGACAATGGTAAAGATAGCGCTACCAAAGGTGACCAGACCATTGGCGATACCAAGACGCTTCTTGAAGTAGGTCCCAAGGACGTACAAAGAGGGTTGGTAGGCGATGGCAAAGCCCAGGCCCATGGCAAATCCATACGTGACGTACATGTGTTCGATTCTAGTGGCGAACGAGCTGGCTAGGACACCAGCAAGAGCAAGAGCGCTACCAACAACGGCTGTAGGTCGACATCCAAACTTATCCGTGATGACACTGGCAAATGGTGACATGAAGAACGTGAGTCCTGCACACACGGCACCAATCCAGGCTGTCAAGAATAGAGAAAATAGGGGTCTAAATGAAATACATATTAAAACAATTCATTTAACCGGACATGTTGACTCAATGGATAGAGCGCCATGAATGTGTCGTGGGTTCGATCCCCGGCCTAGTCATACCAAAGACTTTAAAAAATGGGACCTTCTGCCTTCTAGCCAGACGCTCGACATACAAGAATGGATAGGGGTAATAATAACATACTATGTTATGCAGGGCCCGCTGGAAGAGCAGTTAATAAAACTGAACTGGCTACCCTGGGTAAATAAGACGTTATTAGTATTATTTATCATTTAATCGCCTTACTGTTAAAGTCCATTTTTCAAAGAAGCTGTTTTAGAAAAGCCAATGACAAGGAATACAACACGTGAAATAACAATAATTCATGATAATCGTTCGTAATAATGAATATGATAGTAATGCTGATCAAATGACTCGAGGGTGATAATAATAGTAATGATGATAATGATGATAGTAATGATAATAATAATAATAATAATGACTTTCTTAGTAGAAATAAATAATTTAGCTCTAGATCGATGGAATTATATCATGTATACCATTTAGATTCGTCGGTTTATCTTTATTTACTTAGCTGATGGATAAACTTATCTTCAGGCCCATCATGATACGCATATTTTGATCGTTTCTTCAAATAATTGTTTACGTATAACCTTAAGTGTCATATGTTATTTACAAATGTTTAAATATGATTGCATTTTGCGTTTGATTATACATGCATTCGTTTGGTATGATGCATGGAGACGAGAAGTATTTTTAAAAATCTTCTGGGGGTGTTTCGCAAGGACCAAGATTGACTGAAATCGTACTTAACTATGGCTGGCCATTCATGCAACATTCTTTTTTCACCACGGGTCTGTCATAGGATTTGAAAATCGTGGTCACAAATCTGCAGAATTGACATTTATATAGTTCATTGATGAAGAAAACAAGAAAGGTGAATTCTGCAAATTTGTGCCTATGATTTTCACATCCCTTGAGAGACCGATATAGTGAAAACAAACTGTGGCATGAATGGCCAGCTATGGTTGAGTGTGATTTGAGTCAGTCTTAGTCTTTGCGAAACACCCCCTGGACAGTAAACACTGATATTTTGAAAATACAAAAGGCGGACTTCGGACCACACCTAGACTTTCGGGTAAGCTGCTTAATTGTAATTACACTGCGGAATATGCCATGTGATAAATGGATGTAAAAACAACGATTGTCGAAATACAGGATGAAAATAATAACAGGAGCAAGGGAAGTTGCGTGACGAATATTTTAAAGGATTGCCAAAGTTAAACGAGATACTTAATCACAACGGAAAAGAAGCGATTTTAAATGGATTAAAGGGTACAAACAAACTATATAGTTTTGGTGTTCATGGTTTTTATATCTTTCTCGGTCACTAAGTGAGTTAGAAAAAAGTATAAATTAGATATTAAAATATCCCGAAGAATGTTTCGACACATGTTCGAAAAATTCTATCCGAATATCTAGTTCCTGAAAATGTACAAGTCGATGTTACTCGGGTATGAACGCGCTTTGTAAAACATGGATTGTGGAATTATCTTATACCAAAATCGTGTATCGTGTCTATATACTGGGGGCTTTGATACCGAGAATCACAAGATCGCATGTTGAAGTGGCTTCAGTCATGGTGATATAGTTCATTACAATCACGAAACAAATTATTCATGCATAATTATTATACAGTTCAATTTTCCTGCCGACTTGGCTCTTCAAAAGTAAATGTTGCTGCTGATAAAGAAAGAGGCCTATGAAAACTAACATTCTTTTATCTTGTCGACAGAAAGACTGCGTCGGTAAATAAATCACCTATATTTTGCTTACCCACGCTTTCGCTCTGCTGATACCTTCCCGACCTTCATGTCAACCTTGCATGATTGAACAAAGGGCAGGTTAGATTCAACATGGTCACTGATGAAAGCAAGGCCCTTCTATACCGACTGATTTGCATACAATACCTAAAGCATACATCACAAATATTAAAGTATGGTCTAGCAACACTAACAGTTATAATGAAAAGGTAGATTCGAGTCTGAAGACTTTTGTGTATCACAGTTTGATCACGTTGTGAAATTCCCAGTTTGATTCCTAGGACTGTATGATAAACTCACAACATGTATTCACTGAACATGTCTGCTAAGACTAAGGGGCGGTGATTTCTTGTCACGGAACGGTAACGACATTGGATTAATCTATAGAAACCTAGATTTGGAGGAACTGAGAGGGCACCCACACCAATTTTTAATAAAATATTTTGAATTATGGAGCATTAAAAATGCATCTGAGCACGACTTATGTACTGTAAAAGTTGGGTAACACAACGCAGCATGGCGACCAGTCTGCTGCCCTCTCTCGTTGTGGAATTGGTCTTTATCAGTGATGCTGTTTGGGATGCTGTTTGTGCTTTTGAATTAGCATGAGTATTTTTCTTAGGGGGAGGGCGGGTACTAAAATAAAATGCTAGCATATAGCTCGTCCTTAAAACTCTCATGTATATAGATGAAAATAGGATGGAAATACAATTTTCAATAGTAAGACCTATCATATTTTTCTTAGTTATGGGGAGGAGTATGATTACTAGTATAGACCAATCCCACAACACAAGAGGGCAGCAGACTGTTCCACACAGTTCGACAGTACTGCGGTGGGCGCTCCAACTTTTAAAGTACACAAGTCAATAGCACGTTATGTACATTCGTTCGATTTTTTGTCTATTTTGACCAATATATGCAGATTTCTTTTAATATTTGCAATGAGATTATCAGGGAAGTTCAGGTCGCAGCTGTGTGGTGCTCAAATGCCACAGGAATTGGAGAAAGTTTAAAAAATGGAAGCTAACTGAGTGCGAAATTCACTCGCTTTTGACTCATGAAGCCTGTTTGTGTGAGAAGCCGTACTCCCTACACAGGTTTTCGTAAGCAATGTGAAGGAATTCGTCGCCAGTGGGTAAAAACATCAACAGAAAGGACTTTGAAGTCAAGAAACATTATCATTATGTACTTTGGCGTAAAATTTAATGAGTGAAAACATGACTTTGTAAACAGGGTAAGACTGAGGGCTCCCGTTTACTACGGCTTCTATGCTGCAATCGAACTTTTACTGACAAAACTCAGTTGAAAAACCATCGAAAGTACAAAAATACATCATACCTTCATCTGTCAGATATGACCATTGTCTTACCTCATCTACCCATGTATCCATGCTTTGTTTTATTGATCAAGAATAAAGTAAATGGAACAATATCAGGGCATATCTCATAACTTACATTCATTTTGTACACAGAGCCAATCGCGGTCAGCGCGCTTGCCCACCGCAGCAATGGCGTCACCGATAGAGGGCCAAATACATAAATCGGAGGTGAAATTGGTCTATACTACAATTGCATATGAACAAAGAGGTAATGAAAACTCATAATCTGCAATTTTTACTTCCTAAGATCACATTTGACAACCTACAGAATAATTCATTTTAGCCTGGAGTTTTGTTTGCATTCATTTCAGTCATAATATGGTAAGTGGTCTCCTCTCCCTAAAAAATAAATAAATACAACCTTCACCTTGGAATACCTACATGTGTCACACCAGCGAAACTGACACTAGACCAACAGACCAAGCAAACACCATACTCCGAATGGACAATGTTTGTTTGTCTGTTTGTTTTTTTTACTTAGCAGGTGCTAGTGTGGTTGTGTAACCTAGGGTATATCTATATTTTAATGAAGTAAAGAAAAAAGTCGCTCAATGTCAATGTCGTCTGAGCAAATATCAGATCAAGCGGTTCAATCAACTTTGTTCAATATCTCAGTCTCCCAATACGCTTACGTGTTTTACAACACGTCCTTATCTGCTTATCATAATACGAGACACACCCCCAAACCTGCCCTTTGTTAATTCATGAACCAGAATCATGAGAACAGTGCATCGATCTCGATGGAATATCACTAATCCAGCCATTCAGACAACAAAACTTCAATTTAACAGAACCCGATACCACATTAATCAGTATGCGCGTATAATAAATAGTCCCATCATCATAGGGTTCCAAGCGTATAGTACAAATAGGCCTATACTGATTGCTTGGAAGGGCATGGTTGAAATTATATTTCCTTCATTATTACTCAAGGTGCAGCTTGTCTCTTTGTGAACTCTTGTACTCGTTAATGTACTGTTCATGAAGTGAATGAAAAGAAAATGATATGAAAGAAATGAATTTTAAGTTTGATCAAAACTGTTAACAATTATTTTGCAAGGTTATAGACTTTATACCAGTGAGCCACTATAGTTCCAAACAGATGTTAACATGCTCAACTTGATATGGTAATCTATAAACATGATAAAATATGTAGGAAAATGTCACGACTAAACAGGTGTTTTGATATATCAGAGCTGATATCGGTCTTTCTAGGAACCTTCTACCACAAGAAGAAAAGCGATGATGTGATATCACAGAGTAACAATATACTATAGTTATTCACTCAAACTATGTCGGCATTCAAAGTCAATAGGCCTATTAATTTTCCTTTAACTGATTTTTTTTCCTGGTACTCTGATTAATTTGCTGTACCGAGTTTTGTCCTTGTTACGGCACATTTTGGTAAACTGCACAATTTGGTTACAAAACCAAAATGTGTATTACCACGTTACTGCACATTTTGGTAACGGAGCTTTGTGACCAAAATGTGCCGGTAGTGCAACTCTACGGTTACCAAACTGTGCAGTTAGTAAGTGATTTGCCTGCATATTTTGGTCTACTGCACATTTTGGCAACGTGCTTCGAGACCGTGTGGAAACTGTCCTAGTTATGATAGTCCTATACGGTATTGGAGATATTGGTGAAGAATAAAACCTGTTATAGGGGACAATCTCTCCGTTAATAGGGGGCGGGGGAATTGACCGCTACTGGCATGACTGGGGGAATATTCCCAGGATCAGTAATGACTAGTATATGGGCAGATATTTTGTTGGAGGGGGTGTTGTCCTAGCGTAGTTATCCTAAGGTTTTAGTGTCCACGGTGAGGGGAGGGGCACGTTCAAGGGGTAAATATCTTGGGGTCAGTTATTGTCCCGGGGATGACTGATATCCAGGGGCAGTAAACTGGGGGAGGGGGGGGGGCTGCTTGTGTAGTTATCATACGGTGTATCAACACAGGGTAAAAGGACCTCATTGTACGAATTATTGTCTGATAGGCGGCGACCCCGATGGACAGGATTCCCCCTTGATTTTCTCGGGGGGGGGGTAGTCCCCTCCCTCAATTTTTAAAGCTTAATATTTTCATTCTTCTATCGAGTCAGGTGATCAAATTTAGGCCAACCACTTAAATATCTTATAGGTCTAGAGTGTATTTTCATGGCGTAATGAGGCTTCGTTCATAATTATTATTATTATTGGGGGGTATTTTTAGCTTGCTCGCTTCGCTCGCTCGCTTGTGTGTATCTGTATACAAAATTTATCCTCGATTTCTCTTGAACGGCATATCTTCCCCCCCCCCCCCCCGGTGTAAGAACCTGTCTACGCCACTGCAAAGCATACTTATTAACAATGTACAAATTAAAATATACACTCAATAATGTGATAAATGAAGAGAAGATAGGCATGTTAATCACGTCCAAGTCAAACCATATGCATTTAATTCTCTCTAAGGACCACTGAAAAGATTCTTCACATTCTCCCCCTTTCCACTGAGCGCACAATAACTGTATTTATGTTAACATTTATTAACCGCTAAGTATCGAGCCCTCAAACATTATTTTGTTTTCACAAAATAATGAGAGGACTTAAATCAGTGAAAATTCACTCTTAGAAAAAAATGGTGCTGATTGGAACCGTTCCTTGTCCCACATTCAGGGCCGTAGCTAGCGGGGGGGGGGGGGGGGGGTGTGGGGGTGTGACACCCCCCCCCCCCCCCCACTGCTCAGGATGTCGTCGGTAAATCTGCGCAGCCGTCGGGAAAATGAAAAAGGGGAGAGAAAAAATGAGAAGGGGAAAGAAAAAGAAAGAAAAAAGGAGAAGAAGAAAAAGAGAAAAGGAAAAGGAGAGAAGAAAAAGAGAAAAGGAAAAGGAGAGAAGAAAAATAAGGGGGAAAAAAAAGAAAAAGAGAAGGAAGAAAAGGAAAAAGAAAAGAAAAAATAGAGAGGGGTAAAAGAAAAGAAAAAATAGAGAGGGGTAAAAGGAAAAGAGGAAAAAAGGAAGATAGTGGATAAGAAAAACGATGATGACAAGGTAAAGAGAAGAAAGAGTCTCGGAGAGAGAAAGAGAGGTTC
Source organism: Echinometra lucunter (assembly GCA_029962745.1). Lineage (NCBI taxonomy): Eukaryota > Metazoa > Echinodermata > Echinoidea > Camarodonta > Echinometridae > Echinometra > Echinometra lucunter. The sequence goes on along the minus strand of CM057160.1, from coordinate 17,819,056 downwards.
CGAGGTTGTGCTTGCGCGGGTACGGTGCAGACGTTGAGTCGGGGGGAATGATGGACCATGTCGGGTCAGGAAGGGCTGTCCCGGCTGTACTTAGTCGGGTATTCTTGCTTGATCCTTCATCATCCTTGGCAAGTTTTGATATTACGCAATTGGCGCGCTCGCTGTATACCGACGATATTGTACCGTGATGATGGGATCGTCCAGTAATCGGGTTACCCAGCCATCCGTCGAGTCTGACTGGAATCTACAGTGTTTATAGAAAATATAGCCTTATTTTGTCGGTCGCTCGCTTCGCCCTGGTAGAAACAGCAAGCGAGGTGCCCAAATATTTGGAAAATAGGTGATCGAATATTTATTTAGATATCTTATAGGAGTGTATTTTGATGACGAAATAAGAATTCTACCATTAAGAAGAGTGTATAATTTGCCTCGCTCGCTGCACTCGCTCGTATGGCAAATAGACAATCGCTTTTTTGGCAAATAGACAATCGAATACATAATTTGGATATCTTATATGTTTAAATGTATTTTGATGATTCTGATGACAAAATAACACTCATTCTATGGAAAAGGGTGTATAAATTTTCTGGCTCGCTGCGCTCGCTCGTATATTATTCACATACGGGATGGTTTAGGAAAAGCAAAGGAATTCGGCAAGCGAGGTTACCGAATATATGAGTTAGATATCTTACTGGCCTAAGTGTATTCTGACGAAATAGCTTGAAAATGTGTGTAGAGTTTTCCTCGCTCGCTGCGCTCGCTCGTATAATATTAAAAAACGGGATCGTTTTGGATTATAATTTAGATAACTTTCGGCCCATCGTGTATTTTGATGAAGAATGAATAATCACCTCAACCATGAAAAGGAGTATATATTTTGTCCTCCCTCGCTTCGCACGCTCGTATAATATTTAGATACAGGATAGTTTTTGCAAGCAAATGAATTTGGCAAGCAAGGCGATCGAATATAAGATTTAGATATCTAATACTGAATAAAGTGTATTTTGACGAAATAACATGAAAAATGTGTATATTTTTCCTCGCTCGCTGCGCTCGCTCGTATAATATTCAAATACGAGATCGGGCAAGCGAGGGGACAGATATATAATTTAGATATCTTTCGGCCCATCATGTATTCTGATGAAGAATAATCACCTCAACCATAAGAAGTAGTATATTTTTCCTCGCTCGCTTCGATCGCTCGTATAATATTTAGATACAGGATAGTTTTTGAAAGCGAACGAATTCGGCAAGCGAGGTGACTAAAATAATGTATAATTTAGATACCTTTCGGCCCATCGTGTACTTTGATGAAGAATAATCACCTCAACCATGAAAAGGAGAAGCTATATTTTTCCTCGCTCGCACGTATCATATTTAGAGACAGGATGGTTGTGAAAGTGAATGAATTCGGCAAGCGAGGGGACAAAAATAATCTAGATATTTAATAGACCCATCGCACATTTTGATGAAGAATTATTACTTTTACCATGATAAAGAGTATGTTTAGTTTTCCTCGTTTGCAAGCGAGGTGACCGAATAGGCTATTATTTAGATATCTTATTGTTCAAAACGTATTTTGATGACAATGCCAATGAGCAAATACGTCAGATTTATCCAAGTCGTCTCGTGAATAGCATGACAAACTCAGACAAAGAGGGTATATTTTTTCTCGCTCGCTGCGCTCGCTCGTATAATATTTAGACACAGAATGTTTAGGGAAAACGAATGAATTCTGCAGGCGAAGTAACCAAATTTATTATTTAAATATCGTATAGGCCCATCTCGTATTTTGATGAAGAATCATCACTTCTAAAATGAAAAGGAGTATCATTTCCTTGCTCGCCTCGCTCGCTCATATGAAAATCACCAGATCTGGTTGAAATTAAATGAAAATGTGTAGGAGAGACGAAGGAAAATGTGATAGAGGCACACAATTGAAAGTGCCCCATGGGTTTTAGACCATTTAATAGATGTTGGTCGTCGGTAATCAGTGACAATGTTTGTCGGTAATCAATGGCCTCTACACCCCCCCCCCCCCCCGAAAAAGATCTAGCTACGCCCCTGCCCACATTTGAAACCAAGTTCTTCACAGAACCATTAGAGATTCTCTAAAAGTTTCTAAATGAGTCTTTAGAACCATTATTGGTTGTACAAGGAACCTTTTGGGGTTCTTGAAAATATAAAGAACCCTTTATCATGTTTATAGAACCCCTTTTTTGTATACAGGACAAAAGGGGGGTTCTAACCACTGATCTCTATGAAAAGATTCTTTTCATATACAGATCAATGGGTTCTAAATGGCATATAAGAGTGTTCCATCGACTGCCCTTTATGAAATTTAAATGTAACCTTGAAGACTAAAAATGTACTGTATATGCGTATATATTTCACACTATGAACATGGCGGACAAAGAAAGCGGACAAAATAAACAACCTCTCATTCTACCCTTCACAATGGTTCTGGTAGTCAAAAGAACATCCCTTCACAGCTATTATGTTTAATCATGTTGTTCCAGGTGAATATGCATGTGACACCTGTTCCACATATTTTAGACAATAGCAGTGAAGGGATGTTCCTTTGACTACCAGAACTATTGTGAAGGGTAGAATGAGGGGTTGTTTATTTTGTCCGCTTTCTTTGTCCGTCATGTTCATAGTGTCAATACCCCCCCCCCCTCTCTCTCTCTCTCTCTCTCCATGCTTTTGTTCCTTTCTTTCTTTGGTCAGCGTACTACGACCTCTTTCGCAGCCAGTCTGACGTAACACAAACCTCCTGAAATCTGAAGTTACCATTCGAATAATAATCACTGTAATTTAATCTGCTTGTTTGTCGAATTTAGGAATTATCAAAGACTATGTTCTACAAGTTCATAGCGTATCAAATCAATGAAATTTAGGAAGGAAGATGTATTTCGTGGAATCATGTTGTTTGGACCATCAAGTTTAATTTCTGCAAACGGAGATCAAGCTGTGACGCCAAGATCGATTCTAATTATGTGATTGTCTGCCTAACATTGTGACCCTGACATACACAGTATGAAAATCAATTGCTTCTCGATGAAAGTCTTATCTTTTCGCATAGACACACACTATGGGGAGTATGCATCCTTTCCATGTCAAGAAATGTGTCCTTTATCAAATTGAATATCTTCTAAGAGAATTCAAACTAATGATACTGAAAGCTTGCTTCTCGGCCATGAACTGTGTTCCAACAATCGATCTCAACGCAACTCGATCTCAACTCGATTGGTATAACATTTCTATTGAAGCCTAACAATATAATATTTCTATTATTTCTCTGTACTCACTGACCAACGTAATCGAATATTCAAGTCATTTTCATTTAGGATTAATTTAGATTTAGTATCGCAAAAAATTCACTTTGCTTGCCAAAATCCGTGTCTCTTTTTAAAATAGAATTTGCTTACAGTGGATTATTATTTAATTTCTGCAATGTTCCTACACTTTCCGCAAATGATGCAAAGAAATGGTCTGTGATTGCATGCTTGCGTTCCCACATAAAATGAGGACTTTAGGGCTGCAAGGCTAAAAGCAATGCATGTGACATTTCATTTATTGTCATGTACAGAGAAAGTTCCTCGAGTGACTGAGTCTCGTCATATCATTATATGAATTCCACAGATGTCCCAAGTACTTCCTTCCATTTTTTCCGCAAAATCAGCAGGAAAATCAATGTCAGGAAAAATTAAGGATTTGGAGACAGAAAAGAAGGATATGTGACCATGGAAACTGGACTATATTTTGTCGTTTGGACAGATTTGACATCGAGCGAGATATCCGATGGAGGAAATAAGAATGACGTTTTAACAAGAAAAAGTACTTTTATTCATGACGCGCTCACAAGATAAATACCTTCAATCACAGATTCACCAAAAGGACATCGTGTCTTGATTTTTTTTTTTTTTTATGGGGGGGTCACACATTGGTCGGTCAAATTAATCAACCACAACGCCCCTGGGACACGCCCTTAATAGCTTAAAGCCCATTGCACACTATACGATAGTCGTATTCTTTGGTCGTATCGTAATTCCGTGCTATGGCGAGCATTCTTTACGAATAAAAGGTGAAATCAATTCCGAATTGCAGTGACATCATATAGTCTTGCGATTATCTACGATTTGAAGCCGATTTGGCATTTATTCTGACTGGCATGTGACTTGTAATAAACCAAAATTTCGATTTTACTATTGCTATCATTATTCTGAAGCTCATTTCTACCTGTTTAAACTGTCATATTTCTCCCAAAGTGCGATTTCTTCCAAAATCGGGTCGCAGTCGGATCGTATTGTAATGTGGATGACCTAGCTTGATAATGAATAATCAATAATACTGCGTTTACGTCAAATCTTCGACCTCTCGCTTTATCTTTCATGATGGCTATCAATTTGTTTTGAAACGGACGATAGTGAATGCTGCAAAAAGGGGGGTTGCTGGAAAATGATAGGAGGAATGCCATAATAAAGTGAAGAAGAAGAAGATGAAATTGGAATGGAAAAAGGAAATGGAAGTCGGGGTGTGGGAAGTACATGTACACACACTGTACAAGCGTACAACATGTACAAGTTGAGGCAATTGTCAACTCGTTCCCTGTCATTGAAATGGTATCTTTCTTGTCTCTTTGTCAGGGTTGGCGGATTTAAATCACGTTGATTTAAATTGTGATTTAAATCGCGATTTAAATCACCATGATTAAAAAAAAAATGATTCAAATCACTTCCATTGAATCATGTACAAATCATTGACATATTGTTTGTTCAAGGCAGTTTTCATTCTGAAAAACTTTGAATTAACTTTATACCAACAAAAAAAATCAACAAATTCTTCATATCTACTTAAAACAAATTAAAATCAAGTCAATAAAATCAGCTAATTCCTTATAAACTAAAGATGTATGTCGTCAACAGTTACTCCATTTTTGTAAATGTCAAGCTTTTCTTCGGAAATTTTACATTCTTTGTCAGCTATTAATAGTGAAACAAGTTTCTTATTTCTTTCTTAACATTTATCACACAATCCAAGACTTTTCAGAGAGCAGTTTGTAAAAAATATAATAAATAAAGGTCAATGAGAAACCCTTGTTGGCAGTTTTCCAGTTTCGATCCTTCGCATAAACTACTTCTATGTAAAATTGAAAATAATCATGTACTTAACAGAATTAACATGCTTCTTATTTCTTCTTGTTACATTTATCAAACAATTGATGTTTTAAAGAACATGTAAACATCACATTAACATAATGTAGTACAGTCACAATTTGACTGTTGAAAAAAAAGCTTTCTCTTATAAACCTTTTAAGTCACTGTCAGCTCATTTTATGTTCAGTGCTACGAATAATAACGGAAGTTTTGTATCTGCATGTAGCAATGGAAAGAGCTCTATAACAACAATTTGCAAAATTTAAAATAAACTTTTAACACTACATCTAAATGTTAAGATGTAGGTACTTAAGTTACAATCAGTGACAGTTGTAAGCTGTGTCTGATTTAAAATAAACTACTTCTTTTTTTTAATACATATGTTGTAATGCAGTTTTGCAGTTGTACATGGTCAAAAGACTCGACATGTTTATTTTTTTCTTACTTCATGTAACAAGCAGATTTTTAGAGAACATGTGAATAAAAATTGTAGATTAATATAAAAATCACAGTAATATAATGTAGTGTAGTCACCCTTTGACTAATCTGTCTCTTATATTGCTCTCCAACACTGACAGTTTTGCACCTCTATCTGTAACAATGGAAGAGCTTTAATACCAATTTGTAAAACTGTCACATAGCTGTTGTGTGCACATTTAGATACAATTTTCACTGAGGAGTGCCTGGGGATTTTCCTCTGGGATTTTTTTTTTTTAAATATTGAGTGGAAATTCCCAGAGGGGAATTTTCTCTACTCACTGGGAATTCCCTATGGAAGTTTCCTTTGTAGGCCTATGTATGATAGAATTAAGTTCAGATACGTGATTCCTTGAATTGATTTTTATTTGCCCATTTTGACTGGATTTGATTACAAAATATATGGTTAAGAACAATATTAGGAGTGAAATGTATGATAACATTAAAATTGATGTCATTATAAGGGTAAGGTTTTTTGGAAATTACACTTTTTTTCGAATAAACATTTAAAAAATCCGATTTAAATTTTTAAAAATCTGATTTGAATCAAATAAATCGCCAACCCTGCTCTTTGTGATTCTAGAATATTTCTATTATCAGAATGATAGTGTCAAAATGCGTGACCGCTCGCCTTCCTCACTCGCAAACCGTAGAACCTGGGAAGTTATTGACTATTGACTCTGAACAACAACAACAACAACAAAACAGTTTAGCGTATTTGAAAGTGACTAATGCAAAATAAATAAATGTACCCACTGGGGATCTTACACCTAATTATGTGACCCCAAAAAAAAAGATTAATTGATTATTGTTGAGCTGTTATGCACAGTAAAAATAAAATTAAACAATTTGTATAAATTTTATACAACCTAGTTTTACTATATGAACTGATCGGTATTGTTTAAAAGTTTAAACAAGTGTTTAAAAAGTTAAACAACAATGTTCAATTTTTTGAACAATAAATATTGAAAATTGAACATTGCTCTTGATGTGTTGCAGACCGATTCTGTGAAAACGCAGCAGCATTTATAATTGTCTTCTGAAAAAGCCGTATTTATCAAAGGAAGTTTAATTTCCTCTTTGCCAACCTGCACATAATGTAGGTCCTTCTAAATATTATTATAAGCCTAATGCATGTTCAAGCTTACGATAAACGGAGGCCTGCCATGTCCGTTTCCTGTTGAAAACAAAAGTACAATAAACTTATAGGAAGCGATACACCTGTGTATTTGATTATTCCGGGACACAAAACGTACTGCAGGCGAGAGTTCAGCAGAATCTACATTCAACGAGTGACGGGTGCTAGCACTATTTCATAAGGTTACATTACAATACTAAAATAAAAACAGCTATATGAGTGAATATAGACTGACAAATATAATAGTGTACTGAATTGTTACGCAGGACCCTCAAGTGAAACTATGTTGTAACGCTATACTGATGCCTAATGTTACGATATTTCTCAATATTGCCCATATACAATACAATCAGATGACAGGTCTTGAAAAACTATTCAAACTTGTTTTCTCTTTGTTGTTTAATTTTATTTTTTACTTTGTTATTGTTTTTGTTGTCTCGGCTGTATCTTAAACTAAAATTATTTACCTTTTTATATACATCGCAACATATTTGAGAGTCCCCTTTTGAAGTAATGTCTGTTTCTGGCTATTAATGATTTCGATTTCGAAATATATGAACAAAAAAGTTGAAGGGGAAGAAAAAAATAATGAAAAATAATCTTCTTTAAACAGGGTAGTCTGACCATTTAATGTCAAATATGTACTTAACGTGAAATTAGACAATAGGATTGGTAGATTAGAGAAACCTATAATTAACAGATTTTCATGGGTATACAGTAAGCCTGGTTGTTGCTCTGCTTTTTAAGATAAGTGTACATTCATTTGTTACTGTCCTGCTACTGAAGAATGTTGAGGTGCCACGTCCGTTACGCCAAGTGTCATGTCCGTTACACCAAGTGACATGTCTGTTCACCATTTGTGTACAAACTAAGAGTGACAAGAAAACATTAATTGTTACTCATGCAGGAAGACGATGCCTTCCTAACGTAGAAAACGAATTCGCAGTAACCTTCTCCAAGTATTGCGTTGGCTATGAAAACTACAGGGAAAAACGTAACGGACATGACAGCGTTAATGTTAAAGAATTCAGAAAACTTTGAGGATCTGTTGCTCGAAAGTTGATGAATGATTTCGAAATTAATTTTCATTTTCAGTTGATTATAGTTAGAGCTTAAAAGTTTAAGAAGATTTCAAGCACAGTCTATATCAAGCATGTCAAAAAGGGCAACATTTCTGTGTTACCGCCCTACATGGTACTTTATTTTCTCAGGCAATAAAAAAATGATTCATTAGCAGAAAAGTGAATATGCAGATATTACTTTTCAAGAATATAAAAAAAAAAAAAATGAAGTGTAGTTGCAAACTTTTTTTTGGAAAAGTTACCCTTGCCCATATACAATAAGACGAGGTGTTATAGGCATGGTAACTGTAGTCCATATAGGTCACGTACCTGTGAATAATACTCTGATATTCGTGGAGATATACCCATTGTTCTTTCGATATCATTTTATCATTATTTATCAAATCTGATAATCATGTGATGATTAATTGGATCTCGGCCAAACATAAAATTGAGTAATCACTTCAGTTTTACTTCCATTGTCACGCAAAACTTATGAATACAAAGGCATTAATGATAACCAATATTGATCTAAAAATGACCTTTATTACAAGAGTGAAAAAAATGCACAGAGCACTATAGCTATGTTTAAGAATAATAATACAATGTCCAGATGGCTGTTCAAACAAAAGATAACAAATACAAACTCGACATTGATCGGTACAAGTTTTCTTGACGTTGATTTTCTCAAGTTTTCTTGTTTGAGCGGAAGCATTTATCTATTGTCTTCATGATAAGGCGATAATTCTTGCTTCCTATATTTTATTACCCTGTCATGTAACACAATGGGTTACGATTAATTTATCTCCTAAAAATTAATCGCATCTTACGATTAATAGTGAAATCAGTCGCACCTCACTATAATTATATGTTACGGGAATTGAAATTCACTGTAACCCTACCATGTCGTCTGGAGATACAATAAAATAATTCTAATAGTAACGATTCATTGTTAGTTGATTTTTATTTTACAGGGTCCCGGGTATGAAGCAGCGCACCAGCATGTCTTGCCAAAGGGAGATATCGTCGAGCTGGGATTCGAATCGTCAACATATCGATCAGTAAGACACCTGAATTAACGGCACATTTCACAACGTATATTACATGATAATGGCTAGATTTACAGTCAGGATCAATTTCACTTTCCAAAACTAGACGTGGGACATACACATAAGGCCTTGGGCTTGGACAGAGGCGTGCTCACTATAAAGCTTAATTGCAAGGGTGTATTCACAGCCATTGTCAATGGCTATTGTATGGGGATTGAGGCACACTCTCTCACACACATCCAATAACTCCTGTACAAAGTTTGGATTTATACAGAAGGTTGGAAATTGAGCAAAATCTGTACCGTAATTTTAAAAATAAGCATGAATTTTCGAAAAATAATTTATGATATCATATTAAAATCACCTCCAGCAAAATTGCACACTATTCAGTTATAACCCATATCAATTCCATTATTGTTTGATGCAGGCCTATATACATGTAGTTTAAGTGCTTTTACAGATCAAAAGTGAGAAATGTTTTCATTAACACCTAGTAGCCTGTGTACATGTAACTATTAACGATGATTACTAATATTATGTACCAGGGAGGTCCACCTCCCATATATATATCATACGATCAGTTATGTGATATGTGGTTTATGAATTCAATTCCAAATCAAATCAATTCAAAATCCAATTTAATCATTAACTATTTTTTCATACTTTCTCCTACAAATTTTAAATGAAATAATTTAACTATAAGCCTTAACACTCAGTCAACACATTCCCTTTATGGAAATCTTTTTTTCGTTGCATGTTCAGACTGACAAGCTTCTTGTGAATGGGACCGATGGTCTAAGCAACTTCAAGGCGCCAAATCTTATAGGTGAAATTTTGGGATAGGCAGCCACAGGCTCCCATTTTATAATGTTTTATCATCATATGAGGAAGCCCTATCTAGTTTTGAATGTTTTAGGTGGCATGTGTTTGGTATGTAATTATGTTGTAAAGAACTAGTATAAACTTAGCCAACTGTTAGCCAATCCAATATGAGACTTTATAGAAACCAATGCATAATTTCTTTTTCGTATAGACCAATTTCACGGCCGGTTTATGTATTTGGCCCTCTATCGGCGACGTCATTGCTGCTGTGGGCAAGCGCGCTGACCGCGATTGGCTCTGTGTACAAAATGAATGTAAGATATGAGATATGCCCCGATATTGTTCCATTTACTTTATTCTAGATCAATAAAATAAAGCATGGATACATGGGTAGATGAGGTAAGACAATGGGCATGTCTGACGGATGAAGGTATGATGTATTTTTGTAATTTCGATGGTTTTTCAACTTAGTTTTGTCAGTAAAAGTTCGATTGCAGCATAGAAGCCGTAGTAAACGGGAGCCCTAAATCTTACCCTGTTTACAAAGTCAAGTTTTCACTCATTAAATTTTACGCCAAAGTACATAATGATAATGTTTCTTGACTTAAAAGTCCCTTCTGTTGATGTTTTTACCCACTGGCGACGAATTCCTCCACATTGCTTACGGAAACCTGTGTAGGGAGTACGGCTTCTCACACAAACAGGCTTCATGAGTCAAAAGAGAGTGAATTTCGCACTCAGTTAGCTCCCAATTTTAAACTTTCTCTAATCCTTGTGGCATTTGAACACCGCACAGCTGTGACCTGAACTTCCCTGATAATTTCTCATTGCAAATATTAAAATAAATCTGCATATACCGGTCAAAATAGACAAAAAATCGAACGAATGTACATAACGCACTATTGACTTGTGTACTATAAAAGTTGGAGCGCCCACCCCAGTATGTCGAACTGTGTCGAACAGTCTGCTGCCCTCTTGCGTTGTGAAATTGGTCTATAGCGAAAGACTTCGTGAACACAACTTACCCAAGCAAATAAGTAACAGATGAGTAAACATTTTGGGGAAAGAAAATTAATGAGCTGAGTTATGAACCCTATACCTATATAGTTTGCATACTCACAGACCAAGCCTTTACATACATGGAATACTTTTAACCATGTTTGACTGACTGACTTCAAAACCCTGCTATGTAACGGGTGTCCCAGAAAAATCGGAAAGGCGGATTTTCAGTACTTTCCTTCAAAAAGCAGATGTTATTACATCACTGGGTATAGGATGTTCTACCGAGGAGAATGCTACCAAGATCATGGTGAAGTGATTTTGATTCTTTGCAGTTTCTTAAAATGCAGTCATCTTGAAATTTCGCAAGTTTCTGGTGACAGACGAGAGCAGAACTGTGTCGGGAACGGCCTTTCATATGGCATGTTTTGTTATCGACACGCATCATAGGCTTCCCTCAAACATCGTATAATCATGATAATGAAAGGCCATTTCCGACACAATTCAGCGCTCATCGGTCACCAAAAACATGCGAAATTTAAAAATGATTGTATTTTGAGAAAAGGGCATACATTCAAAATTACTTCACCAAATTAAATAATCTCGGTATCATTCTCTTCGGCAGAAGATGCTTTATGAAATGATGTAGAAAAAGTATCTACTTTTGAAGGCAAAGTACGGAAAATTCGACGTTCCGCTTTTTTCTGGGAGACCTGGTATTATGTGAAATTGAAACTGGACCAGTTTGAATGAAGTAGACTATGTAGAGCAGCCGGGCCTGTCCACCAATAAAATGTTTAGGAAAGGAAGTGATTTCACTCACTATAGCAAGTACAATCAGGTGCTAAATAAGTTCAACCATATACACGTCATCCAAATATACACTTGTTTCTCATTTAATGTATATTATCTTTAAAAAAAAATACAATTTGCAGTTCCTTTGACGGGTAAATACCCCCCCCCCCCCCCCAAAAAAAGGGTTAAATTTATGAGAGAATGATGGCATGCTAAGAAGGGGTTAAAATATTTCATAGTTACCCGCCGGAGATAGCCTAGACGGCCTCCCAAAAGGGCCCCAAAGTCGGATTGAACTTACCGTACGTTATGCACAACATTTTATCAGAGGGAAGTTGTATGACTATACTAGTATATTACCAAAACAAAACAAAACAAAACAAAACAAAACAAAAACTGATAAAGTTTTCCGTCGGATGGGGCGTAAGACTGCCCCTAAAAAATGAATTAAATTTTACTCATCAAGGTCCATGGGCCAAATTTTGTCGGAAAGAAGAGGTGGAAAATTTGTCAGTATTTGTATTTTAGTCATGTAGTCACAGAACTTCCCTCTGACACAGTTTGGTGCATAATGTTGATGGGGTGAAATCAACACGACTTGTGGCGCTTTGGGGAGGCCCCGGCGGCTACTTTCAGGCTGACGAGCCAAATCATGCAATGTGGAGATGGCCATTGAAAGGAAGCATGAATCTCCAAGTGAAACCATGAGCTAGTAATCCAAAATAACCTTCATCTTCCTGTCCACTTTCTCGAGGACCTTCGGGCAGGACGTTTCCTTGACTTTATTTCACATCCAGTATCGCATCCAGAAATAATAATGATCATGAAAAAAAAAAAAATGGGGCGGGGGTGCAGTCCCCGATGCCTTTGATTGTAAGTCGGCTCTGTTCAGTCTCTAGCTAAACCACAGAAATGCAGACAATCTCTTCCTTCTCAGTGTTTAAAATTTCAGACTAATTAACAGAGTGGAAGACGTGTTGTATTAGCTCTGTGTATGCTTGTGCACGTATTGTGAAAACTTTACATGCCAAATAGAACTACAAATTATTAAGGTTTGTCAAATCCAGAGGATGAAGAGAAAATCTATCCTCGGTATTCATGATTCCTTTGCTTATCAAAAATCTGGTTTTTTTAGGCTATACGGCTCCCCTCCTCCCTCCCTCTCTTTTTATTTAAATTGGTTAACTAATTATTTGACATCCACGTGGAAAATATGAGAAAATACTGCAATGATTTTATTTCTAACTATGGAAGTTTCTGGATCTCCAAATATATATGTATCTGCGCTTCGGTGAATTATAGATATATATACTATTTACATGTAAAAGCATTAGGAGAAATCTCTCAGAAAGTCGCTTAGAATAGTTTGAATCTGATTCGAGGCCACGGATACACGGACAATGACAGGAATAAAAGGCAATGAATGAGTATTAGGAAGTGATCATCGTATCCATTTTGAGCTTTATTTTGACATCAAAAGGTGATAATGATTACTGACTGTCACACCCGTTTCACATTATGGATATGTGTTTATAATAAATAGCACTGTCAATGATTGAAGGATGGTCGTCAAAGGTCCAGTGAGCCTTGAAAAATATACCAGCGTATCTTCGGCATGTACCATAAGGGTTAATTGTCGTCAAGTTGGTCTACTCCCACTTTGTCTAATGCCCGTTTGGTCTCATCCCACGTGGTCTAATCCCATTTCGTCTACAACCAGCTTGTCAAATAACCATTTGGTCTAATGGCCACTTAGTCCATTTACCATTTCGTCTAATTTCCAGTTAGGCTATGTCCATTTTGTCCAATACCAACTTGGTCTAACACCACTTAGTCTATGTGACTGGACGAACTGGTAATAGACCAAATAGTCATTAGACGAAATGAGGAAAACCAAGTAGACGAAGTGGCAATTAGACCATTTGATCATTAGACAAAATAACAATTAACCCAAGTGGGTATTAGACCAAACGATGATTGGACCAAACGGCAATTAGACCAAAATGATAGTCGACCAAATGGGTTTACCAATGGTGGTGTTAGACGATCTGGCAATTAGACCAACTGGTAGTAAACCAATTATAAACCAAAATAAAGGTCCCATTTCCTGACAAGGATGAAGATGATAATGAGCTTTAAATATATATGCCTTGACATTTAAGCTCTTCATTGGGATCTTTAAAAGATTTTATTTCGTCGGTTTAGGGCAAATGAAATAATTCCTAGTTTCTCGTCCCACTCCTTCCATTTTTCGGCCCGTCTCAAATGATTATTATTTTCTATTTTTATTCTAAAATGAAATTACTATTAATCAGAGTACATCTAGACAATGAGGTAACCAAAAATAATCATTAATACCAAGCATTTATACATTCCTTTGAGCCTCCTAAAAGCTTTTATAAATAGGTATATTTTTAAAAACGAAATTAGTGTTAAAATGGACCGAAACGCATTTTTACCTAATGGAAAAATCAGCGGCGTAATGAGCAGAAACTTTTGGGGGCAGAAAAAATCTGCATCACAGAACTTGGAACTGAATATAGAAATAATACTGCATACTTTCTTATCCAAAAGTACAGTTTATTTTCAAAGTTTTGCGTTCTTTCAGTCTCTCCTATAATACTGAAATTAATAATATGTGAAATATCCCTTAACACTGTAACAAAGAAAGTGTTAAAACTGCAATTTCTATTGATGTGCTGTTAGCATCACTGGTTAAAAGCCTGAAGAAATTAATCAAAAGACACTTTAATTTTTTTCCACATTCGTGTATCTGTCGTGATTTAGTGTTCATTAATTACTTCCATCATTGGAATGAAAAAACTCTCTCCCAACTTCATGAGAAATCGCCATCATGACAACACACAATTAATATTCAACCTTCCATATCAAATAAGTTGGTAATTAAGAAAGCTATTCGTCTATGTTAAAACACTCACTATCTTGCCCATACCCCAACTTCTTTTTAAGAAACTTAGTACGGTCAATCTATCAGATAAACGGCATCGTTTGTTACATGAACAATATGTTACCAGCTGTCTTTAATGATTATTTTCATACCATTGATAAGAAATACAAGACAAGAGATAATATTTTCTTGCCATATTCACGACTGAAAGTGCGACGGGTGAATTCGATAAAATGCGAAGGTGCTGAATCTTGAAATAATCTTGACCCCTTTAAAAATATATATATAACCACCATAAACTCTTTTAAAGCCACAATCAAGCTGCATCTTCTTGCCACCTATCAATAAAATCATTCTGACATAAAAATTGTGGTATAACTTATGTCCTTCTCTATGTTTTTGTTTTTAGTATTGTAATTTTGTTTTATGTACTGCATTATGTGTCATAACTTTTGTTGCTTGTTTTTATGCTTTTCTACTTACTGTATCACCAAACGGTCATTTATCATGTTTATGATATGGATCCCCCTTAATCTCAAGCTATTGGCTTTTAGTGTGTTAGACCTTCACACTTTTCGATGTATATATTTTAAAATATATTTCATATATATATATATATATATATATATATATATATATATATATATCAAAATACATATTAAAATGTATATACTTTGATATATTCTAATCTTGTGATTTTCATAAAATAGATAAATTGAACTGAATTGAATTGACTTTAATAATTCAATCACGTTCTATATTTGGTAGAGGAAAATTTTCAAATTATTACACAATCAGTCTGCCAACGAGGTATTGGTATACTCACTCTCGTTGTATTGAGGATAAAGGAGAACATTATTCAAACATAGCAGAAAATAAAATTTGAACTCTATATCGATGACGCATTGTTAGACAAGCTACACATGAATGAAATAAGCTTGATCATGTTGATGTTATGTTGTTCTTTGTCAAAATGTAATATTTTTCTGCTATAACCTCTTTCATTTGTTTGTTTAGGTCCCCTCATGTAGTCTCAGACATTCCACCAATCCGCCAGCGACCAAGTATATGCTTACCTGTCATGCCTGTGGTATATATTACGTATTCGTGTATTGTTTGAATAGTACACCTCCTTGAACTAAACTTAACAGGGAATAAATATCATTGGAAGCGAAAGGCGAGCGACCATGACATTTGCAATTATTCATGTGAATTACTTTTCATAGACCCACACAATAATTGATATGAAACAAACCATCGGCTTCGTAATGACTGAATGCCTCCCTAACCTCAGTAATTCCCTGAACTCTTACGTACCTTTCCAAGCAAAATTAAATCGTTACTCCCTCTCTGCATTCACATATATCATTAGAAGAAATCTAATTCATATCTCACTAATACATTGAGAAAATTAATATTTAACTTTGTTACAGTTCCTTCGTATAGAAATATTACACTGACTGGGATAATTACGTCTAAAATGTTTCCACATCACTTGCACAAACAATGTAGTACAGGGTTCAGGGTTGTATTTCTATTGTGTCAGTCCTGAGTTACCTAGGTCGTAGTTTTAAAATATGGCTAATAAAAGAAAAAATATGGCTTACGGCTGACAGGGCTGTTGCGGAATGCAGTTTCATAACTGCCAGTGCTACCCTATATAAATAAAACTGCAAGCAAATAAATATTTACCTACATGTACATATCACTATAAACTTGGCTTTGGGGGAGAAATGAAAATTTCATTAAGATGATAAAACTTTGGTAAATGAAGTGAATGGGAAAGATGTTAGCATATAACCACCAGCGTAAATCCACTCTGAGGAGTGGGGGGGGGGGGGATGATTGACTTTTTTGACGATTTTTTTTTCTGTCGATCTCACACTTAAGTATAAGCACACACCCTCACTGACCCCCACAGACCCCCCTACACACATTTTAATATTTATTTTGCGAGCGAGCGAAGCGAGTGAGCCAAAAATAACCATTTTTCTAGTTTTAAATCGCATTTTCTAACAAATTCTAAAATATGAGCGAGCAAAGCGAGCAAGCCAAAAATAACCACTTTTTTCATTTTTAATCGCATTTTCGAATAGAAATTCTAAAATAATGACGAGCAAGCGAGCCAAAAATAACCACTTTTTTGGTTTTCAATCGCATTTTCAAATAGAAATTCTAAAATATGATGGTTGTTTATGACAGATATTCAAAGATTTTACTAACGGATTAATTAAAATATATTTTCTTTCTTAAAAAGTAGGGGGGATACTTGTACACGCCATCCCCCCCCCCCTCTCCAAAAAGTGGGGGGGGGATATATCCCGCCCCCCCATCCCCCCCCCCCCCCGGGATTTACGCCAATGCATATAACTCACATGTTTTGAATGCATCAGCGCCGTCGAGGTTCAGCATGACCACGAACAGGACACCGAATGAGTTGATGACCCCGAAGACGACACCATTAGTCCAGCATGAGGCCAAACACACCACCCAACCCCAACCACCCTCGGGAACTTCCAAAGTCACGCCTTTTTGTCTAGTCATCGTCACAGCAGTCGTGCTCGAATAAGAAGGCACGAGGTCGAAGTCTGCTGTGCTACGAAATCGTGGTTGACGAGGCCAAGATGAATGAGAACTATTGGCAGGTATTTATTTTGTGCTATAAAAACCTGTCAGTAAACAGACAAAGCACACGAGTCTGAAGTATTACAAGAAGAATGAAAACACTTCGGCCTCTGTTTGATGACTCTAAACCGTCACAACCCTTCGTGTCCACTTGTTCAGATGACCACCGGCAGTTTGTGAAATGAATGATGCTCATTATCAAATTCAAAGCAGACACTGCTGTATCCAATGCAGTTATAGTAGGCACAAGGCAGGAACTATCATTTCAATCTGACGGACGCGTTTCTCTGATCACACAAGGCATAGGTAGATGCATAACACGATTTCACTTGTGACAAAATGGTTATACCATCATGGTATAAATGAAGAAATTGAAACAGTGCAAGGGCTTGGTAGGTACAGGATTGAGATCGAAGCGGAGATCGAGAATACAGGAAGTCCTTTGAACTTCAACACAATCATGCTGCTCTATTCACCGATATGTTGCGTTCCCTCGTGGTCTGCCAATGTTATTACATCATGCGTGTGAGATATGAGATCTACTTAGTCCAAAGTACAATTTCATATCTAGACTTCATCCTATCTGAGAATGCAATCATATTAGTTCTTGACCGCCTGCCGCCTGCACGGCCTGAACCGGCCGGTCTTTTTATCTCGCCCCTACCCTTACCTTACCCCGTGTGAGAAAACGTGAAGTTAGCTTCAAGTAAAGAGCCGCACTGCACGTTAGTGGAATAGTACTGTGTTTACAACCGGTCAGCTGGGTCAAAAACAGCTGATCGCTGGCAAGTGACGCAAGACTGATAGTGCGCCTGCGCATGTGTGACGTAGCGCATTGTCATTGTGACGTATCCATTGTATGAATGTGGGTTCGGCATCGACAAACTGACTTGCCGACTCATGCATGAAAAGCAAAGTGAAGGGCTTTCCGAGACAAATGGGATAGAGAACATGTTTATGACCAAATACAATGAACACTGTGTTCATTCTTTAATTAGGAATCAACAAAACAAAAGAGATGAAAGGTCGCATATCTAGATACAGCGTGAACACGCCTTTTTTGGTAGAAACACATGAAAGTGTAGTGTCAGCTCTGGATGCCTTTGAGCATGACCAGAAGCCTAGTTGCAGAAAAAATGTGTAAATACTATATACATGTTTTCATTTATTTAAAAAAATTATTTTCGTAGTAAAATGAAAATTTAGAAATAATCGTAACACTGGGTATTTTCAACACTGTCGGTCGTGCGCTATGAAAGCTCAATCTCAAATTTGAAATGTTCAAGGCCCCGATCAACATGATCAAAGGCGTTACGGTACGGAAACATTTTTCTTTTTCTTTTTTCTCTTTTTAAATTTTTGTAAGAGGGACGAGACTCTCTTTGCCCAAGAACAGAAAATTTGTAATAAAAAGACAAACAATAAAGAGGTGATCTGTCATAGGTGACAGACCACCTAAAAAGAAATAGAAAAGTGGATATTTAGTGCTTGAATTGAATATGGTACTCATTTGCTGTTGGACTAGTTTCGTGCATAATAAGATGCTTAGCTGTTAAATTGTGAATCACTTGACTCATATCTGTATGAGCTGCCTTCATGTTCTTGTGTGTTTGTCTTTATTATTGTGTCTGTGTATTTTTCCCCTTGTCCTGTTTCCTTTCTGGCTCGAAGTCTCTCTCTCTCTGTCTCTCTCTAGCTCTCTCTCTCTCTCTCTTTCGCTCTTTTTTTAATATGTACTTCATCCTGTCTTGCTGTTGTTTACATAGTTTTTGAATATTTAACTTTATAAAAATGTTCTTCAGGTCAGTGTTTCTCAACCTTTTTAACCCAAGGCCCACTTTAATCTTCAGATTTTTTTTCTAGGCCCACATTATATGAAAATAATACAGAGAAAAAATGACAATAAATGAGAGACAAAATAAAGATAAGAAAACGAATTGTGTGTTAATTACAATGTGTTTTGTAACTGTCAGTTGTAATGAGATACCTTCTTTTATTCTGAAATGATACGATCAAATAATGTGAAACGATTGAATAGTGACAATATCTATAAAGCGCAACATATCCATCTCTAGAGATGTTCAAGGCGCTGCTAAACTCACTATGCGTCAAGTCGAGTGATGGCGCGATCTCGAGAACCTGTCCGCCCGGTGTACAGTGAGATTAGCAGCTGCTTCGGGGAATATTAACTTCATAAAAAGAGTCCAGAATCTAGACTACTGATACATATGTTTTATCTCTCCAGTTTCTTTTATTACTTATTTGTTTAAGCCTATAACATCATTGATGAACGTAAAAACCAGAACGACCTGCGGAGTGCACGCCGGGGTCACACAAGGGATGAAATACATTCCAGAGCTAGATCATTTATATGTGAGCCAGTGGCGTATTTACGGGGTGTAGGGGGGGGAGCAGGTGCCCGGGCGGCACTTTGAAGGGGCGCAAAAAACGCAAACGAGATAGAAAAAAGGGGAGAATGAGGAAAAACATAATCCTTACGGATTATGCGCCCCCATCGGCAGTGTAAATGCAGTACAATAAGCTCGGTCGCTTTGCTCCCTCGCATAATTATTTTCTTTCAGGATCATGTAATTTCTCGCTCCCAGTATACCGTTCTTATAACAGCTTTATTCAAGGGTTCCAGATTTGAAAAATGAAGATGTATTTGTCGTTGCAGCATTTGCAGAGTTCAACATTTAAAATCAAATTTCAACTTTCAATTACATTCTCATCTTACATGCAATTTTGAAAAGACGTGATTCAGACTTGAATCAAATTTCAACTTTCAATTACTCCCCCCCCCCCCCCCATCGGCAGGGTAAATGCCCTAGAAATAGAGTTTTTGAGGGTAAAGAATGCGAAAAATTTCTAAAGCACGGTCGCTCTGCTCCCTTGCATAAGCTTGGGATGGCGTGTACAAATATCCCCCCCCCCCCCACACACACACTTTTTAAGGAAGAAATGATATTTCAATTAATCAGCTGGTAACATTTTTAATAATCTGTCATAAACAACCATCATATTTTAGAATTTCTATTTGAAAATGCAATTGAAAACAAGAAAAGCGGCTATTAATGGCTCGCTCATTATATTTTAGAATTTTCATATTAAAATGCGATTGAAAACCGGAAAAGTGGTTATTTTTGGCACGCTCGCTTCGCTCACTCTTAATATTTTAGAATTTCTATTTGAAAATGCGATTGAAAACCAGAAAAGTGATAATTTCGGGTTCGCTCGCTTTGCTCGCTCGCAAGGTGAAAATTAAAACGTGTAAGGGGGGGTCTGTGCAGGTGGGTGAGGGCGTGTGTTTATAATTAAATGTGAGTTTGACAGAAAAAAAATCGACAAAAAAGTCGATCATTCCCCCCCCCCCCCACTCCTCAAAGTGGATTTACGCCGGTGATTGACACATGAAGAAGATATATATACATTCTAGAGATTTCAAACAAGACGTACTGGGTGATTCCCACATTCAAGAAATTGAGTTTTATTTCATAATTTCCTTTTACTTAGAGCAAAAGATAAACATATTAGTCAAATGGAATTCAGTCACATGAAAGTTACAATCCATCACGCAACTATTGTAAGCCTGTACCTCACAGATGATGTCATGAGGAAATTATAAGAGACGAAGGGGAATGTTTGCAACAACATGTTTGCAAAATACTTATGGGCAAAATATGGCATATAAATTCAGCTTTCTTAAGCATAACATCCGATTGCTTCGGTATAACACTCCTCTTTACAATAAAATTGTCTGATTTATTTCCACTGCCAGTGAATTTATCAAAAAAACATCTGCTAAAATAACTTGGGGGAATTTATTTTGTTGTCTGAGTAAATGTACTTCAGGAAAACATATGAATGCCCCCAAATATATTTCCTCTTTCTTTCGTTGTTCTTTCTAAGGAAACACTTAGTTGTGGTTGGTCTGTATATCAATAAACAGAGAAATCTGTGAAATATAAAAATATGACCCAAATCAGCTGTGATCACAGTAAGAAAACTACTATGGCCCGGATGATGTATGATGTAAGGGTCTGAAAAGAAGGCTTAAATTCAAAAGCCTTGTACTCCAGATTATGCAAGTCTGCAAGGATTACATATTAAGTTTAGTTTAGTCTTCGTGGCAACATAATATGCAAATCCCTACAGCTGATACTCAAGATTTGCTTACAGGGGGATTTATAAATCAGAAGCGATCCGTTTGCCACTTAGAAATTGTATTAATACATGTAATAACGTCTCATTAAGAGACTCAATAAAATTATTCACATAACAAGCTAAAAAGCAAGCGTGGTAACCCCCAAATACTAAAGACTGTAATTAACTGTACTCTGATATGCAGTGCTTCTAAAAATGGATTTACTGCAGAACTTGTGTCCAAATTCCAGTGTGTTAGGCTGAAACCCTAGTTAAAGGTAATAATTAGTTATAGCAATGAAAACTTCTGAGGAAAGACAAAAATGAATCTATGCTTTTGGAATAGTATGAGGATTTTGGAGCAGAACAATGACCAATATTCTTAATAACAGTATTTACTGTTAAAATATATTATTGTTGTAAAGTTTAGCTCTCATATAATATGATCTGTGGACACTCTCCAAGAAAGACCTGCAACGATTGGAGGCTGCTGAAGTGTGTCGTGGAGGGATAGAATGTTGAATGAAGACTTAGGTGTTGCGCTCCGCTTTCTCGTGATCCTCTTTTCGTTCATGTTCCTCTTCATCTCCTGCATGCTTTTCTTCTATTTCTTCTTTTTCACCCTCCTTTTCCCCCCATTTTTTTTTTTCTTTTTTTGACCAGCTCCTCTCAAAAGATCCCTCTTCTTTAAATAGGGGGACACTCTTATTTCCACGGTGTCAAATTGACTTGGAAACGGCGTAAGCTGGGTGTCAAATATATTCCGAATTGAAGTGAATCGGATTCCGAATTAATGTGACTCGGAATGGTGTGGTATTAGCTGAGAATCGACTCAGTTCCGAGTCAAAGTAACTAGGAAAACGAATCACTTTAATTCGGAATAGAGTTGACTCCCAGTTGACGCCGTTTCCGAGTCAATTTGACACCGTGGAAATAAGAGTGCAGTACACCTTAGGAGGAACGGAAAGCTACCATTTTGGCAATGTGATATCCATGGGCTTGCCTCTGTTAAAATGAAAGTTAGCTCAATTATGATAGTGCCCAAACTCTTCAAAATTTCTACATCTGGCATCTCTGTAACTTTGCGATCACAGCCAAATAACATGTAATATAAAAGCCATTTGTAATCCTTACTTTATTTCAATTTTTGTTATAACAAACTAGTCTCCCGGCGGAGGGCTGGTGAGATACCCCCTAAAGATCAGATAACATGTCCATTATGTCCATATCCTCAAAAAACGAATCCACGGACATTATGCTTGATGTAGTCATCTTGGAATGAACAATCTGTAGTATGGGGTGCAGAATATGAAGTTCTAATTAAAGTTATGTATCTGAGACAATCTGAGGTACCAGCATAATAATTCAATGGGTTTTTACTTTAACTTCCTCCGTACAGGAATCTCCATTTTTAAGAATTATTTCTATTTTGCCGTGATGATTGAGAATTAAGACAAAATGTGTTGTTTTTCGCCATAATAGTTATCAAAATCCCGCCCGAGGATTTCCATAAACAAAAGACCGGTAAACATCAAGGTTTTGTCCCAGACTTCCCACTTTGAGAAAGGAAGTGTGGGCGCGTGCAAAAGTAAATGGCGATGACCATGGGTGTCGATTTGTGTTCGTGGTTGGGGGATGACTGATGTCGAATATCTTCGATTTTTTTAGTCGACACTTCTTTTTAGAGTATGGGCCCCTGGTTTCTTATTTTGCGAGCGAGCCAAAAATCCTAAGTTCTTGCTACAGAAATGTTATTTTATCATCAAAATAGTCTAGGCCTATGAGATTATTTGAATGGCATATTTGGCAACCTTGCTGCTAGATATGACTATTTTATCACCTCCCTGTTGCAATTGTTTACTGTAAAAACCCGCCCCTGTTTCTACATATAAAACGAGCGAGCGAAGCGAGCGAGGAGAAAACGCACTCTTGACGATAAAGTATCATTTCTTCATCAAAATACGCTATAGGCCTCTAAAATATTTGAATGGTATATTTGGTCACTCTATGCTAGCACCTTGCTGGTCCAATCTTTTGCTGTTCAAATACCAACCTGTTCAAAAATATTACGAGCGAAGCAAGAGAGGCAAAACACACTCTTAAAAATGAAATATCATTTCGTCGTCAAAATACACTATAGGCCTATAAGTCATGTGAGAATTACATATTCGGCCAATTCGCTTGCATGCCCAATTCGTTTTCCTTCCGGAACTATCCTGTATTTAAATGTTATTACGAGTGAACGCAGCGAGCAAGGAAAAAATTACACCCCTATACGCCTCAGAGATATCTAAATAGTATACCTTGGGCTCGTCGCTTGCCGTCCAAAACCATTCTGTTTCTATTAGCGAGCGAAGAGAGCTACCAACAAAAAGAAAGGCCTCTATTTTCTTTAAAGTGTAGAATTACCACCAAAATAAACTAGATGATGTTGGTGATGTACTTCTTCCAACAGAATTCGAGGATACTTTGACACCTAGTTGCAAAAATATTGTGATATTCGGACATGTTGCTGAGGGAATAAGAGTGCTTGCTGCTCTAAAGTATCATGTTTTTAGATATTATGAGCGAGAAGGAAATGGATATTTAAAATACTGAGATCTAGTGTATTGTTACACCATTCTCATAATTTTAGTAACATATATTTATCGGCATCTCCTCCTCTCATGTTTGGTATGATAGGAATAAGCTGTTGGTAACAGACCAATATGTCCTAGAATTTTTTTCTATTTTAGGTCTTCTTGACGTTCGACTCCTTGGAGTTATATTACTAACATTTTGTAACTAGAAGAATAGTATAATAGAAAGACAAGATGCAAACCAATTTGGAAAAAACGACATTGGTTAAGATACTTAAAATGTGAGTAGAACAATAGTAAAACATTAGATAAAGAGATAAGATGCATACTTATTTCCTGTTATAAAGATAGTACTACAACCGGCATTGGTTGAGATACTTAAAATGCGAGCGAGCAGAGCGAGCGAGAGCTTCCAGGTTTTTCTTTTATATGTTTTCTCTACTCCTTTCCCTTTGTTCTTTCTTTATTTTACGTTGTTTTTTTCAGGGATTAACAGGGGGCCATGTCATTTTTTGATGGTGAATTATTGGGGGATGATAATACAGGCCATCCCCCTACCAAAAATAGGTAGGGGGATCGACACCCATGGCGATGTCCCAAATTCCCCAGTTGTCCTACACTTCTGTCCCGCACTTCTATCGCTCTGTCCCAAACTTTCAATTCTTCCAAATCTCTCGCTCTCTCTCTCTCTCTCTCTCTCTCTCTCTCTCTCTCTCTCTGTATCTATCTCCTTCTTATTTTTCTTCAGTATATTGAGCACATGGACCCATTGGGCAATACAAACGCTCTCAAACATCAGTAACAAGTCAACTCTGACTTTTACCTGACGCAGTCGTGCACGTTGTGTGCTATCCTGGACCAAGTTATTAACTCCTTGCCTGGACAATGGACCCGGAATGGAACCTATATGTGAATGGACTATCTTGACTTATCATCTTTGGTCCTGTTGCATAAAGATTTATGTCACCATGACATAAATCTCGATCATGACATAAAAGTTTTATGCAACGGATCTCGGCCTTGATGTTATTATACTACCTTTGCCCACGTTGTAAATAGCGTATTTTTTTTTTCTTCTTCTTCTTCTTCTATACACTGCTAAAAGGTGTAGCATGCATATGGGTGTTGCTTTTTTTTTTTTTTTTTTTTTTTTTTTTTTTGGGGGGGGGGGAGTATGATTAGTGTCAAACATCCTTGGCGAGGGAGTTAAGTGAGGAAGTGGGGGAAGGGTGTGTGGGCTGGGGGAGGGGGGGGGGGGGTCCAACGTGAATGTTTGACAAAGCGAAGGAGCATAGCGGAGACATGGATATCGCTAGAATATGTTGAAGGGGCGTATTTTGTCGACAGTTTTGCTGCATTCTAAGTCCTCTTTCGTCCCCAGAATATGTCAGGCCACATGTTATATAAAAGTGTGCAATCGTAGTAGAAAATGAACTCCAAAGAACGCCGATCAGACCTATATTGATTTTGCCTACAGTTTAGCTGCATTCTAAGTCCTTTTTTTTTGTCCCCAGGATATAGAGAGAAGGTTGAAAGATAAATGAGAACCCAATACACATTGCGAGGCCGAAAAATGTTCAATGTTTTGAGGCCCTGAAGTACGCTCGACATGTTCAGGTCATGTACGTCGTAAATTTCGAGGCCAATGGACGCGAATTTCGCGACTAGGACGCAAAGTTCGCGTCCAGGGTCACAATTTTGCGTCCTGGGGTCATGAATTTTGCAGCCTGGGTCATGAATTTCGCCTCACGGGTCTCGTATTTCGCGACTGGGACGAAAAGTTCGCGTCCATTGGCCGCCAAATTCACGGCGCACATCACCTGTTGTTGACCGTACTTCAGGGCCACCATACATATATGATACAAATGAGCTTCCACATGTTCCAAGAACGCCGACAAGAGCAAAAGTGCTCATTTGTCAGTGATGATAGGCCTACTGGCAAAATTAATGGTGACATAAAGAACGTGAGACCTGCACACACAGAACCGACCCAAGCTGCCAGAAATAAAAAGGAAATATACATATTTTTCCTTTAGACATGTTAGATGGTACATTTGGCACAGACATCAAGGTTACAAAATGATATACATGTGGTAAAATATTATTACAAGAAAAATTTATATTTATTTGTTGGTGGATTTTTTTTTTTCAGTCGTAAAAAGGCGCACATTCTGCCCCAATTTGGGAAATCGGGGAAGGGTGGGATACAGCCATTAGACAAGGATGGGCATGAGTATGTAGGCCTACAGTAATTTTAGGATGGATGGAAAATATGACTCACATGTTTTGAATGCGTTGGCACTCGTGAGGTTGAGCATTGCTACATACAGGACTCCGAATGAGTTGATGATTCCTAAAACAGTGCCGTTGGTCCAGCATGATGCTAGGCATACTACCCAACCCAAACCGCCTTCAGGAACCGACGTCGGCACACTCCGTCTAGTAATCGTGTTTAAGACGTCGACGGCTCTTTGATGGGGATTAAAAAAGTGATGACAGAATTCCTTTTTGATCCTCCTCACAGTCTTGATTATAGAAAGAAACAGCTCAGTAAAATTCAGAAGGTATCATAGGTTTGAAAATGTGAACTATTCCACATCAGAAATGAAGAATGTAGAAATGAAGGAAGTGATCCACATCTTGATAAGATCGATGTGAATGTAAATAACATAGTTGAATTATGTATGCAATTTTAATCGTTGTGTATTTACAATGACATTATCTAAATATTTGATCACCAGATGAAAAAAATTACGTCACAAATTTGGCAAATCTGCCTGTGCTAAATTTGGGGCCTATCTAATACCAAGGGAATGGACATCAGCCTACCCCAAAGTTTTGCTCATCTCGTCGTTCCAGCGCAAAAACGCCCTTAAGCGTATTTTGCGCAGAAAAGCCCTTAATGAATATGACTCATTTTAAAGGTCTTCTAATGGAAATCGAGTTATGACACTCTGACCATCGTTTTGGAATTATTGTTTACATTTCTTCTGGATTGATTTTGAGAAATGATAAAGCGTTTCAATAGGGCAAATTTTCTTTTTTCTTCAATTTACGTGCGAATGCCTATTGCATTGCGTAAGGGCATTTCTGCGCTAATGCGACGATTTCTAAATGTCATGCCATAAACTTTGATTAGACAATGTTCTTTTATAACTTTTTTCACTCACGGAAGGGGGTGGGGGCTCAAAGGATAGAGTTTTGGACACAATAAGCAATATAAATGAGAAAAAACGTTGGGGGTAAAGTCCTTTCCCTTGGGGGTAGATAGGCCCCAAATTTAACTCGAGCAAATTTGTCAAATTTATCACGTGATTTTTTCATCTGGTGATCAAATATTTAGATCATGTCATTGTAAATAACACAGGGATTAAAACTGCATGCATAATTCACTTGACATATTTCATACATGTTATTTACATTCACATCGATCTTATCAATATGTGGATCACTTCCTTCATTTCTACAAAGTCCTCGGATTATACATTTATCTTTGTGTTGAACAGTTCGCATTATTGTATCTTGCGAATTTTACTGAGCTGTACTTTTTCTAATCAAGACTGTGAAGAGGATCAAAAAGGAATTTTGTCATCACTATTTTAATCCCCATCAAAGAGCCGTCGACGTCTTAAACATGATGACTAGACGGAGTGTGCCGACGTCGGTTCCTGAAGGCGGTTGGGGTTGGGTAGTATGCCTAGCATCGTGCTGGACCAACGGCACTGTTTTAGGAATCATCAACTCATTCGGCGTCCTGTATGTAGCAATGCTCAACCTTGAGGGTGCAGACGCATTCAAAACATGTAAGTCATATTTGCCATCCATCCTAGAATTACTGTACATATTCATGCTTATCCTTGCCTAGTGGCTGTATCCCACCCTTCTCCGATTTCCCAAATAGTCAAGAATGTGTGCTGTTTCATGACAGAAAAAAAAAAAAGAATCAAAATGCTTCATGCAATAATATTGTACCACTTTTATATATTTTGTACCTTGATGTCTGTGGCAAGTTCCCCATCTAAAGAAAAAATGTGTATATTACCATTTTTATTTCTGGCAGCTTGGGTCGGTTCCGTCTGTGCAGGTCTCACGTTCTTTATGTCACCATTTGCCAGTATCATTACTGACAAATTAGGATGCCGACCTACTGCGGTTATAGGAAGCACCCTTGCTCTTGCCGGCGTTCTTGCAAGCTCATTCGCTACCAGGGTTGAACACTTATATATTACATATGGCCTCACAATGGGAATAGGGTTCTCCATTGCCTTTCAACCGTCTCTCTATATCCTGGGGATCTACTTCCAGAAGCGTCTCGGTATCGCTAATGGTTTAGTCAGCGTCGGCAGTTCCATTGTTACGGTTGTCCTACCTCTAGGTATGCGAAAGATCACCACGAACTATGGCTTAGGACCAGGTCTTTGGCTCCTGAGCTCCATGATTTTCGTCATGCTTG
>CM057160.1:17723234-17790348 GCA_029962745.1 Echinometra lucunter | reverse complement strand
AATTTTTTTTTAACATCACTCATTGTCACCATTTCCCTTTAAAACAAAGGATATTTAGTTTTAATAAACTCCATATTAAAGCAGAGACCAAAAATCATGTCTATGTAGATGTAGCTAAAACTGGGAATTTATTTTCAGATATCACATAATTATGCATGAATAATTCATCTTTTCATACCTTTTACAGAATACATACATGTATGTACCATGCCCAAAAGTCATGTAACACATTATTCACAAATCGGTTTAATAATATTGTGTAAAATTGAAAACTGAACAAGATATATTTAATACAGATATATTTGCTTCATATTCAAAAACAAGATCGTAATGGCTGGAATTCACGAAAGAGGTGTAAACCCCCTCATGGGCTTTTTAAGCGTAAGCGCGAACAGAGTCTAGTCCAATGATCTGTTTTCTTTAAAGGAGAATGCAACCCAGACATCAGTGTGCTTCTAGTGAGTGAAGAAAAACAAGAAGAATAAACAGTGAAAGTTTGAGGAAAATCGGACAATCTGTTCAAGAATTATGAACTTTGAAAGTTTAAATTAATGCTTGTTATAGGGATCCTTAAATTGGCAACTTTGCCAGCATCTGTGATGTCATCGTGGACAACTCTCCATTCATTTTGTACACAGAATTCAACATTTTCTTTATTTTCAAGAGAAATAAGAATTCTTTTTGATTTATTGTTTGAGTATGACATGGCTATATCAATTCTGCAAGCATATTGGGAAGAAAATTGTTGATTCCTGACTTGAAATTTCATATAAATCAATTTTTTTGAAAAATTATGTGCAAATGAATTGAGAGTTGTCCACGATGACATCACAAATGCTGGCAAAGTTGCCAACTCAAGGATCCTCATGATAGGGATTTACTGAAACTTTCAAAATTCATAACTCTTGAACAGATTGTCGGATTTTGCTCAAACTTTCACTGTTTACTCTTCTTGGTCATCTTTATTCACTAAGAGCACACAGATGGTTGGGTTGCATTCTCCTTTAAGCGTGCACATGGCCAATATGCATCTATTTACCCCAATTTCAGTATGCTTATACAGGCTTAAACCTCCTCATGATTTCAACCTGTTTTGTGAATTCCAGTCTATCAGTATGTTTCTCAAATTACTAGGAAGGACTTGGAAAAAAAGCGAAGTGTAGCAAACAAAGGGGAATTAGCAGTGGCATGGCAAAATATCAAGTATGAGCTTGAACATGTATTAGTGCAATTCCAATGAAATGGAATTTAAAATCAGATTTGTAGCTCACATTTTTAGAAGTTTGTGTGCTAATTCTGTACTCTACCCCCTTCTCACCTTTTAATACTCTGCAATTATGAACATTCTTTCACCTGAACTCTTTCATTCCAACAATTTTCTACTTACATTCATGATATTGTGGTATATGTACCTCGGTAACGGAATTACGCAGAAATGGCGTCACTATCAAACAGCAAGAAATGTGATGTAAAATCAAACATGCATTATACCAATACTTATTAAAGGAGAATGCAACCCAGACATTGGTGTGCTTCCAGTGAATGACGAAAAACAAGAAGAATAAACAGTGAAAGTTTGAGGAAAATCGGACAATCTGTTCAAGAGTTATGAATTTTGAAAGTTTCAGTAAATCCCTATTACAGCAGTGTACAGGGATCCTTGAGTTGGCAACTTTGCCAACATCTTTGATGTCATCGTGGACAACTCTCCATTCATTTTGTGCATAAATCTTTTAAAAAATGGATTTTTATGAAATTTCAAGTCAGGAATCAACATAATTCTTCCCAAAATTCTTGCAGAATTGATGTAGCCATGTCATACTCAAACAATAAATCAAACAAATTTTTATTTTCTTGAAAATGAAGAAAATGTGAAATTCTGTGTACAAAATGAATGGAGAGTTGTCCACGATGACATCACAGATGCTGGTGGAGTTGCCAACTCAAGGATCCCCATAATAAGGATTTATTTAAACTTTCAAAGTTCATAACTCTTGAACGGATTGTCCGATTTTGCTCAAACTTTCACTGTTTACTCTTCTTGTTCTTCTTCATTCACTGGAAGCACACTGATGTCTGGGTTGCATTCTCCTTTAAGATGGTGGAAATTTTTTTTTTTTAAACTCCTTTCAATTTAAGGACTTGATTATTCAGGACCATCAAAGTGATTGTTTTTACTACAAATCTGAAATTAGCTGATTTTGCTCTCCCCATGTGGATTTGCCCATTATTCTATCTTGCTCTAGGCATTATAATGTTTAGTATACCTAGCAAGACTTTGATCTATGCCAAAATGAAAACTGATGCAATATGCCAAATTAAATGAGTCATTGAATGCAAACACATAAATTCAGTGTCCATAAACCATTTGATCATGATAAAGAATCATTTGACATATTACTTATGAAAAGGATCAAAATGTACCAATGGAACCCTATATTTCAAGCTAGTTATTAAAATGTTCAATAAAATTGTGAGGACATTGCCTTTAATACTCAACAGAATGAAATTTACTGGTATGTTTTCCTAGCATCACGGATCAAGTAATCATATCATTGCTCATTAAAAGATATGACTTATTTTGAGACTGTATGGTTTACTCTATGTCACTTAATCTACAATGCAGCTGACAGGTTCTACACAGTTGAATATTGAAAATATAGTCTGCATCATACCTGGTATATATCTACCTCAAGGGTTCTTTATCTCTTTTCCAATCATTTTTTTTTAATCTTTCCTCCCCTTCACAATTTTCTTGTTTCTCCCCCCTCTCCCTGTCTCTCTCCTCTTTTTCTTCTGTTCTTCTTTCTCCTCACTCTCCATGTTTTCCTTTCCCTCTTTTCTAGACATATTCTTTCCTTCATGCTATCATCATCTCTATCTCTTTTTTAGTTGTCTATGTAAGATCTTGTACAAATGAAACTTCTGGCATTGATGTTTAAAACTAGGGAACATATCTTAAAGGCATTGGCTAACTTTGTGAGTAGCTGATTTAAAAAATTCTCAAACTAAGATGAAACATGTGTATGAATACTTGTATTTGTACTCAAAAACCCTGAAACCAACCATAATCTGGAATAAAAAAAAGTGTAAGTTAGATGCAAACGGCGATTTTATTGTCCTTCGTCTCATGAGACAATCACTAAGAGGACTACTTTGCTTGAATTTGAAAATGCCGTTATGTGCCTCCCGCCGTGTGATTCGCCATTACACACAGTACGGTAAGGTGAGTCACACGCGCATGCGCACTCCATATGTCTATTCTGTGCAACCGACCCTCGTATATTTTTCAAACATTGGTTCACATTTTTGATATTTAAAAATACTTCCTGTCGATATTATACTTTGAAACTTTCAGACTGGTATTTTTACACTATAACCCTTATGTTTATCCCATTTTCAAGTAACAAAACAAGATTTTTTAAAATCATAACAATGTTAACCAATGTCTTTAAGCCCATGTATACGTCCACTTTGCTGTTTAGAAGACTGTCTTAAATATTTGCTTTGCCTGAGATATTATCAACTCTTGGTCCACTAAGATATCTTCTTGCTGTAATCATAAGAACTGTCTGTGTTATCTTGAGAACTGTCTCCTATCTTTGTTCTTGCCTGGGATATGTTTGTAGATCTTGGTCTTGTGTGCCATCTTCTGGTTGAGCTCTGCATAGCTGAACTTCTTCTTTGCTTCTCGTTGCTGTTTTTTGCTCCCATAAACCACTGTGAGCGAGAGGACTCGGTTAAGGATAATAATGCACAGGAAAATCTACTTTAAAAAAACCCAAACTTTATGATTGATTGTTTAATTTCACATTCTCTGTATCCAATTGTTTTTAATACAAAGATCCTCTGGCTGTGTTTCTAACACAATAGTAGTCATACATGTTGCAATTGAAACTTTTGCACAATAAAGCAATAAAAAGCAGTATACCTTCTACACAAAAGCCTATGAGAGACTGAACAAACAAGAACACAAGAACAAAGCCTTATGCAGGAATATTTCCTGGGGTGGGGGGGGGGGGGCAGAATAGGTAAAATGTTTGAAGAAACAAGAAAGCGAGGAAGCAAAGTGACTGAGCTGGTCACGAAGGCATTTTTGCATTTTTAAAATTGAAATTTATGGATCTGGTGCACACTTCAGATGGATTTGGGGGGAAATTTTCAATAAAAAAGAGTAAGGCTTGAAAATTTCAGCCTCCCCACTGCATAAGGTGATGCACAAGAACACTCTTAGACTGAAACTATCAAGCAAAACCATTTGCACTTCTTTTTTTTTTTATGCTTCAAGAATATTCTCCCCCCCCCCAAAAAAAAAAAAAAAAAAAACCACAACTGATACAGGATTTCCCGGGGTAGTTTGCTTGATTTGAGTGTGCCTGGATTCCTGTTACAGAATGAGGAAATAAGAGCATCAATGCTCTAACCACAAAGAGTTCAAGTACTTCTTGTCTGATTACAATCAGACATGCTACATATACTACAGATATACACAGAGTGCAGTCAACTTGTGAAGTTGCTCTAGCATGCTTTCATTCACTTGGCAGAGAACCAATGTCCTCTGTTATAAAACTTATCCTCATGACTTACTGCCACACCCCTCTGTAATGAATCTGCTCAAGGTCAATCACATACATGATTTCAAGAGGCATCAAAATTTGGTGCAATGTGATAACTGTTTCTTCTTCTTAACAATGCCTAAACGATATTCTGCTAAATGGGCTTAAAACAGATTAGAAAGCTCACAAAGAGCCAGAATTCAATCTTCTCTTGAAACACTTCCTAAATCAGATGATTTGAGATGTCTAAGATATGATTTTCTAACATGTAAGCAGGCTTCCCAGAATGTGACATTTGAATCACAGTTCACTGAAGTCAAATTTTACAGGTTAATGAAAAGGATACTGAGATCAACACTGGGTGGAACTTTGAAGCCAAAGGACTTGGCAACTTTCTGTAGATCCAAGGTATTGACATCATAGATCT
The DNA here is from genome assembly GCA_029962745.1 of Echinometra lucunter. Taxonomy (NCBI): domain Eukaryota; kingdom Metazoa; phylum Echinodermata; class Echinoidea; order Camarodonta; family Echinometridae; genus Echinometra; species Echinometra lucunter. The sequence goes on along the minus strand of CM057160.1, from coordinate 17,785,365 downwards.
TCTTCAGGCTGTGGGCATCGTAGGCTCTAACATAACCCTTGTAAGCTTCCTGGGCTGACCGATGTAGGAAGTAATTCTTCTCAATCAACTTCTCCAACTAACAAAGAAATAGGAAAAGGTTAAGATTCAAATCAATTCCCATTCAGAAAAGGAAACAAAGTGTAGGAAATTCATACAAGGTCATGTGCACACAAAATACTAACACTATGTATAGGGCAATATTAAATGTGAAGTTGATTTTACATTTCTACTGTGGGGTAAGAGCTTAACCCTATGTTAATGGGGGGGGGGGGGGGGGGGTCAATTTGACACCCCCTGTCGTAATTTTGCGACTACTACGGAACCGTGGCAGATATGAAATTTATCTTTTCGTGACTTTTTTTCTTTGAAGTCTTTCGCAACTTTTGGTACTAAATTTGTAAAGATCGGACCGAGCATTAGAAGGTCACATGACAATTACGGGTCAAAGGTCATCCAAAAATAGTGACTTTTCCATACATGTGTGTGTTATGGAGTGGACATGTTATAAAATTTGTAAAAAACAATCCATTTCCCCCATACAATAGTATATTTGAATTGTCTTTGCGGTTGTCATTTCAAATATCATTCATTGTCAAAATAACACAAAACATAAAAAATAAAAAACAATAGAATATAAAAGAAATAAAAACAAAAGAATACATAAGAAATTCAAACACATGTGTGTATGACAATATATGCAAATTTTATGCATGCTTATGTAAATAGACACTATGAACACGACGGACAAAGAAAGCGGACAAAATAAACAACCCCTCATTCTACCCTTCACAATGGTTCTGGTAGTCAAAAGAACATCCCTTCACTACTATTGTCTAAAATATGTGGAACAGGTGTCACATGCATATTCACCTGGAACTACATGATGAAGGGATGTTCTTTTGACTACCAGAACCATTGTGAAGGGTAGAATGAGAGGTTGTTTATTTTTGTCCGCTTTCTTTGTCCGCCATGTTCATAGTGAGACAAAACCATAATAAACAATGTAAATACCTAAATGTCAAACCTATCTTTGTCTATGATTCATTTGAGTCATTATGAAACTTTATACTGTTTTTCTTTGCAAAGTAATAAAATAGCAAAAATCTCTCCATCTCCAAATTTGGAAATTCTTTTTGCCCAATTGACCGTGGGCCCGGCAGCCACTGAGCAGCGCCAGATCGACGTTGCTCTATCCTTTTCAATTCTTGAACGCCAAAGAAGGTAGCAGCAACTCCCATCTTTTAACGTCTTTTGGTATGACGCGGCTGGGGTTCAAATCCACGACCTCCCGACTGTGAGGCTCTGCCTACTGAGCCATACTTCGGTAATTAATATGTGCATAATTTGCATATTTTACATTTTATTGTTTAAATGAAAACATGAATGCGTTGCTAATACTTCAATGTACCTTCATGCAAAATTTCGCGTGAATCGGACAATCGGTCTCCGAGATCTCCAGTAAAAACTTGGTCTGAAATAGCCCAGTTAAAATAGGGTTAATTCAGTGATACTGTTCAGTTCAAATTTTGATGCCCCCATCAATTTTCTCTCCCTCTCTCCTCTCTTACCAGTCCTCTCACTGTAAGATCACTTTCTATTGTTCTTAAACATGTCATATTCAGACAACTGTTGGTCTTAAGCTCACATTCTGTATCCTAATCCAGTCCTTTGAATGTCTCTAATCTTGTCCTTCATATTTGAAAACCTCTTGCCACCCTCCTTTATTTTCAGTTCTCTGTGTATTACCCTCTCCCTATCTTCTCTTTTCTACCTCCCCCTTTCTCTCTGTCTCCTCCCAGCATCTCCTTCTCTCTCTCTCCATTTAAGTGGATGATGTGGGCATGTGTGTGTGTGTGTGTTTGCATGTGTCTCTCTCCCTCTGTTTCTGTCTCTGTCTCCCTGTCTATGTCTCTCTCCACTTCTTCTGAGTCTCTATCTCTGTATCTCTCTTTCCTTCTCTTTTTCTGTCTCTGTATCTCTCTTTCTCTGTCTGTCTGTCTTGTCTGTTCATCCATATGTCTGTCATGTCTGTTCATCCATATGTCTGTCTTGTCTGTTCATCCATATATCTGTCTTGTCTGTTCATCCATATATCTGTCTTGTCTGTTCATCCATATGTCTGTCTTGTCTGTTCATCCATATGTCTGTCATGTCTGTTCATCCATATGTCTGTCTTGTCTGTTCATCCATATATCTGTCTTGTCTGTTCATCCATATGTCTGTCTTGTCTGTTCAACAATATATCTGTCTTGTCTGTTCATCCATATGTCTGTCTTGTCTGTTCATCCATATATCTGTCTTGTCTGTTCATCCATCTATCTGTCTTGTCTGTTCATCCATATATCTGTCTTGTCTGTTCATCCATATATCTGTCCTGTCTGTTCATCCATATATCTGTAATGTCTGTTCATCCATATATCTCTCTCCTTTCCTCTCACCCTCTTCATTATTATCTTCATCCCATGAGATCTCACCTGTGACTGTATATCAGAGACCTTGTTCCAGCTGAATTCAAACTCATTCAGAGGTACCTTGGCATGCTTCAGGTATCTCACAAAGCCAAGCTCCTCAGGTCGTAGGATCAGAAGGGCATGACCTTTGCCCTTTAACCCTCGAGCCGTGCGCCCAACTCTATGGATGTACTCCTGCAAGACAAAGAACAGGTCATTTAGGACAGGGATTGCATTATGAAATCATTAGCATTGAAAGGTGAATTCAAGACAACTATGAAACACATGACTTCCCTACAAAAGAGATTGGCTGTAATTGTACTGTTATGAACATAAAGCAAATGTTCAATCTGAATACTGAGCTCTAATAAAAAAAAAAGAAAAAAACAAGTGAAACGCCCTTATCGGCCTTATGCAGGCGAGACCTAAAACAGTCCTCTTTAAAATAAAGGATATTGTATGAAGCAATCAAATTGATGGATCTTATTTACTTTCAATTCAGACATAACAATGGATCTTTCTAAAGGTTGGAATTAAATTTAGAACTGTATAAATACAATCATCTCAGTAAACCTATAAAACCCAAACCTGTTCCAATTCAAAGATATGAAGGCCTTACTGACCTTGGGGTCATCGGAAGGGTCATACTGAACGATCCAATCAACAGCGGGTATGTCTAGACCTCTAGCAGCCACATCAGTACATAGAAGGATCCCTGTCTGAGCATTACAGAATCTGAAGAAAGTCTGCGTACGTTTACTCTGCTTCTGCTTACCCTGTTAAGAGAGAGAAAAAAAATAACATGGAAGAAATCATTTTTTTATGAACCAACAAATTCGCGCAGTTGCACAGATACGTGCATTACAGAAATTTTTTAAAGAACCGTCAAATAATGTTTGAATGGCCTTTGCTTCCTTATTTTATATCAATATAATTGGTAATATGCACCATTTTAAAATTGAAGTCATAAGCTTTCTTTTATTGTAAATATCGATACAGGAAATTCAACCAAGAAAGCAAATTCCGCTATGTAAGAACACCTAAATCTATAATTGCGTTTTCCTCCAAATCACGTTTCTTCGCACCGCGTACAGATTTGTCGGTTCGTAAAAATGATAACGAAATGATACAAGGTAGAACTGATACAGCGAAATAAATATTATACCGACTAATCTTAATTACTTAACATCACTGATTAAAAACTGCTCAGTCATTCAAAAACAAAGATAAAACAAGTAGAAATGGTAAACAATAGCAGGGCAAATTCAAGATATACCCATATGTTACCAAATATTATAGACATGTATGACTGACAGGGTGACCATACACTGACATGAAATATTGTTTTATCTGATTCAAACTCTAGCAGGGCTGTCATCTTAATAAAGTGCTTTGGTAACATATGGGACATTATATCTATACAAAGTGGTTTTCCGTGGTAATTATTTTCCATATTTTGTGTTCTCTGATTTCACAGTAGTCAATATTAAGCATATGTATTTCTCTCCTCCGGGTTTTCACACAGACTTTGTGTGTAAAGTAAGTAGTGGGCAACATTCACGAAATCTGGTTTGAACCGGTTACAGAAGCAACGCAAATACGCATACATGCATTACATACAATGCGCAAATACATACGACACATTCTCTATATACATACATTATTCACCACTTCTACCATTAAAATTTCAAGTTTTTCTGTGAGTTACAATACTTGGTTATTGAAGAACCTTGTATATTAGAGTTCTGAAAAATACTTGTTATGACATAATATACTGCTTTTTATTTCTACTACAGCTGATCCATCATCGACACCTCAAAACCCCCTTTGTTCGTACTTGCCACGATAGCACAATCATGTAAACATGTACACAATCCAGTTTCCATTTTCGATACTGTTGTGAGATTTTGTGGTATTCCTTAAATCATATTAGCATATAAAGTTGAGGATAACCCATTTCTTCCTGAAAATGTGCTCTTAAATAACAAAATTTACTGTATTTTGACAGACAAAAGAACTCAAACTTTAACCTCACTTGAAAGCAAAAGACAATGAATAAATCAAGACCCTATCAAAATGAACATATTAATGTACCGCTGTAACTTACAAAATTAAAATAATATAATTCGACCAGTAAAAGAAAGAGTGGAAGAGAATTCTTTGTTTTGAGTAACGTCACATTTGACATTTTGCGCGTAACGTTCGCGGTATTTGACAGACGTAAACAACGCCGCACACAAAGTGCAATGACATGCACGCAAAGCATTGTGGGGAGGATTCATCTATTCTACACGAGGGGTAATCTGCCGTTTCGCGAATTTATCATTCAAAGATGCCCCAATAGACACTTTTTTTCATTGTGTTTAATGTAATAGGTAATAGGTTTTGAAAAATTTTATTTACAAAACAAATCAAATCAGAGGCAGAAAAGGGAAACATTTATCAACATGTGTAAGGAAAGTTCCCCAAACACAAATCGTCGAGCGCGAGATCGAGATAGCTCGTACTCGACTCGTCGCGTCGACTGCTAGAGTTTTAGCTTCGGCTAGACGAGTGGCGGAGCCAAGGCAAAATGTGAACGAACCGATCGTCTGCTTGTTAAATGATTATTGATCGGCATGAACCCCCCCCCCCATGTTTTAGAGGGGAAGCATGTATATTTTAAGCTTATTACCGATATAGAAATTCGTGTGACCGACGTGAAATTGCGAGCTGGGATCTTATGTTTTCATACTTTTTCTGGTAGTCCCGTGTGTGCAACAATTTGTTTCTAGTGAAATGCGTAATGTAAGTGTAGTCAACAAGGAAATGTACGATCACTCCTGCGTAGAAACTATATCTGAGTTCAAGTGTGTACTTTAGTTACAAAAGTAGACTTGCGATCACCACGTAAGATGTTCATAAACCCTCAAAATTAAGTCCCCTCAATATTTACTCAACTGATGAACCCAAACTCGTAACATTTCACTTTCTTTCTTCCCGTACCTAACACTTTTTAAACAGGAGATAAACTTCAACACGTCAATGACGATACAGGTTCAGTGCTGGGAATTTGCTTGTTTCCGGTAATTGTACTTGGTTGAAATCAATTTTATTTCATGCATGCTTTCGTTTAAGTTGGTTATGAATTTCGAGGTTCCAAGTTCACTGTTGGAATTTTGAGGTGCAGATTTGCATGTAATTTAATGCACTTCTTATTGACAAGATGGGATTTACATTTTTTATGTTACCATTCTGTTTACGTTTCAGAACACCATACAAATTACAAATGTCATGCTTGATTGAAGAATAATCAAATATACAGCATAATTATTTTACCTTAAATGTGACAAATGAGCAAATAGTCGGCTGAACTTCCCTAGTGAAAAATTCAGTTCTAAAGCGGATATTCAAGGTATATATAATTATGCAATGACCATGACGCTAGCCCTACAAGTATAATCGTTATATCCTTACCAGCTTACCTTAAAAATCAGTCCTTTATTCCTGAAACTTATGCTGCATACAATGGAAGCCGCATAAAACATGCAGTTTTTGTCAAAAGAAAAAACGGCTATCCATAACAAAAATGTCAAAGACAGCTCATTTGAATTCCATCAAGAATGACTTGTTGATAAATATTGACTGAATTTTGTTTCAAGATTTGTTATTTCACGTATACTTCAGCACCGAGTGTGATTTTCACAGATGAATTTCTACCAAGTCACATGAAGAGACTTTGACAAATTATTGACAGAAATTCACTAGGAACAGTCACACTTATTAATGCAACATGTACTGCTGGACATGCAGCATCTGGCAGGTTACGTTGTCACGTGCAGCGAACGTTGAAACTGTTTACGTCAGACAAGGTAGTGTGGAAAAGGCTCTTACTTTTTCTTTTAATCTTAACATTAGTCAATTAAAGACTTGTTATTACTTACATTTTTGTTTTTTATTCAATACAACTGTTTCAATTCATGTTAATTAGACTAACCAAATTCTGCTCATGCATGATTCAAACATTTTTCAAGTTGAATTTTGGGCACTAATACTTTTTTAATGTTTGTTTTTACATGTTTTTTTTTTTTTAACTGTCATGTACTGTTGTAATTACACTTTTAGATAGCTATATTTGGTATTATCTCATCTATAAAAGTTGTTGACACTCCTGAACTCCACTTTAAGACACGACTGACAGTCGACTTGTCTACGAAGACTGGGAAATCTAATCAATACCTCACTCTCGTATACCAGATGATGATGATAATTCTAATATCTTGTACTCTCCTTTTCATTTTATTTTCATTTATGTTTGCATTCACTCTCATTTTCTCTCCCTTTTTGCACAGACCTGATGAGGATCTCCATACCAATGTACCTGAAGCAACCAATCCAGATGGATACACAACCATTGTTCATCCACAAATCCAAAGGAATTTACTGACAACCTCATCATGGACCAGACACATGGGAATAACCCCACATACTTCAATTGGCTATAATAATTGGATATGAAAGGAAAATTGAGTCACAATAGGCAATATGTGAACAGAAGAAAAAAAAAGATGGCAAGAGGATGGATAATTTTTTAATGCATGTACAAATAATACATGACCCATTATATCATGGGTATAATTATTACATGTAACAAATAAGAACAATTATTTAAATACAATTCAGTTTACATTTATTTCTTATTCTTTGTTAATTTTCATTTAAAATGAGTATATATTATAGATTGAACAGTATTTGAATGAGAATTGGAAAATATTTGAACAGAAGAAGAAATTATGGAAGAAAGATGGATCATTTTTAGAACATGTACAACTACAAATGTATTGGTGCATGTGCTTTATCATGCCATCATTGACGTAATTATTACGGTTTGACATTAGTTTCCTATTTATGGTTAATTTTCATTAATAAATGAGTATGTAAATTGTAGATTGCTTGTAAACAATCGGTTTATTATTTAGGTTATTATACTAGATTTTGTTTGAATTCATTTTGTAAATTATTTGGAAAAAAATTTCCAGAAATAAAATCAAAATCAAATCAATGTCTGTAAATAAATTATTCAGTCTCATAATTTGTAATTTTAAGTTATATTCATTACACTGTATCATATTGCAAACCATCATAACATGTATTCATATTTCTTGATACCAAGAAATGCATTCTTAATATCAAGAAATATCACAAATGCATTTGTTGATATCAAGAAATCCTGACGGGGGGGGTGGGGGGGGGGGGGGGGGGGGGGGCAGTCAAGCCCAGTGCTGTACACATGCGCAACCAAAGATATGCGAAAACCCCCCTTTCATATCAGGAATTGTATCAGGAATTGGCTCCAAAGTACCCCTAAACAAGCATTTAAAGCAGGTTCGCTAAATACTAGTTGATGATCCTCTGCATGAAAATTTCAAAGGCTAGCTAGTCAGAATTTCTTTTTTTTCTATTGTACATGTACTATGTAGACACACAAAAAGGGCCAAAATGACAATGAATTCTGATGTTGCCATTAAAGGTACTGGGTGAGAGTATATGACTGCAGAATGCAAAAGTGTTGAGTTATGAGTTGAACTGGTATAAAAAATGTTATCAGGTGTCACAGAAGCCTAAATATGACTAAAGATTTGGAAAACATAACGTTTGGAGAAAACTATGAATGAAAATATGGTGAGAGCGTCACCGTAATGCTAATTTTCTTTACTTTGTTTTTTACTTTCATTGATGTCTCGCAAATATATCGATTGGATTTCTCAGAAGTTTTGCACAAGCCAACACTCTTACCCAGTACCTTTAAATGATGTACTATATAAGCCGTAAGATATTTTGATAACACACTACCTAACATAAGTGTGAAAGAAGATACGACTAAAGGCCTCCGCACACAACACGATTTTCCGGAGCACGACTGATCGATCTCGGATCTGAAATAAAATATTGCGTACATTTTGTGCACGGTGATTTATTTCATATCAAAGAGTTGGTCAGTTGTACGAAAATCGTGAAGTGTGCGGAGGCCTTAAGTGTCAGAACAAGAGTGTCGCTGGGTTGAGCACATAATGAGCCCGCCTGAAAAGCGGAAAATGGGAGTTATTCCTGGGATCAATGCTAGTGTCGTAGACATCAAATTATATGAGCCTACGTTTATTTAAACTCAAGTTATTGCGTTTACAAGGAAAAGTTAACAGACGGACAGACGGACAGACGGACACCGAGCGTGATACCATAATACGGCCCCCAGGCGGACGTATAAAAATGATTGAACATTTTATGCTTCACTGGTAGCGAGGAACTTCCTGATAATCTTATCTTCTTCAGATGTCCTTAAAGACAGTTTGGATCTTGTCCCTGTAATGTTTATATCAGGTGACACTGTGCAGAGTATGTCATCCTGCGTCTGCCAGGACACATCCTCCACTGCAGGCCATGAGTAGTATGATCCAGTCTTAGTGAGGTAGGTCACTTTAACATGCTCATCTCTGATTTCCAAAACCTGAAAGAATGAAAGAAATTGCCAGCTTGAATGCATAAGGAAAATCACAAATCATATGATTTTCTGAGAACATAAATTTGCTTGCGTGAAAATACCTAAATTTGCAGTGCATAAGAAAATTATCTATTTAGTTTTTGATGGGTATGGGGAACAATTTGATTTATATGTCCTGCTATTATGTCCTATAACATAATTCCAAGTAATAATACAGTGAAAAGTCATTAAAACCAGGACACTGGGGTCATACAAAATTGCCTTGGTATATTACACTCGTATCAGATTTAAAATTGGAAATAAATGGGACCAAAATCTAAACTTATTCTAGCGATTTTATGAAATCAGACATCTTTATTATAAATGTAACATACTTTGACTCCCAAACTATTCACAATAGTTGCTTACCTTTCCTATGTACCAAGAACCTCTTCCGCAGAGACTTGTAAGTCTAATGGCCACAAATTGGCCACGAGTCACCTCAACTGGAGCTGCACATCAAGAAAATGAAAAAAAATGTTTACCATTTCCACCCCCCACCCAACCGATGCCAAAAAATATTCAATGTTTAACATATAATCAATCAAGACTAACATGGTTGGTGGGTGCGTTATTAATACATTCTTTTTGTGATGAATCCTTGTGGCAAGACTGCCCTACCATTCAAACTTGCTTTGCAGTTCTCACTAAAATTAGGGCTTGTCTATCTATTTGGGAAATTAGAAGACCACTCATTCTATAGATCATTTATTCATGCAAATACACCTCCACGTTTGTTTAAATATTTGATAACGAAGGAAGACTAGTACATTATCGGGAAAAATCTCATGCATAAAAATGACTATTGCTTTGATTTTGGCAAATAAATTACCTGCTTGGTCCTTGTTGGAAGGCTGCACTTCAATCTGAGGTTCCCTAGCAGGTTTTTCAGCTGGAACTGGGTCTTCTCTATCTTTTGCTGCAATTGAAAGCAATAAATCTGTAGTTTACTTGTCGGAATATCTGAATTTTGCATACTAATGAAATACAAGCGAGTGGACAGGAAAATACAAACTCATTACACTACTTAGAATGTTTCAGAAGCTTATAAGATGGGTTTGTACAGAAAGACTGACCTTGTACGGGAACATCTGTTGGTTTTCCAACATCTGTTGGTTTTCCGACTGGTAGTCTGTCCCCTCTACGTTGTGCTGCAAATGAAATTGAACAATCAGTAAGTTATTTCTTCTTGCTCAAATAACTGGATTTTGCACACAGAATAAAAAAAATACAACCAAGTGGGCAGGGAAATCCATACTAAATACACTAGTCCCATTTCTTAAAAGATAACAGTTTTTGATAGGTTTTTTTTGTGAAAAAATGTAACTAGTGCATTGAGGAATATATTGAAGTGAAGAAAGACTGACCTTGTACGGGAACATCTCTTGGTCGTCCAGCTGGTACCCTGTCCTCTCTAGCTCTTGCTGCAATTAAAAAAAAAAACAATCTGTAATTTATTTCATGTAAGAATAACTGGATTTTGCATATTAATAAAATACCAGCTAGTTAACAGGTCTATTTAAATTCATTACAGTTGTTACATTTTATTTCAATTACTTGATGGATTCTTGTAGAAAGACTGACCTTGTATTGGAACATCAGTTGCTCGGTCTGCTTGTACCGGGTCTGGTTGTTCTCGTGCTAAAATTGAAAGAGAACAATCATTTCAGTATGCTTAAAAAGTTTTAAAAAGTATAAAAAAAAGGAATTGATGAGCATGTCAAAAAGAATGGAAAGAAGAAATGCATTTCTACACCAATCTTAAAGTTAGTGTAATGAATTGTGTATACTAATATTTGCACAAGTGTTCTTTTTCTTTAATAACAATTTCGAAACTTGCATATTACTAAATAATACACATTTACACGTTTTGTCATCGTGATAACATGTCCACTAGTCAATATTAATTTCCATCAGCTCTGTTTCTTTTAGGGGCAAAATGAATATTGGGAGTACCTGGTTCATGCTCTGCATGCTTCAGCTTCAATTTCCGCGTTGCAAACTTCCCAACGTGATCTGTGTTTAGGCAGCCTTCAAATCTCTCCTCCATGCACTCCTCGCAGAAGCAGGACAATTGTCGTGCCTTTAGAACATAAGGACGAAGATTTGTGATCTGATGTAGGCGCCTGCATCCCATCATGGTGTGAACATCAGTCTCTTGTCTGTTCCTCTTAATTTCGCCCTTTCTGACAAGGAAGAATTTTCTGCGAGATGGTCTTTCTGAGGACGACAAGTTCTGACAGCACCATGTGAACATCTCTTCTGCACTGTTAATGACTACTTCCCTTGACAAGATGGCACGGTCAATGGCTTTGTTGATAAGGCCAATCTCACCATCACCTTCACCTTGCCATGTTCAGACCCAAAAAAGTGTCGCTCAGTTCTCACAGTCTGGAGGCTCAAATCAGCAAATGAGCCGCGTCCCTTGTATTGGCTGGTGCACCCATCACTGAATATGATTTCTCTGTTGATGGTGTGGTTAGCAGACAGGTAGTCTTCTGTGCACTTCAAGAAGTGGTTAACAGCATGGTGATCATGCCCAAGGTCATCTGACAGGAACACAACTGATTCCCGAATAACACTACCATCCTCCCTGTAGTAGCACACTACAGGATGCATTGTGACTTGCTGTTGACCGAAATAGGCTGCCTTTATCTCATCTTGGTAAAAAACCTTTCTGTTCCGAGCAAAGTCCATCACCATCAATGCAACATTGTCAGGTAGGTTGTCCTTAATCCTTTGGAACTGTCGTTGCTGCCACCTTGCAGTGTGGAGGTGTTGAACGAAATTCAAACCTTGTGTGGGTGAAAGGACATCATTTCTGAATTCACCGACGAGATCACCAAGGGTACCATGTTTTGTACTGAGGACACGTTTAGACTTTCCATCTGTCATTGTGTGACGTTCCCAGTGATTCCAAGTTACGTCCATTCCATCATCAGACTGCAGTAATTCATGGCATAACTCAGTCAGTTTCTTCCCAAGATCACTGCATTTGTCACACTCACCTCTGATACAAGTTGCCTTGTGAAAGCGTTGACTTGCAGGCAAAGGGCAGAGCAGGAGATCGATCAACTGGTATTCATCAGTGATTCTGGGACTCTGACACTTTCCAGAATTCACAATCTTCTTGATTGTTTGCAACTTGTACATGATGTTAGCGCAGTACACACAGAGGCATGTGTCATGAAAGTTTCTTGAGAAGAGTCGAACACTCCTTGGCCTTAACTTTGCAAAGGCGGCAAAACTTATTTTGCACTGTGGAGAGTCCTTGGAAAAGGTCTGGAAGGCCCTCTTGAGCGTCATCTGCATGACATATGCTGCTCCATCTCGCTTCGTTGCATACCTTTTGTGTGGAAGCATTCTCGAAATGTCCCCCTCGCTTGTAGAAAGACTGCACTTTCTCCACAACATGCCTTGGGAGTTTTCGTCCTGGCTTCTTCTTTTTGGCCAAAACCCTCCGTGCCAACGTAAGTGCTGACTTTCGATGCAGTAGTTTCAGCTCACGTGGTGAAAGTTGGGGATTTGTACTCCACTGTATTCCCTCCTTCTCCAGTGCTGCCTGTTTTCGAGGTGAGGTGTTTTTCAGAAGTGCCTTGATAACTTGCGCAAACTTCCTTGGGGACTCCGGCAATGATTTCCTTGCTTTGGAAACATGATTGTAGAAGGTATTCTGATTGTAGAAAGGATTCTGTGATGCACAATTTGACCTTCTGGAACTTGCAACTTTCTTTTGCATTTCACGCTTTTCTCTCTTTTGTTTCCGATCTTTTTCTCGAATCCTTCTCAGTTTTTGTGGCTCCTTCTCTTTCAGTCTTTGTCTTTCAGCTTGTTTTCTTTCCCTCCAGTAGGCACGTCTTGCTTCAACTGACGATCGCGTTGCCTTTGAGACTGAATCCTTCTTGCTTGAGGTCCTTATTGGTAGCTTCACCTTCAATGCCTCTGCTGGGTGAGGTAACCTGCTTTGACTGAAAATAAAACAAAGTTTGCAATGATCAAATTTGTAATAAATCAATTTATAATCACTTTCCTTCTGTAATTCATCTTTTTACATGTATTTCATATATTTCAAGTGAAATTGATGTGCATTAAAAACAGCATAGTGTTCAACCACATGTATTTAAACAGGAATATCTACAAAATATTAGAAACAAACAATGTACTACTGTAAAAGTGGAAATTTTCATGCATATCCCGCAACGCGAGAATAGCACGAAAATAAAAATGCGTAAATATTTTTGTTTACCTTTTTGTTCAATGGAAACAGCTGACTTTTCGCGAAATTAAAAAATCGCGGAATGCATCATATTTGGCTAAGCACGAAAAATTAATCCTGTGAAAATAACCACTTTTACAGTTATCATAAAAGGCACATAATTTTTTATCAACAAACATTTAATCCTGGCAGGGCTTGAAAAAATTAGGGTAAACTAAATTATCCTTCTAACCCGGGGGGCCACTTCCATTCACGAGTGGATACCATGCCCGACCATGGGGTCTCGAAAAGCACCCTAAACACGTAATTTCCATATTCTGAAAATGCACCCCTTAACAAGTATTGGCGTGTGAAACCCTACCCTTAACAAGTATTGGAAACAAAACGATACTCTTGGCAAATATTCCCTGAAATGAACCCCTAAACAAGTACAGGAATGTTTTATTGTTATGGGTCCTTCAGTTGTCGGCTTTACCTTATTCGGTTTAGTACGACCCCAGCTTCTACACCTCGCGCAAATCGGACAAAGTGTTGGGGCAAAAAGGACATCCTTTATAAACATTTTAATTTTGTTTTATCATCCCCTTAAATTCGACCCCAAACACGTAATTTCCGAGTGAAATATATACCCTTTTTTCATTATTTTTGTGTTTTTGACACCCTTATAACGTTACGTACGTAACGTGCCCTATCGTGAAAAAGACATCCTTTTTACATGTTTTTTTGGTCGCGCATGGTATCCACTCATCAATGTAAGTGGCCCCCCCCCCCCCCCCCCCCCCCCCCCGGGCCTTCTAACTTCCTTTTTGCCTGATTCCAACTTACAGGTAGATTGAAAAGTAAAATTTAATTTAATACATGGTACTTATTTCACTGTTCCAGTTTACATTAAAACACATACAGGTACCTTGTACAAACCACCAATGTACACACATTAAAAAAGAAAAACTGACTCAATATCTAGATCTATAACTTCAATTCAAATACTAGTAATCAAACAACTTTACCATTTTTTCCTTTCTCGGAATCGTTGCTGCCTTAGCCTGGCCAATTCCCTCTGCCTTTGCCTCTCACCTTCAGACAGACCCTGGCGGTACTTCCGGGCACGTTCAGCTTGCCGGGCTTTCTTCTCTGGATCAACCCTCATTGTCACTGTTTATAAACTGGCAGAAATTGACACATTAAACTTTCTGAAATTTTCATTAAGAAATATACAAAGTCTCTTCTTCTTGTGGTTTTGATATTGTTTTCACAATCACTATAGTCTAGATAAATGCCATAATCGAAAACGAATCTGTTGTACCTACACCAACATACGAAAAAGTCTACACATGGGACTACACAGACGGACATTGGGGAGAGTTCGGGATGTTTTAGGGAAGAGTGAGGTAAAAACATACGAGATTTTGCTCCTGTTCATCAGATTCAGACATTTTTCTTTTTAAGAATTGTCATTCACCTACAAAAACGCAAGTAAGAATGTCGCTTACCGTTAATCTCTGTTCTTAATATCTGACAAATCCGATCTTGGTCGCCTGGATACGACCGCCACTGCTCGGAAGATTTTCACGATCACCGCGCCTGTCTGCTGATCAGCTGCAGAACCGCGAAATTGTGACGTTATTGTCAAATGCACGTACTGCACAGCATCGGTCGGTCAAGAATACAGCAACGTGGCGCGCAACGTGAGTCGCTCTGTCAAGCAGCCCATAACGTTCTAGTCATGTCGGTCAACTGACACTAAGTCGTAACGTTTTGCACATTTCCTGAACTTAATAAAAAATACGGACATTAAAATATTGTGTCTGTCATACTATGATAAACATCAGCGATTGAATTAGCATGACAAAGTACGTTTGAATTTAAAATCCTTACGTGGTGATCATGACGGACCCGTTTTGTGGAAACGTTATATGTACGTTATATATCGAAGTACCGTGATGAAAGTTGACAGACATTGTTTCGGGTAGTAATTTGGAAAATTTACATTTTTTTGAGGGCTAGAAAAACTGTGAAATTTAAATGCTCTCTAAACACTTCTTCGTCCATGATTATCACATCAAATGAGATTTCTTAAAATTTCTAACAGCTGGAGATAAAAAATTGAAACGTTACTTGATGCGTTTGACAGACAAGGGGTAGTGAGTAACGTCCGCGATAACACGCCCGAAGGGAATAAGCTAGTAATTTCCGAGGTCGATTAAAATTTGTTTTTATCGTACTTTGCACCTTCTAAATGTAATATTTATTAACTGCAGGTTACAGTGTACATTTGATTTACTGATATTTAGATTACTGGGAATTTGACAGATTTTGACAGATCGGAGTAACGTTTCCACTACCGTCGGCAAAATTCAGTTTGCGTTATGAAGATACACGAGTCTGAAATTTTTACTGCGTCAATTTAAGAAAGGAACATATATGGTATACGAATATGATACTATTTGGTAAAAGGGGTCTCCCATTTTTTCCTACAAATGTTTCAAATATAAATAGCTCATGAACAAGTAGTATTTGTCTGTCAAATATGTAACGTTTTCAACATAATAAAAAAAAAACAACAAATTAAATTTTGTGGGTGGAGATCAAAATTGTCTTTATTATTTCCTTTATTGAAGATCTGTTGTGCAATGATAATGAAAACACAAATACAAATTTATCTTTTCAGATAAATAACTTCATTTATTTGACACCATAAAACACAAGTATATAGAGAATCTGTCTTACATGACATCATAAAAAAGGTATAAGCTATATACTTGTGTGATTTTGTATGTTAACTATATGGTTGGAGAGATAATATTTATCAAATTTTACATCATTTTCTTGTGGGGTATAGATAATAGTAATAATATTGACTGGCACTGAATGATGTCAACCTAAACTGCCCTCTCTGAATCCACAACTGCCCACGCCTTCGGCTTGGGCAACATTAGATTTAGATTGGGCAATATAGGTTGGCATCTCATTCAATACCAGTGAATATTATATAACTATACATGTACCTTGGACCTGCCCAGTTTTGAAAAATCTACTATGGATGAGGAAATCCTAAATTATCTGAAGGCATAACTTACATGAATAGAGCTGACAGGGAGATCTATGTAATTGAGAAGCTCACTGTGATATTTGACGGACATACAGGAAGAGAAGAACACCATCACCTTCTTGTTGCGATTCTTCTTCAGGAACGTAAACAGGAGTAGGAAACGCTTCTCGGATGGACACACCACATAGCCCTGGATATAATACCACAGGAATGTATATGCGTGATAATTTTCTTTATTCATGTATGCCTACAATATACCTGAACTTGCAGAAATTGTAAATTTCATAATCAAATATCATCAAATGTAGATGTAATATATTTCATGCTATACATGTCATATTTTTGTACATTTAAAATCAAGACATACACAATACGGCAACATCTACCAAATTGGTTCACTGCTTAAAGGAGAATGCAACCCAGCCATCAGTGTGCTTGCGGTGAATGAAAAAGAACAAGAAAGAGTAAACAGTGAAAGTTTGAGCAAAATCGGACAATCTGTTCAAGAGTTGGGAATTTTGAAATTTTAAAGTAAATTATTATTATGGAGATCCTTGAGTTGGCAACTCCAACAGCATCTGTGATGTCATTGTGGACAACTCTCCATTCATTTTGTACACAGAATTAAACTTTTTTTTAATTTTCAAGAAAAATAGAAATTGTTTTGATTTCCTGATTGAGTATGATATGGCTGCATCAATTCTGCATGCACTTTGGGAAGAATTGTGTTGATACCTAACTTAGAATTTCAAATATTTTTGTTTGTTTGTTTTTTTTTATAATTATTTTAAAAATGAGTGCAGAGTTGTCCACAATGACATCACAGATGCTGGCAAAGTTGCCAACTTTAAGGATTGCCATAATAGGGATTTACTTCAACTTTCAAATTCACAACTCCTGAACAGAAAGTCTGATTTTGCTCAAACTTTCATGGTTTACTCCTTCTTGTTTATCTTCATTCACTGAAAGCACACTGATGCCTGAGTATCATTCTCCTTTAAAGATAGAGAACAGTTTCGGTCATGTCATTACAGTTTAAAAGAAAATGTCTTAAGGCAACTAGGAAAGATTGATCACGTCTACATATAAATTGGTGTATACGGTGAGGTTTTGGAATCACCAAAATGATCAGAAACTGATCCAATCTTGCTGAAAAATGCATGTATGCACTGCACACACATGTTGCATGAATGTTCAGCCCAAAAGCTTCAGATTCTTCTTACTGTATTTCCATTATGAGGGTATGAGGGCATATGAGGATTAATCTTTCTCTGAGGATATTTCTACTATGATTTTCTTTCAAACTGACATAATAAGTTTAACCCTAATATACCCTGGGGGGCATAATGGCCCCCCCTGTTGAATTTTTGACGGTACTCCACAACGACTAGATGTATCGATCTGAGATTCAATGACTTTTTTCTCTGATCCTTCCCGCACGTTTTGATACCAAATTTATGTCGATCAGACCTATGGTGCCGGTGTCAGATTACGATTGATTGGTGCGCATTTCTTGCAGGCAGGCAACAAAAAAAAAATGTGTCCTGCCTTGGCGACATTTTTTTGGTCGCCTCATAACCCATTGACTTGTACACCAAAATGTTCCAGGGATTTTGTGGCACCACAATGTCGCCTCATATCTGAACACCCTATAAGAACTCAGCCTTCTCATTAGCGAACTTTAGATTAGCAACGCAAGTCCTGTGACGCGGAATCTTCCTTGGTGACTTGCGTTCTCCTCTTTCTTCGCATCTTGTTGCAAAAGGGGCTTCAGATTTTGGGAAGACGCAGTTAATCAGAAAAACCGCGCGCTCAAATGTGAACCATTGTTAAATCATAAAAAGGGGTCAAAAAAGCTTTCGCGTCGCAAAATTAGAGAGGACGGTAAACTGGCCCCAGAACCGTCGTGAAAAAAATAGGACGATGCAGGATGGACTGGAAACAACTGTCTTGCGAATGCGCGTTACAACATTTTTGCCAAGATTCCTCATCACAGGACTCGCGTCGCCAATCTAAAGCTCCCTAATATATGACTGAGTGGTTGCTTAAAGGGGAGAGAAGAGGTAATAAGTGTTGACAGATTAATGTCTGTACTCTGATATTTCCTTTCACTGATCTGTGCAGATACTGTACGATTAATGCTTGCAATAACTGACACTTCCTATACCTGTTCTAATCCATCAACTGTTGCAGACTCTTTATGATCATCCACTCCAACATAGACAGGTTCCTTCTTCAGTGATATCCTGGCAAGGTCTTCAGTCTTACGGGTCTGAGTAGCTGAGAATAAGGCTGTCTGTCTCCTTTCTGTAACATACAATATTACAATGATAAAGTCAGGATTTGTCTTCAACTGGTAACCTTTTTTCCTAGCACCCCTAAAGAAATCTCAGATTAAAATACATTGAGGAATACATACAGATAGAATAACAAATTCAATGTACGAAATCAAATCGTATCCGAATATTGCGCACTTGAATGTCATGATTTGTGCAATTTCTGGTGCAATTTCTGATGCAATTTCCAAAGATGGCTGTAAGTTAGTTATACTTGTATTCCTCTTCAAGTAATCCCTGACCTGTATACAATATCTATCATTTGAAAGACGACAGCACAGATTTCTTTTTCTCCCCCAGCAAGAGGGTAAAACTGTGTGAATATGGATTTTCACCAGTACATAATGATATCTGGTTATTGTACAATGTACACACATGGGAAACTTCAGAGAGAGGACTGATACTCTTAGCATGGAATAATTCCTATCTGCTGCAGTACCGGGGTAATCTCCCACTACTTCCATGCAATCCTGCAGTTTCCAATAAATCTCTTGACAGATTTACAAAGACTTCTATTGAGAATACTGTCAGGAAGAATGACTTACTAGGTAGTAGCTTAATGATCTGTTTCATCTCTTCTTCAAATCCCACCTCAAGAATCCTATCCGCTTCATCTATGATCAGACACTGTAGATTCTTGTACATGAACTGTGGTGTATTCTAAGAGAAGAGAGGAATAAAAACAAGGCAGTAGCCATAATGTGTCTCACCACATTCGTCTGCAATCCTTCCTGCAAGTAAATTGTAATATTTGACCTCATTTGACCTCTGACACCATAAAAGCACCGAGGTCCCTATAGGGCATCTACAATCCAGGTTTGGTTACAAATAGGCTTATGGTTCAAAAATTACCAACCCCAGTAGAAACTTGGAGGAAAATTTTAACATTTGACCTCATCTGAACTTTGACCTACATACATGACCTTTAACCCCAAAATAACATTGCAGCCCTATAGAGCATCTACCATCCAAGGTTACAAACCAACTGTGTCTACATGGAATGGAATATGTCTTTGTTGTAGCAGCTAATAATGGCCAATTAAGTATAAAAAAGAATGAAAGATTTGGAAGAGTGGTATTAGCAGTAGCAGCAGAAATAGGCCATGTGATGAATATTTCCCTTTTTATTCAAACAAAAAAGGAAAATACAGGGGAACTTTCTGACGTACATCAGAACAAAGCAGATATGCTAGTATGAGCAGCATATTATTCAAACATACCAAGCTGTCAGAAAGTATAGTGGAAATTATTTATCTGAGAATGGACTGGCAATGACTATTTTCCCTGTTTTTCCGAGGGACTAAACTTGCCAAGTCATTTTTTTTCTCTGTTTTTTGGGTCTTTTTTTGTTTCTATTACAAACACATGCCTACACAGTAGACTCCCTCCGTTTTATAACCAGCAATCCTCTGGAGAAGAGGGTTGTTATACAAGGGCAACGTGACTTGTGATTAACCCTACAGACCTTCTCTGTAGGAATACTGTATTCAACACATAATTTGCATAAGTACATAACTATCTGTTCCCATGATTGTGTAGTCTATTGACAGTCTAAAGACCCTTACCTGCATATGGTCAAGTAGTCTGCCTGGGGTAGCCACCATGATGTTGATTCCTTTGGCCAGTTTCTTGGCCTCGGTACTGCGGTCAGTGCCACCCATGATCAGACCAAACGTGTGGTAATGATGTTCTAGGAGCTCTTTGAGGACACCATACGTCTGCATTGACAGCTCCCGAGTTGGTGAAATGATCAGTATTCCAGTACCTATAGAGCAAAGTGGTGAGATGAGAGGATGAGAACAATGCCATAGAAATGATAATGCTGCTTGTCACTAGAGAGTAACACAGCAATGTTTCCACCATTGCAGGAAGAAAACTCTCTTAAAGATAAACTGGAGTTCTGGTCTTGCAATCGTAATGTGAAACAAACTGTTCCAAAGCAACGGGGAGAGTTAGATTAGTTGTATATAAACACAGATGTCTAGTGTGAGATTTAGAGATTCGAATTGAAAAGAAATTCACTTACTTCCCCAAAAGGTACTTGCACTGCACAAAGAAATGAGTATATGGGACTACATACAATTATAGCATGAATATTAGGCCCAAACTTTTCAGCTTTTTCTTGTCATATTTTCAATATAAATGCATTCGAAGAGCAATCCTTTCTATGGGACATTTTTACTATGATATTCTTCCTAACTGACATGGAAAGAATGGTAAAGCTTACAAAATATTTTTCACCTTTCCCAGAACTCAAGCTTCTCTTTAAGGGCAAGGTCAAAATATATTTGAAAAGGCATCTACTAGATGCTCTGTATATGGACAATTTGACAAGTATTGCATCACAGTCCTGATATATTTATTTTACAAGAAGTGGGCAAACTAACTTGATATTCCATCAGAGAGTTGTGTAAGAATCCCATCAAGTCTTATCAAGTCTTAAACCCTTTGTCTATGAATTCTCTCAATCCTATAGTCTTCAGGGCCACCTGGCAGCATTTCACCAAGTGTCTTGTCAGTGATTTTTTACCAACAACTGTTATAAGCGATTGAAATCCTTGCATCTGATTGGTTGAGAGCAAATTTGTCAGTAAAAATCACTGACAAGACACTTGATGAAATGCCCCCCCCCCCTCCCCAGGTTCCCACACGTAACAGGTTACAATCATTTTGCTACACCTTTTGTGATTCACCATAATATGTAACTTTTGTGTTCAAACAAGATACAGTACTGAACATGTTCACAGCCAGCAAAAGCAATTTTCACGATACTCACAGATATATATATGACACGGCACTTTGGTTAAGTAAATCTTTGTAATCTCATTTTATAACACTGCTCAAGCAAACATTAGACTTTTTCTGTTAATGTTAAGAAATGTAAAGAAAATACAGCAGATTAATTTAGCCACTTGATGTGAAGCGCAGAGACACACTGTATAATACGCTATAAAAGCATAATTTATTACTATCATTAACTGTAATAAGCACAGTTTAATCCCACCAATACTTGCACTCATTTACATACTTTTTAAAAATTTGGTCAATCACAAAATAATAATAAATGCGTATTTTATGAAAATGCATTCAGTGCATTAGGATTTCAAACTTTATTTGTTTATCTGCCGGTATTTACTTATATTATTTCTATTTTCTTAAAAGTAGGAAAGAAATTTGCCTCAACCAACTCACCATTTCTTGGCATGAATTTGAGCTTGTACATAAGTTCTACTGCAGGAATGAGAAAGGCCAATGTCTTACCACTCCCTGTCTTAGCCGCAGCTAGGATGTCTCTGAAATAAAAAAATAAAAAATGAGAAAAACAAAAGAGTGAAAATAATATTATTCTCTCAACATGGAAAGAAACATAGGCATAGAACAGATATGATCACTGCAAATTACAGTATACCACACTGTAAGTTCTTTGGTCAGTTTAAACTATTCATGATCATCATCACCACTATCAACACTACTGTTTACATGGTGAACATCAGGGGCCCGTTTCTGTAAATCAATGACAAGACAGTCATAACTTTGTCCGCCACCTACAGAGATGTCTCTCTTTCATCACTATCACCAACCATCAAAATTAGACGCTCATCTCTTTTGCATGTGTAATCAACAAATTCGTCGGCTTCCCGCAAAAAGGCTGTAAGCGACCTTTTCTCAATTTTCCCGCCATTTTTTTTTCATTGCAGAAATGGAAAAAGCATGTCATAAGCTTTCTTCTCGTACCATTCTCGAACCTCAATTTGATGTCATTATGACGTAATAAGCCAAAAAACAAAATTACACGAGCACGTGAATTCCTCCTTACTCAACGTGCTTACACGCATAGACCGATTCGCAGTAGCGTCCTTTTTCTGGGAACTATTGCGCATTTTTTGTTCCCGGAAGAAAGACACTATTCTTTGCTCAACGTGCTTACGCGCATAGACCGATTCGCATTAGCGGCCTTTTTCCGGGAACTGGATTTACGTACTCGCGCATTTTTGGTCCGGGAAGAAAGCCGTTAAGGATAAAAATGCTAATGATTAGAAAACCTTTAGAGTGTTTTAAATAAAAGCACAAAATATCATTGAAGAAAAAATCTTGCTCTGTCAGAAAGTTTGAGAGTTAGGACGGAAAAATAATACACTAGCTGTTAAAAGCTCAAAATAAGGTCAAAACTTCATTCGCGTTTTTCTCGAAAACGTACATTTCGCGCACGTGCGCGTTAGTGGCCTTTTTCCAGGAAGGCGACAAATTCTCACTATCAGCATTATCACAATTATCATCAATACAATTATCATAATCATCATTATTAGTATCACTCCTACTCACTTGCCCTCAAGCATATGTGGGATAGCTTTATGCTGGATCTCTGTCATATGAGTGAAGCCCATATCAGCTACACCTTTCAGTGTCAGATCAGATACTTTATCAGATAACGAAGCAAAGCTAGTATCAGACAAGATCTCCTCCGTACCTGCTGATTGGCAAAAAAAATATATACAAATGAAAAATATCTAGATGACAGACATGACTCCAAATTGATATTTCAAATATATGTGTTCAAATTCGAGTCAAAAGACCATGCTGTCTATGTACTTATTTTCCAAATATTACTTACATGTATATGTAGGTTTTAGCCAACTGTGTTCACTGTAATAAAAAAAACTCAGAAAGATTTTAAATCATGTTCAGTCAATACCGCAAGACTGTGGTAATATTACCATATTTTCCCCCCTTATATGAACAGTGTCTTTGAGGAATCGTTTACCAATACACATTGGTAATATTGTGGTATTTGGTAATATGAACAGGGCTTTACAGACAAAAGCAATTTATCAGGGCTAGCTGGGAGGCAAGATAAACCTTGTCCAGAATATCTTGATTTGTAGAGAGGAGGTGCCGTGGTATAATGGTTCATGCACTTGACTCTCGATCCAAGGGCAGAGGGTTCAAATCCCAGCCCATCACTAACATCAATCCATATTTTCCACTCTCCATCCTGGTGTAAATGGGTACCTGGCAATTCCTGGGGTAAAAATAATTACAGGGCCCTTAGGAAGAACAGCAATTATGCTCATAGTCATGAGGCTTCCCTGGGTAAACAAAATTATTATCATTATTATTATAGGGTACTCTAAATTGCAAGTGGTTAAAGATAATATTCCAAGGGAATGTTTGTTTGATTCAGAATAGTGAGCCCTGCTGCTACATCCACTTACAGTCTTGTTCTTCTTCATCCACTTGGTGTGAATCTAGGTTTTCTTCCTCCTTGTTTTCTTTCTCACTTTCATGGTTTTCCTCCTCAGTCTCCTCAGTTCTAGCAATCTTTTTATCTTGATTGGCAGAAAAAGTGAGCATCAAAATCATTAGCAAGTTACAGTCAGCTTTGTGTATATATAGAATATATTGAATCATATAATGCAATAAAAATATCATATCCTTGGTTTTGAATTCATTTCTTTTTTGTTAGAGAGATCTGGTAACTTTGTGGAGGCTTGATCTAATAAATTGTTGAAATGTAGATGTCTGTGTTGTATAAAGATTTCAGAAGGACAAACAAACAGCCAGGAATATAAAAGTTTTGAAATATAAGATGTTTTTATCAAGATATCTATGACTGAATAATGCCATTTGCAAAACCATCCTGGGTGTGCTTTTGTCTAATACTGCAATCTACAGGGCAAAAAAGGGTCTGGCATTTTTGGTCACTTGTATATTTTCACTTTTTGTGAAGCACATGATGCTTTGAATTGCATTTTTTTAGGCTTCATATTTACACATCATTACGTACATGTACACTGATAGCATTTAGGGCCATGCAGCTCAGTTTTAAAAGTTACTCAATGGCTTTAATAAGAGGGAGACCCTACCTTGTTACAGAAATGTATGTTTTCGTCCAAATTTTAAAAAGTTTTACATTTACTAAAGTAAAAGCTAAGCCTCCTATTTGCACTACCACTACATATCATGACTAATAATCATCTCTGCTCATATCACTTTACATGTACTTCTGCCTAAGCTTGGTTCCAATAAAGATAAGTAGTGATCAATGTTTCTGATGACATATTACTCAGCTGAAAAGGTCTGAATTCTACTTATGCTCATTTTCGCTATGGGGCAAATGTCAGTTTGCTGTCATTGTTAATATAAGTAGGTACACTGGGCTGCCAGTAAAAACTAGATGAATCCTCGACCATGTGCGTTCGAAATTAATGCCTCCGCCATTGCCAGATGGGAAATATATGGCACATTCATGTTGACTTATTTTCATTTATACAATGTCTTCTTTGACCTTGTGACCCCCAAATCTAATGAGACCATTGCCCTTTCCATATGCATACATGAGCCAAGTTTGAAGTTGATCTGTCACAGAGTTGTTGATTTAACGCAAGAACAAGTTTCATGTATATAATGACCTCTATGACCTTTGACCTTGAGACCCCAAAATCTAATCAGATCACTGTCCCTCCCATATGCATACATGAGCCAAGTTTGAAGTTGATTTGTCAAATGGTTATTGAGTTATCGTGAGAATGAACCATTTCTATGTACATAATGACCTCTATGACCTTTGACCTTTGACCTTGAGACCCCAATATCTAATCAGATCATTGTCCCTCCCATATGCACACACAAGCCAAGTTTGAAGTTGATTCGTCAAACGGTTCTTAAGTTATCGTGAGAACGAAAAGAGGACGGACGGACAGACGGACGGACGACCCTGAAAACCTAATGCATCCGGCACCACCCACAGTGGACGGAGGCATAAAAATATGGAATTAAATCAAACATCTATCACTATCTCACCTGGTGATTGCTCATCACCTTCAGCTTTCCTCTTCATTTTCTTCTTCTTGGATTTCTTGCTTTCCTGAGGTGAATTCATTTCTTCAGCTACTGTAGATGTATTACCTGGCAAGGGAAAAAAAAAAAAAAAATCTCTTAACATCAGTTACCACAGACCATATACATCTCTGTGTATTTGTGAATATCATACTGCAGGCCTTAAATTTCAATAATTTTACGGCAAGGCCATCTTTTTGTAGGGCACATTCCTATATTACAGCATAAATAGGAAGAATGAGAAAGGGCACAAACAATCTCCAAGGCCAATGGGAGGGGCATTGAGGCCAATCAAAAGGGCATCCACAGCCATGGCCTTGGTGGCCTCCGATTAATTTAAGCCCTGATACTGAAAATTAAAAATCCCATGAAGCCTTCCTATGCAAGGTCATGAATCGTCAATATCATTACTTTTCTTCTCTGGAAGGCATACCAAGAATTTGGTCCAGGAGTTAACTTTGACATGATATGAAACATACAAAGATTTTCCATGATGATAAACAAACCTACAATTGAACGTTAAGATTCTACAAATACGAAAAAGACTTATACAAAAGAGCAATTTATGGGCTTTCCAACGGTGAATGTGAAAACCTCAATCGGTTACTACTGGAAAGCATAAGAATTACTCTTTCATATGATATGAAATTCCATACCGGTAAATACATACACTGTATTCTATTCACAAGAACTTTTCAATAAAGGTTTCCCTTTATTGAAAAACCCAGTAGGCCTATACATGTAGATCATCAGAACATCTCGATGACAATAAGACAAATGCAGGACAATCACATGCATGGAATTATTGTTTCCTTTGAAAGGAAACAATTTGGACATCATACAGCTGCAAAGACAATAGCAGAGGGTACACATTTAAAAGAAATGTTCTAAATCATATCAGAAATAAAACACATAGCTAGAGTCAAGGCCGTATGCAGGAATTTTTTCCTAGGGGGGCAAGAATATTTTCAATATTTGTGGGAACACTCAAAGCGAGGGAGTGAAGCGACCGAGCGGGAGCTTTTGCATTTTTAGAACTGAAATTGAACGATCTGGTGCACATTTTGGGTGGAATTTGGGGAAATTCTCAATAAAAAGGTAAGGCAAAATAGAAAAAAGTGCGGTTTTGCAAATTTCTAGGGGGGCAACTGCCCCCCTAACCCCCTTTGTGCGTACGGCCATGGCTAGAGTAAATACCTGACATTTCTTGCACTTGTTGCTGCTGTTTCTTCTTCTGCTTCTTCTTCTTTTTCATACTAGGTGTAATACTTGCAGTTGCTTCTGTATTGTTATTCATTGTAAAGGTCACGGCTTCCTCTTCAGCTGCTGTAATAAAGTAATCATATCAGTCACAAAAGTTTAAGACAACCTGGAAATTTTGTTAGAATTTCTGCCAATGGATCGGCATTACATTGTCTCAATGAATTACTGGGTGTAAAAGAAAAACAACGGATATTTGGATACAAAAATGCAAGCATACACATTTGCACAGAGTACGAAAAGTGAACACAGGATGTCAGACGAAAAGGGATCAAAATGACTATCAAGCTAAAAAGAAGAACATCACAGAGACAAATTAATATTAAACAAGATTCCCACGAAGTGATAATTCTTTCATTTAATCCAGGTTCTAATCGTCAATAAATTTCAGACTAGGTTAAAAAATCAAAGAATTCCCTTCATCCTTACATGTACTTCAATATTCAGATACAAAATTGCAAACACATTACCCATGCGCACGGAGTACAATAATCGATCCACCATGATGCATGATGAATAAGGATCAAAATTAATATCAAATCAAAGAAGAAAAACATCACAGAGATTACATCATCATCATCATCATCATCTGATATACGGGAGTGAGGTAGTCTTGCAGTCTCCCGGTCGTTGCGGAAAAAAACAAATAGTTCATACACTGTAGCTATTCACAACTATAGTGGCTTGCGGTATGCGTGGATGTCAGGTAATATGGAAATGTCTATTGCACCAAAGGTTATCAAGGCCGGTCTTAAAGGTTTCGGTACTGGAAACTGTGACAAGAGATGCTGGCAATTTATTCCAAGACTCGATGACCCGTTTACTGAAGAAACAACTTCTGACATTTAGCTTGCGGTGGGTATTGAATAGCTTCAGTGAATGTCCACGTGTAATTCATTACCACATTTAATTCATTACCATGCAATGATCATGATGATTCTTTCATTTTTATGGCTCTGCCCACCAAAGATGATGCTGGAGGCATTTAGGCTAGTACTGTTTCTTTTTTGGTTGTCAGTCTGTCTGTCTGTGCGAAGCAGAGTCTGACAAGGACACACACGCTTTCTTGGAGTCTCCATTGGGTAACCCGGAAGGTAATCGTGTGCTGCATAAATAGACTTCATGTACGAGTGTGATTACCTTACGCCTTTACGGTTGACCTCGGCAGAGAGAACGGAATTTCCGAGTGCACATAAATCATTTTTTGGTAAGTTATATTATAAGTTGTTGGCCATATCGTGGTTTAGGAAACCACTCGTTCATTTGACGCACGCACTTGTGTACAAAGAGAATGGAAGTGGAAATAGGAAACCAATGCATGTGACTGAATAAAGCGCTGCTGTACAAAGTGAACGGTGGTTTCCTATTTCACGATAATGCCAAGTTGTCATATATGTAAGACTAAGTACGAGAAAAAGATAAAGTAACTATCTAATTTTAAGATAGGCCGTGTATACAGCCACACACGTGTGTCTTTACCTTACGGCCACACGCGTGTGGTTGTATCCACAGCATCGACATGAGAATACAGCCACACTGAACTGAATTCCCACTTATATTCTGCGCCGCTACAGCTATCGCTAGTGTGTATATATGCACTGCACACGCGATGTGTATTCATGCGATGGTATGTGTTGCGACTTGCAAAACTTGGATCGTCACGAAGGTTCTATGTCTCGATTTCACTTATTATACAAACAAACAATATTTTCACTTCATTCTCACCTGGTCAGCAAGCAGGTGACAATATAGTACAATATTGTTTTTATTTCAGTGAATTTCAAGAGATAAAACCTTCGTGACGATCCAAGTTTTGGGGTTTGGCCCAGGGGTTAAGCAACACAGACACATCGCTTGTGCAGTGCATACATACATGTACACACTAGCGATAGCTGTAGCGGCGCAGAGTATAAGTGGGAATTCAGTCGAGTGTGGCTGTATTCTCATGTCGATGCTGTGGATACAACCACACGCGTGTGGCCGTAAGGTAAAGACACACGCGTGTGGCTGTATACACTGCCTTTAAGATAATGTCACTTTCAGTGATGATTGATACCCTAGTGCTACAGCCTACATCACGTGTAATCGCACTTTTTGTCTTCACGAGTTCTCAACATTACTGCAAGACTATCACCGTGATCACAACAATCTAAAACTAAACAAGTTTAGACTTTAGGCAAGTGAAATAAACAAGTATATTTAAATCATTAGAAGATAATTTTGAATAAAAGTAACGTCAACTCTCACCTTTTTCTTATATAGGAAACTTTAATTGTCCTTTACCAACAGAAATAAGGCCCTATTTAATCCAACTTATTCGCTTTCCTTTGACTCTTTTTCCTTTGATCGTCACTAAATGCGCAACAGTACGGCGCACCTGAAATTAGCGCAATTGTTCTGCGTGCATCTGAAAGCGTTGCCAATTTGGAAAAAAAGTAATAGTACATCCAATTTGGAAAAAAAGTAATAGTACAGGGCAATACCAGGGCCCCGTTGCATAAAACTTACCAACTACCATAGTAACATTGTTCAATAGCCAATCAAATTCAAGGTTTCCATGGAAGTTACCATTGATGGTAAAGTTACCATCAGTGGTAAGTTTTATGCAACGGGGTCCAGCTGGTTTACATGGTTTACAACATTCTAGTCTGTGACCAGGGCCGTACACAGAAATTTTTTCTGGGGGGGGGGGGGCAAGATGCGTACAAATTTTCGAAGAAACTCGAAAGCGAAGGAGCGACCGAGCTGGTCACGAGGGCGCTTTTGCATTTTAACAAGTTTGAAGGATTTGATGCAGTTTTTGGTGGATTTTATGAAAATTTTCAGTAAAAAAATGTGAGTTTTCAAAATTTCGGGGGGGGGGGGGGGGGGGGGGGAAACTGCCCGCCGCTGTGTACGGCCGTGTCTGTGACCCAAAATCTTGCCTTGGTGTGAAGGTAACATCCAGCATGATTATTGTACTGCATTTTTTTGTGTGTGTGTGTGTGTGCATTCTATTTGTTTCTCCATTTCAACAATTCATTTGTAAATAATTGTTGCATTGATGATAAATTGTGTTTTATTTTTATTTTATTAAAAACGTATACGCTGGGGCGGGGGGGGGGGGGACTAAGAGAAGCCCGTCCAGGCCACAGAAATAATAATGGTCCAGGCCCGTCCACGCCGCGTTTGGATGAGTATTGAAACAATATTTTCTCCCTTTTTTCTCAGTCTAGCTCTCGAGGTATGTCAAATCAATGAGACGGGGGCATAGTTGCGTAAACTTGTCCCCAGAGTGTGTCTCCAGAGCTGGCCTGGCATGGGGGGGGGGGGGGGGAGTTCTTACCTGTTGGATGAAAATATGAATTTTTACTTCGGCCATTCATATTGCAATGATTCTGTTTATTGCTTTATGTGAATAAGTTGGGCAGGGACATTCTCAATATAACATTGTGTCTGGTTGTGTAATCTATAAAATCATCATCTAAAAATTCTGGAACTTGACTCTTATTTAGAATTATTGAATTAACAATTGCACAGACCGATAATTGATGGCCGTACGCAGCGGGGGGGGGGGGGGGTATTTTACGTATTCTTGCTCCGAGGAAAAAAATCAAGTTCGAGTACAATAGGTCATGAAAACAATCCTTTTTTTCGAAATCGCGAACATCATGATAACAACCCCCTTTTTACGCGAAATTTCGAACGATCATGCGAACACGAAGTCAATACAGAGTGACAACACCTGGATTAGGCCTAGAATGTACATCAATATTTTTTTCAAACTGAATATCCATATTTAAAAAAAAAAAAAACTTTCATAATAATAGCGACGACAAATGCCTCTCCCAAACAGGGGCGTTGCTAGACTTTTTTTAGTGGGGGGGGGGGGGGGGGGTGTAGAGGCCAGATTGCCGACAAACAATTCCTCAGATTGCCGACGACCAACGTCGACAAATTCAACTGTATAAAGCCCACGAGGCATGTTCAATTGTGTGCTTCTATCATATATTCCTTCTAAATTATATTGTTCACCTCACTTGCCGAATGTGTTAGCTTTCCGAAAAAAATTCTGTATCTAAATTTTATACGAGCAAGCGTAGCGAGCGAGGAAAAATATACACTCTCTTTCGTAGAAGTGATAGTTCTTCATCAAACTACATGATGGGCTTAAAGATATCTAAACTATATTTGGTCACCTCTCTCATCTGATTCATTCGCTTTCAAAGGCCATCCTAAATCTAAATATTATACAAGCGAGCGCAGCAAGCGAGGAAAAATCTAAGTTTAAGAATATGAAGAAGAAGAAAAGGGAAAGAAAGAAGAAGAAGAAGAAGAAGAAGAAGGAGAAAAAAAGAAAATAGGAAAAGTAGAATAAGGAAAAAGGGGGAAAAGGGAGGGGGAAATTGCAATGAATATGAATATAGAGAGAGAGAGGAGGGAGAGAGAGAGAGAGAGAGAGAGAGAGAGAGAGAGAATAAAGAGAGGGGGGAAAGATGGGTATGGAGGGGACATGAGAGAGAACATGATTATGAGACCCTCTCCCACACCCTCTCCGCACTGAGTCTAGGTGACCTGTTGTAAAATCCATCCTTCAAGTAAGAATTTTGCCCCCTCCCCCACCATCATGCCAGGCAAGTTCAGGATTCACACTCCAAGGACACACTTTACCGCCACTGCCCCTCTCGCTGACCATCCTTGAAAGAAAAAATAGAGAAAACATCGTTTCAAATTCAATCGCAAATGGGGCCTAACGGTCCCAACTCTTACTATCCCCCCAAGCTTACTATATGCTGTAATTCAAATCAAATCAAATCAAAACAAATTTATTGAAATAAAATCCACAATTTGAGATACCCAAATAGTCATTAGTGCAAGAAAAGCACACTTTGCAAATTATTGTTGAAATGGAGAAACAAACAGAAGACAATTACAGTGCTGGCCCGTGTTACTCATCGGGGGGGGGGGGGGGGGGGGGGGTAATTCTCCCAAGACCACATGAATTATGTATACCCATGAATTATAGAATATATATTATACTACTAGACATGTCCAAACATCTTTTTGCAACTCCCTCATAAATAATTAGGCCTAAAAATACAGCGGGAGAGAATAAAGAAACGATGAAGAATTGTAGATAAAAAATTATATTCCCAATTTTCCCCTGAAAGCTGGGGAAATATTTGTACTCACCTCTCACCTTCCCCCGCCCTAAAATCGGGGATTTATTTCCAACCCCCCCCCCCCCCTATCTACACCCCTTTAATGCTAGTATAATGCAAGTCTTTGGGTCATTACGCCGGCTGGTAGTGCGCAGTTTTGCCCCTCAACTTGGCAATGCGCTCAGATTACACGGAGATCAATTGGCCTACCTTTAGGTGCTTGGACTGTTGTACAATTACATGTTGACCACATGTGCGCGAGGCAGATATATCGAATGAATGAATGAATAATCGAATGGCTGCAATTTTTCGGAAAAGGGGGTGTAATGAAAGTTAGATGTGGTGGTCTGGTGAGATACTTTCATTTTCAAGCAAGAGTTTCCAAAGTGTTTGAGCACTAGTGCCATGTTTTGATTATAGATTTTTTTTCCACATACATATCGAAAGTTAGCTTATTTCATATTCACGTTTCCCCCCAAATAAATATCTACATGTAATACTGATATTTGAAAAACCCCACCAGAATAATAGAATAGTCCAATTGACCTGAAAATGGCGATGTGTATGGCTAACTGTTAGGCCTGTTGCAAGAAATGCATGAACAAGAGCTAAGGCTTAACGCGAAAGCGGTAAGTTATTTTTCACTTTTACCGTTTCTGACTAAAATTTAGAAAAAAAGGGGGTGGAAATTTGGAAGTATATATTCCACAAGTAAATTACTTTTATGCAAACAGGAATCATTTAGTAACTACACTGACATCCTGTAGTATCAACATGATGATGGTGACGATGTCGATGAGACTGTCTTCATTCTTCAAACTTCAGGGAGCTCCGCCGCGGCGGCGGCGGAGGAGCTCCCCGGCCCCGGAGTTAACTAAGTTGTAGTAGGCGTACAAAAGTACCTAGACCTAGTCTAGTACTAAGTAAGCTGGTATGTTACTAAACAAATATTCCATGTTTATGAGTGCGATACTGCGATGGTTACACATATTGCATGAGGTGCAGTATTCATAAGACATATTAAAAGGCATGCCTATAGTATTAAAAGTATTAATTTATATTCGTAACCGTCACACTCACAGACTCACACAAATTACCCCGGGGGGGGGGGGGGGGGGGCACTCAGTATATAATGCGTGGTGGGTATGTGCCGCAGAGAAGACCCCCATTTTTACACTCAAATTTCCGTTCCAAAGCATAACATTTTCTTATTGAGAAAAATAAAGAAAACAGTTCCAAAGCATAGCATTTTCCTCTTTTCGAGAAAAAAGAAGAAAGAAATCCGTTCCAAAGCTTCGCATATTTTTCGTTTCGCCATTCTGGCAGCATTGATCGGTTACTATGAGCTTCATTTTTGGTGAAAAGTGGCCCACACCGTTTCGCACGTAGGCCAGCCAGTGCTGTCCGACCATCGCCTCTGCGCGAGTGCACCCGGTGCCCTTGCCGCCGGGCTAGCTGCATGCACGTATGCCCGTTCCATAGGGATACATACGCATCCAAAGCCCCTGTTTTTTGTCTCGCCCGTGGCACATACCTACCACTTTTGGGGTCGAAAAAATGGGTCAAAAAATGTCCTCTCCGAAACCAGGGGCGCGTTTCATGAAACCATCTCCATGACAGCCATATCTCTTGTCGATGATCTACGGAGATGTCATGAAGCTGACAAAGTGTTTCACGAAAGCCTGAATCTCACAAATTCAAGATATCGATACTACCGGCTGAAAAATATAGCCTTGATCATAATCCACTGGAATTATCATCAATTATTCAAACACCATTTTAGACTCAGCTTTGCTCTAATTGTTTGAAAAATATAGAAAACATCAATGGGATTTGAAACAAATAATACAAACATTGCATTCACGTGAAAAACTACTTGTGACATCTGAGAATTTCTAAAATTAATAAACGAAAAGCTGCTTTGCGCTTTGCGAATTTAGATTTACAATTAAGAGGATACCGTAATTGACAAGTTATTGAAATCAGACCCAAATTTTGTTTTAATCTTTGAAAAATGCTGAATCGGAATATTATGCGATCCAAATTTTGAAATAAATTCATTTACGAATACATTTTATATGATTTCAATAAATATTTTACTTGCAAAAGAGGAAAATATAAAAGAAGTCTATACGTGTTTAATTGTCATCGTTCTTACAGGCCTGAAAATACAGACTGCTCCGTTTTATATGGGAGACTGATGGGAGGATAATCAACATTAATCTCAATATACTTGTTGGAGGGTTTTGACGTTGCTGAAACGTATAGGTTATTTCAGTTATACTTTTACATCAACATTAGTTATAATTGTTTATGGAATGAAAGTCAAGAGCTCAAGAACTATTTGTGTTTAAGAAATTAACATTCCTTATTTTTTGCTGCCTGCGAGCTGCCCATAGCCGACAAAAAGGTGACTTGTGATGGCGTGCTAAAAAGATTTGACATGTTTGGAGGAGCGACAAGTCATTTGTCAGGGAAGTTGTCGCTGGTCTTGGCAAAGACGGCTTTGTGAAACACTTAGCAGACAAGACGACCGAGAACTCCGAGATGTCGCTGATCTTGTAGTTATAACGGCTTCACGAAACGTGCCCCAGTGTGATAATTGTAAGTTAGACTGCACTCCATGAATTATATTTTCCTCCTTGAAAAGAATCACTAATATCCTACAAAATTATGATACTAACTTTTCCCTCACTATTTTTTTGTAAATGCGTGTTTCAAATTTGTTAGTCGGGGCTGGGTCAAAAAGTGTCCTCTCCGAAAAAGTGAAATTATTTATCAGCACTCCTGCAAGAAGAGCCACATTCTGAAACCAACTTATGTTATTAGTAGACCAAACATTGTTTTATCATGTGCAATAGATAATGTTTCTGTTGTTTAATATTCACACCGATTTAGTAGGTGTCAAACAAAAATGTCCTCTCCGACCCATAATCGGTAGATAGTTAAATGACTCTAATAACAATCTACAAGTGCATGAATTTACAAAATCTAGCCTGATTTTAATTTATCATGAGGTGGGTATTACAATCTAACATCTTCCTGCTACTTAATAGTAGGGTTTGGAATTCTATCCATACACTACCTAATTTCACCCCCTATAATTCCATGACATAATGTAAATCTGGAAGAATTAAAGACTTCCCATCCATTTAATTGCATTTGTTGTGTCTTTGTGTGTGTTCATACCTTTCCACCTTATCAGTACTGTTAATCAACTAATACAATGATGAAATGATGCTATGATTAACATTGTATACATTGTCTCTTTGATTTCGAAGAGGACAGTAGTTTTTTGACATACATGTATGTACATACATCCATCCAAAGCCTTCATATTCAGGTTAGTCACATAGAACAAGTGGATAATCTGTTGCTGTTATACTATTGGGTGTGGGGATGCATTGTCCAGCTCGCTTTTGTCGTAGTCCTCATCTTGAGTATTGTTCAGCAGACATGTACCTGTACATTATATGAAGCCAGAAAAGTTTATTGTTGTGCAGGGCAAGACAAAGCAATCTTGAATAAAGTATGCATGTTAGAAATCAATAACAAAACTATTGGGAGTGGATTTAGAAGTGACTCTGTTTTAATGGGAATTTGTTATATTGCTAATTAGCATTATACTTCTTTTGAATATTATGATAACCTTACAAACCCCTTTTCTAAATTGCTTGAAATTGTGAATTTATTTTCAATTTTTCAGTTAACTTCAAAATGGAAACAAAAATTGTTATGGGGTTTATTTTGGGGTTTCCATCTTTACTCATAGAGATCATTTCAGCTGATAATTTTTTTTAATCTTTGGGGGGGAGGGGATGAAAATGACAAAAGTGGGCCCACGTTTTTGTTGTTAGTCTCCCTCTGCCACACATTTTCCAAGAAAAATAAAAATATAGGATATAATGAAATTTGAGTAAATAA
The DNA here is from genome assembly GCA_029962745.1 of Echinometra lucunter. Lineage (NCBI taxonomy): Eukaryota > Metazoa > Echinodermata > Echinoidea > Camarodonta > Echinometridae > Echinometra > Echinometra lucunter. Next base: position 17,749,614 of record CM057160.1, on the reverse strand, counting down.
TATAACCCAAACCCACAGAAGGCTCAAATACTTGGGATAGGAAATGTTAAAAGAATTACAATTTTATAAAAGATTACTGAATATAATACATTAGTACAAAAACAGTGCCATTCATGAAAAAAAAAAAAGAAGAATTCGGTCTGAAATTTGCCAAATTTTTCCTCAAAATTTTATACTTTATAAATCACGACTCGAAACTGCTTCATCCAATTTTGAAAATTCAAATTGCATTTGCAATCTTAAATCATGATCTGTCCATTAATGTAAGGCCTATTAAAACTCTCTTTTTTTTTTTTTTTTTTTTTTTTTGTTATGACAAAATAACAAGATAAAGATGGCTCCCCGAAACTCGTTATATGGCTTCCTAAAAAAGTGCTAGAGGAGGCTGTTGGCTCCCTAAAAAGTAAAGGTCAAGCCGTTTTTTGTCCACAGGGTCAAATTAAAGGTCAAAGCAAAGGTCAAAAGTTCATCACTTGTTAAATTGGCCCTACATCAAAAGTAACACATTTTTCAGATAGTTCATATAATTCCCTTTCCAATGATACTATTTTCATTGAATTTGGACCATCGATTACTGAACTATAGTCACTTAAAATTTGGTGGTCACGCCCATTTTCACTGAAATTGCCGAAAATGGGCGTGTCCTAGCGCGAAAACCATGCATCCGAATGCGCTGAAATTTAGTATTTTGTCATGGGCCATGTCAATTTACCTATATACCAAATATGAACGAATTCTGAGATGGTGCGATTTAATTTTAATATTTTGGGGGGGTGATTTGACACGGAATGACCCTTCACTTGTGTACATGTAGGCTTACCCTGGCTCGAACATAAAGGTTAAGCCCAATAACATATACACGTGTCAATGCGCATTGCTACTCATTGTATTAGCTCATACATAGTAAGCTCACCTACATCATACATGTACATGTAACTCTATAATGCAAGTTACTGCCCATCACACACTGAAAATTGTTGGATAGGACTATGGCATGCTTTTTAATGAAAAAAGAAAACAAAAAACAAAAACATGTGATAGACTAAAGAAAAGAATCACATGTGATTGCACTCAGCCACTCATTTGATTAGGATCTAGAAGTGAGTTGTATAATGAGTAATACATGTAGATGAAACAGCAGAATACAAAAGTCAAACCCTTACATTTAATCTATTTTGCTAAGAAATTTTAGCAGAAACTCAAATATCAAAAAGAACGGTGTTCATTTGAACTTTTAAAAGAAGTGTACTTTTTGTGCATATAATCTGCTAAAATCATAAAAGCATGAAAGGAAATACAGTAAAACCTGCTTCTAAAGACCTAAGGAAGATGAGAAAAGTGTTTTTTATGAGCAGGTGGTCTTTATGAACAGGTTTATTTAGAACATGTTTCAGTGGGAAAAGCTATTCAATGGAAACAAAAATTGTGGTCTTTGTAGACAGGTGGTCTTTCTATACAGGTGGTCGCTAATTTGCTAAAGCAGGTTTGAATGTATAACAATTTAAAAGAAATAGAAGTTCTTGCGTGAACTAGGCTGTATATAAAGTTAGCCAAAGATCAAGCAAATGTTAACCTGGAAACCATACTTCCATACTGCACAGCTACTCGCAGAAGTGCAAGATTTGATTTGATATTTTGAAATATATGAAATCGTGAGTTCTAGAATTTGCACTTGCTGAAAATAGCACGAAATCCGTGAAAATTATTGTACCGCGAATATTTCCACATTTACAGTACATACACTGTACTGTAAATGTGGAAAGGCCACTTGCTACTACATGTACATGTTCGTTAAGGAGCTTGGAAAAAAAAAGTGTTGATAATAGCAAATTCTTACTATTCAAAAAGTACATGTAATTGCTATTGGGAAACATTTGAATGCAGTGCCTTGAAACCACTTCGTTCTGAAAGTGGAGTGTGGAGTTACATATATCTACATAGATGTACATGTAGTAAGTGAAGAATGGGGGTGTGTAATGTAATATGTCAACAGATAATTGATTAAAGGCATTGATTAACATTGTTAGAATTTTGAAAATCTCATTTTGTTACTTGAAAATGGTAAAAATATATGAGTTATAGTTTAAAAAACCAATCTGAAAGTCTCAACTTGTAATATCTATGGAAAGTATTTTTAGATAGGGTCATGTGTCATAAACTCGCCCCCTAAAAAGGGGGGTTTTGTTACATTTTGTGTGTTCAAACTGAAGTATTTCTTGATTTCTATCAGAACCATAGAAGCTACCATAGCAAGTTTGGTATCGTATCAAAGCTGTATTAGTATGCTAACAGCCTGCAAAGTTTCATATGTATAGGTAACATATAACTAGAGTTACAGCATTTTAAATTTAGAAGGCCAGGGGTGGTGGTAGAAGCGGTGCCGGCGGAAGCGATGCCACATGTACAAAATGAAAGGGAAAATTCAGTTTTTAGAGCATTTTTGTCTCGCCCACCGGAGGTGAAGGCAAGACTTAGGGATCCTATTGGCGTCCGTCCGTCCGTCGTCCGTCCGTCGTCTGTCCGTCACAAATGTTAAAGTTTACCTGCAAGACTCTCTTATGACACATAACTTGGCAACTGTGGCTGCAATGGCAACCAAACTTGGGTGATAGATGCACTTGGGGTACATTCATGTAATGATGCCTTTGGAGGTCATATGGTAAGTTCAAAGGTCATTTCAGGTCAAATGTTAAAGTTTACCTGCAAGACTCTCTTATGACAGATAACTTTGCAACTGTCTCTCACTTTTCAACCAAACTTGGGTTGTAGATGTACTATGGGGATCTGCATGTTATGGTGTTGTCGGAGGTCACGTGATGAGGTCAAAGGTCATTTGAGGTGATATGTTAAAGTTTACCTGCAAGACTCTCTTATGACGCATAACTTGGCAACTGTTGCTGCAATGGCAACCAAACTTGGGTGATAGATGCACTTGGGGTACATTCATGTTATGACGCCTTTGGAGGTGACATGGTAAGGTCAAAGGTCATTTCAGGTCAAACATTAAAGTTTACCTGCAAGACTCTCTTATAACATATATCTTTGCAACTGTCTCTCACTCTTCAAACAAACTTGGGTTTATATAGATGCAGTAAGGGGACCTGCATGTGATGGTGCTGTCGGAGGTCATGTGATAAGATCAAAGGTCATTTGAGGTCATATGTTAAAGTTTACCTGCAAGACTCTCTTATGATGCATAACTTGGCAACTGTTGCTGCAATGGCAACCAAACTTGGGTGATAGATGCACTTGGGGTACATTCATGTTATGACGCATTTGGAGGTGACATGGTAAGTTCAAAGGTCATTTCAGGTCAAATGTTAAAGTTTACCTGCAAGACTCTCTTATGACAGATAAGTTTGCAACCGTCCCTCACTTTTCAACCAAACTTGGGTTATAGATGCAGTAAGGGGACCTGCATGTAATGGTGCTGTCGGAGGTCTCGTGATGAGGTCAAAGGTCATTTGAGGTGATATGTTAAAGTTTACCTGCAAGACTCTCTTATGATGCATAACTTGGCAACTGTTGCTGCAATGGCAACCAAACTTGGGTGATAGATGCACTTGGGGTAGTTAATTTCACAAGTGGGCGAGACACAATATTGCTTATGGCTTGTTTTGAAAAATGTTGATATTTTTGTCAAAACTTGTCATATGACTTCAAATGTTGTACCAAATTGAAGCTAATATACTCCTCTTTACTGTTCTGTGCTTGAAAAGTGAGTTTAGCTATTAGCAATACCAATAGTAATGTTTAAAAGTGAAATACTTTGAATTTTAGGTCAGAAATGGTACTGCCTGTGCAAAGTCAATACGGATTACGGAACTTACACTTTTTAATAGTTTTGGGAAGATATCCATATTTTGGTCAAAACTTGCAATATGGCTTCACTTCTGGTTCCCAAAGCTATTGTATTAAGCTTTACTATATATAAGCATGGCTGTCATGAATACATTATAGAACACTTGATATGCAGTGGCTCATAAAAATGTTTGATAAATTATGCAAAAATCTTTTATGATTTTTTTTAGTTATGACATGATCATAAACCCAAGACAATTATACCTTGTTGAAAAGGTCCGAATGTCTTCTGTAAGAATATAACATTAGAACTGTCCTAGGAGTATCGCAGAAAAAGTTATGTTGAAAATAATGAGATAATAAGGATTATTACAATTTTCATATTTATATTTACATAATTCTTTTATCTTACATCTTGTGCCATCTTTTAGTGCACATTTAGATTCTCCTTGTAATTTCCTTTCAGAAAATATATAATTTTGCTATCACAGGGTTGATTCTTAAGGAGATATCAGTTTTCAAAGTTAGAAGTACACTACTGAAGGTAGAATCACCATGTAACGCAAAAGTAGGCGACCTCATGACGCATGGCCATAGTGAAAATCTGAGCCAATGTTTGAAAACAAAATCGATCTTTTCTAACAGTTGGTTCTTGTAACAGCCGTTTTGATTTCTTTCGTCCCCGAAAATATGTAATCAAATCTCTGTGACCTATCTACAGCGGGGTTATGATAAAATTTTTGTTGGTTTCGGAGTTTTTGAGTACTGTATAAACTTCCCATATACGTGTGTATATATTTCATCTTGACTTAGAAATTTTTTTAATTAGATGCTCACAATGCTAACCAATGCCTTTAAAAATGATATTTCCATGCCAGTTGTACATGTACAAAAAGATATGCAGTGTATGCATTTTCAGAGTTTGCATTTGGGGTTGGGATCCTCTCATACATTGTAATTGAAGGAATGAAAGTGTTGATTACTTGTACGTACCTCTGTGTATCATGATGACTCATCATTGTAGGAGGGTGATGAGAGAATCTTTAAAACATGAGATTTGACTCACAATCAGGCAGGGACTTTCTCTCTACTCAGTCTCAGATATCATACATGTACACTTCATCATATGCTTGCATAGATCTCAGTCGTCGGATTTCCTGTGGTGTGTATCCATGTATGTAGTGAGTGATCATTCCTGCAGTGGTTTCATCTCATACTCTGTAAGTCTTTATAAACTATGCAGTACTTATTGGACAATAAATTATGAGAAGTGCTACATGTAGGACACTGGACTGGATAAAAAGTGTCATTATTAATATTTTCTTTACTCTGTTGGTTTATTTTTTCTCAAATTTCTCTGAGATCGTGTGGAAATGAATCAGAAACAAACTGAATTTCATACATGCAGGTTACAAATAAGTCTGGACTGAACATTCTTAGACATGCAAGATAGGGTATTATATTTAAAGTGCTTTTTTTGACCCATTTGTGACAGGAATTATTTAAAGCCTTATTTGATCAGCTTTTATTCTTCAAATTGGCAAACCAACATTTTCATTTTATTGCTACATTTTTCTTATAAAACGTCATGTATCTGAAATGAATATAAATTGACGGAAATTATGATGAAAAGTCAAAAAGTTGCCAATTTGCAGGGGAAAACGGTGATTTTAAACTTTCTATCACATTGCCAATTTAAGGATTTTAATGCTTATTTTCCTTCAAAAAATTTTCAGCATCAAACAACGAATATTAACGCAACCAAAATGGGTACAGTTTGTGTAGAATTTTTTGCTCTTTCTGCTCATGTATTTGGTATGATTTTTAGGGCTTTGCATCAAACCCACAAAATGTGGACCTCTGTCACAAATGGGTTAATGCCACATTTGACAGATCAGTTCAAATGAGCTGGTTGCTGTGTCCAAATCAGCAGTAGATGACAATGTGCTATACAAATTGTCGAAAAAGCTACACACAATATGTATAACAATCTGATACTATCAGTGAAATAAATGGTCTTTATATTTATACATTTACACTGACTGCCACTGCATGAATTCATTTCATCTCCACTTTACGTGTACATATAAACAGTAGCTGATTGATTACATGCTGTACCTACATGTATGTGTATGTACCAGGCAGTATTTGCAGACATGTCAATTCATACATGTAAGGTACATTTCTGCTTGGATGTTTCCAACAAATTCAAACACTTTTTAGAATCTGTTGGTGCTGTTTATTTCACTCTTCATCTTATCATTTTTCTGTCCTATGCTTATTGATTTTTCTCTACCATAGCTGCAGTGACGTGCCTACATGTAAATGACCGAGAGCAAGGATCTTTGGAGATGCTATAAATAGAAGAGCACTACTGCGCAAATATAACACTTTCACCACATTGCTGAATCATGGCGAAAGCAAGTAAAATCCCAGGTAAGTAAAGCATGATTTCTTTTATAGTACAGTAAAACTGATATCATTTTACACAATCGCCATATTCCTTAGAAAATTTTGTATTTTGACCATTGGATTTCATTTTTTTGTGCTTGTTACGTGCATACATGTATACCAGTATCAGTATTGTTGATGTATGTTGTTGCTGTTACTTGTACTGTAGATACTTGATGTAAGTTATTCATCATCTAATTACTGGTCATTATGCCTTTATGGCTATCAGCAGATGAAAACAGGCCAGTGTTTAATAAATATTACATGTACATCTTTTACCTTTATGAATCATGTCCAATCTTATTTAGGAATTGATCTAATACCATGTAGTACATCGTTGCTGCTGAACTCTTGGGCCCAAACTCACAAAAGAGGTTTATGTTTAAACTGGTTTGAACCTCCGAAAGCATAAAACGTGCATGTCTACCTGTCCTTTGAAGGGCAGTAATGCACTTTTATATGCTCATTTACACTTGTCTGTGCTTATTTACTCTTATTTACACTCATTTTATAATAAACCATGGTTTAGACCACGGTAGGAAACCTTCCTTGTGACAGTCTGGCCTTAAAGTTTCATTTTAACAGAATTTGTTGTACAAGTGCTTAACAGAAGCAGTTGCAAAATAATTAGATGTTTAAGATGTGTTTCAATCATTTTGTGTTCATATTGATAATGAACCACATTTGTAAATAGTGTACATATATATGAGAGTTTGAAAGAGCTCTGCAAACAGGACTGTCATGTGATCAAAATCTTCTACTATATTGCACTCAACACTCCAGGCTTATAGTTTAGGTCTTTTGTTTTTTTCATGGCATAATTTAATTGGTTTCTGTTTATTCTTCATGTATAACCTTCTCTTGCTCTTGCAGTACATGTACATGTACAGTCCAATATTTCAAATCCGATGTCTGTTGTACATTGTAAGTGTAACATTCCTACATTGTATATACTCCAGTTTGTACATATTAGGCATGCATAACATGCTAGCCACACCATCTTAGTCAGTGAATATTTGATATCCACTGGGAATCAGAGTCACATTTACTGAATCATTCCACTCTTTGTGGTGTCTCAGAAGTGAGAACTCCCAGAATGTCTGCATGGTAAAGTTTGCAGTAGACATGAACTGAACATGTACATGATATCATCATTGTTGGTCCTAGATCATGCCTGTTCTCTATATTATGCCTTGGAAAACAAAAAAATCAATAAAGCTGCTTATTGGTCAAAGTTATTTTATGATGCAGTTGATGCATGTAGCTACCACCCGTAGGCCAGAACCACTTAATGGTAGGGAATGTTTCCCCACCCCCAACTTTTTGGTATACATGTACATTGTCCCCCAGGGTAAAAATACCTTTTTTACAAGAGCTATTCTCTGAAAAGGACCTTCCCCCTTTTTTTCAGCAAACTTTTGGTGTATGTCCCCCCCCCCAAAAAAAAAAAAAAAAAAAAAAAAATTGCAAGTGGCACCCAATCTGCACAAAAGTTTTACTTTAGATTACTTTAAGTCACAGAAAAACACTCGTAAAGTTTTAGATCCCAGTACAATCCCATTTAGGATTGAAAAGGAAATATTCAACACAATTTTTCTTTTATTTTCTTTGTTTTGTAACTTTAGCCGTCTTCCTGACGCTTTAAAGGCAAAGTCCACCCCAGAAGTTTCTCTGTTTCAATAAAAGGAGTTAAATTTGAACAGCATTTTAAAAAAGAAATGAGCCAAATCGGTCAAAGAATAAGAAAATTACACTCATTTACATTTTCTAGTAAATTACTCTCGGCTCTGCAAATTGGCAACACTGATGACATCATATGCAAGCAGCTCTCCATTCACTTTGTATATGAAATTTCACATTTTCTCAATTTTCTTGGAAGTTACACATCTAACTCCCATAGTCAATGTATGTTCAGAAGAATTGCTTTTTACATGACATACTTTGACCTATGGGGTGAAAAAATGTGTAACTTCCAAGATAATTGAAAAAAATGAGATATTTCATGCACAGAGTGAATGGAAAGCTGTTCACATTATAATGTCATCAGTGTTGCCAATTTGCAGAGCCAAGAGTAATTTATTAGAAAATGTAAATGAGTGTAATTTTCTTATTCTTTGACCAATTTTGCTCATTTCTTTTTTAAAATGCTGTTCAAATTTAACTCCTTTTATGTCCAGTGAAACTTCTGGGGTGGCCTTTCCCTTTAAGAGTAAAACCATTCATTTTCAGTTTTCACTTATTCTTTGGAATATTGTTGTAAATTTGATAACTTAATAACTTGATAGTTTAATAATATCCTTTGAAGGTTTTGATAGTGGTAGCACGTATGGAAGTAGAAGGCTTCACGGTAAACCAAGTATTCTTTCTTGAAAATGAGTGTGGTCCTGATGTAGTTTAACATAAATATCTTGTCATTTGAAAATGAAATTGGCTTATTTCTCTTCAAATTCGGAAACAATGTGGTGCAAATGTGGGCTGCTACCTTTAAGCAGCTCTTTTCCGAGCTAAACTGGGATGGGATGTGCTGTGACAGTAGGTGACAGTAGGCGATGGTGCCTCATCATACATGTACATGTACATGTACATGTACATACTTTAGTCATGTTTGAGTCATGTTGGATACCTCCAACAGGAAATCACATTCAATCTTTTCACTCCCATTTCAAATGCCTCTGTTATGAATTAGCCAAACTTTGGTTGACATTATCTATCAGTGAACATAGTATGTTTCTATTATGGGTCACTGTATTGTACAGTTCATGTATCGTATAGGAAGAGGACAAGAGGTGGCGGAATGTCAGGCTCAGACAATGCGAGAGGAGGGGCACCAATTGTTTGGCGAACAAAAGGTGCCCCTCCACTTCCTTTGTCCGAACCTGACGTTCCGCCGCCTCTGCGTATAGGTACAATGTACTCTTAACAGGCTTTGACTCTCATAGGTACATGATAAATTTCTAGTTCTAATAAGGGTCATAGTCGGTTTATGTATGCTTTCATCAAAAGATGATTATGCTTGTACATGTGCATGTAGATAATCCATTTATAAAGACTCTTCATATCCTTGCATATGACTACATATGGCACATGTATCCATCCAAGTCCTGAAAGCATTCAAGAATAATTCCTTCCTTTCAATCTTTTCATTTGGAATATGGAATGTCTTTTTTTGTTTTTTTTTTGTTCATAATTGTAATTCTACTGTACTGGAAAAAAAAAATGTATACCACACATCTCCATCTTGTAAAGCTGCTGTTCATTTCAAGTACTGTACACTGTACTATTTGGTTTTACTTTAACAGTATCATTCAAATTCATCTGTTTGAATCACACTTATGTGTAGGTTGTTGGGTACATACGGTGAATATAACCAATATTTATCATCTAAATTTTTATGCCTCCGCCCACCGTAGACCTGTGGTGCCGGAGGCATTATGTTTTCGGGTTGTCTGTCCGTCCATCCCGTTTTCGTTCTTGCGATAACTTAAACACCGTTTGACGGATCAACTTCAAACTTGGCTCATGTATGCATATGGGAGGGACAATGATCTGATTAGATTTTGGGGTCTCAAGGTCAAAGGTCAGAGGTCATAGAGGTCATTATGTACATAGAAATGGTTCTTGTGAATTGTGATAACTACTGTACACAACCATTTGATGGATCAACTTCAAACTTGGCTCATGTATGCATATAGAAAGGACAATGATCTGATCTGATTTTGGGGTCTCAAGGTCAAAGGTCAAAGGTCATAGAGGTCATTATGTACATAGAAATGATTTCATTCTGGCAATAACTCAACCATTTGACGGATCAACTTAAAAATTGGCTCATGTATGCATATGGAAGGGACAATGTTTGATTAGATTTTGGGGTTTCAAGGTCAAAGGTCAAAGGTCATGGAGGTCATAGAAGTCATTATGTACATAGAAATGATTTCGTTCTCGCAATAACTCAATAACCATTTGACGGATCAACTTCAAAATTGGCTCATGTATGCATACGGAAGGGACAATGATCTGATTAAATTTTGGGGTCTCAAGGTCAAAGTTCAAAGGTCATAGAGGTCATTATATACATGAAACTTGCTTGTTCTTGCGATAAATCAACTCTGTGACGGTTCAACTTCAAACTTGGCTCATGTGTGCATATGGAAAGGGCAATGGTCTCATTAGATTGGGGGGTCACAAGGTCGAAGGTCAAGGTCAAATATGTCATTGTATAAATGAAAATAAATCAACATGAATGTGCCATATATTCCTGATCTGGCAATGGCGGAGGCATAAATTTTTACCGTGCGCGGTTGAGGATTCATCTAGTTATTGACTAATTTATTTTTCAATCCCTCCCCCTTTCTCTTTTTTTTTTCCATATGCTTTCTTAGTTACTTATGATTGGGATGTTTATCTGAAAGAATCTGGTGCAACGTGTGCTCCATCAGAATGCTTTAAGCAGGTTTGTCAGAGAAAGTATTTTCATAACCTTTATTGCTCACCATATGTAGATTGATTGAAACTAATAGATATTTATGGACATGATGTTCATGGATAGGATATTGTAAAGCCAGTTATACTCAGTTTAGATCTCTATATAAACAGTTACATTGTGTATACTTGTATTCTCTCATTGTATTCACGGATGGTGCTTCATGTTTGGCATATTTCTTTGAACAGCATTCCTAATACCCCCATCTCACTAGAAGGCGATTCACCCGCGATCCTCAGAAATCGACAAAGCATGGTGGATCGTGGCTTGAGCTTTTTCAATCTTCTCAGTCGTATCTTGAGCCTTTCTGAAGCGCCAATGATCGCCACCATCGCCCTTGTCGCCACCAAGTTTTGAACATGTTCAAAACTTCCGTAGCGAGAGCGCCAAGGTCGCCAAGAGCACCACAATCGTCTTAGGAGCGTATTAAAAATGACATGCCCATAGCTCTAATGTATCAGCAACGCCCAAAGCGTACTTCAAGCGCATTGAAAGTGGTTCCTGTCACCCGTGCTTTCAGACCCTTTCCCAAGACGAATTTTCCTCGTAATATGTTTGTGCGCAACTGCGCATCTCATTCGCGCATCCTGGCTGGTATTGTTACGTCATCACAACAGCAGTGCAATCACCGTGTAGGTCAAAAATGCAATTAGAGGGCAATTCTGCCACGCTTTTCACAATTTTCACAGATCGACATGGATTGCCACGGTCGCCATGATCGCTTTTCTAGTGAGATGGGGGCCTTATCCATTGTGCATGAAAAGGTCATGTGTTGGGAATGCAATGAAGGCATAAAGGAAGAAATTAGAATGATTGAGCTGAGATTTGAGATAGTTATTTCCATCTAAATTCAGTTTCAGAAATACTGTACCTGGATGAGAGAAAGTTAAACAACAGGATACAGTACGAATGTGTTTGAGAAGAATATCTGATAATGTTTCATTGTACCCTGGCACGTACATGCATTGTTTTACAGGCCCCTAACCCACCACAGAATGAATTTGGACTGTGGATGAAACTTGAAGCCCTTGACCCCCGCAACGTGACCTCAACGTGCATCGCGACCGTGGTCGGTCTAATAGGCCCACGACTACGATTACGATTGGATGGCAGCGACAACAAGAATGACTTCTGGCGGTTGGTCGACTCTTCTGACATCCGCCCAATTGGGCACTGTGAGAAAAATGGTGGCATGCTACAACCTCCTCTGGGTAAGAAAATTTATCGTTATCACTTTTGTCATCACATTGTTGAAATCCATTACCCATGCTCTAATGACAGATTGTTTGTGGACTCAGATTCCACTTCTTTCAACTTCTTCTTTCACTTCAAATACTTCTCAACACCTTGCAAAGACAAAAGTATTTTCTTTGAGTCATTAATCTCAATCACCTAATAAATGTGGGAAAGGGACAACAGGAAAACCTCCAGCAATTTCCTAGAATCCTGGTATCAACTTTTTGCTTGTGACTTAATAAAATGTATTGGTTCCTTAATAATGTCTATTCTTACATGTATCATCTTAAGTAATTCTATTTTCCATTTGAAAATTAAAATTGGGTTGTGAGTGAATAAATCTACACTATTTTTTTCATATTTTTTTTAATGGTTACATTTAGTCTAGAGAAAACTATCGAATCATCACATTGAAGTCTTTTTACAGAGTGGTCTGACAGTACATACTCAGAAGTTTCATCAACAGGTGTTTTGGGGCTAAGATACATGTAACTGTAAAATTTAAACTAGTCATTGCTTTCATTGTCAGTAATCTTGTTATTACAACATTATAATTTAGCATTGGTAATTTGTCTGATCCATTTCAGGATTCAGAATGAATGCCTCATCATGGCCTATGTTTCTTCTGAGAACACTCAACAATGCCAGCATTGCTCCGACACAAGCATTCAAACCAGTATGTATTATCATGCAATAGAATCTTTGATCTGGGCCCCATTTCATAAAACTTGTTATCAGTAACAGCTGCCACATTTCTATGACAAATTTGCTCTCCGCCAAACATGCAAGGATTTCAGTAGCTTAAAATGGTTGATAACAAGTTTTATGAAACGGGGCCCTGGACAAGGTTTCAGACTGGCTTTACTTGTAATCCTCATATCTGAAGATTAGTAAATAATGTAGGGTGATTGAATAGTTTGGAATGAAATAATAATAATAATATTTTGAGTTTGATTTGAGCCTAATACAGAAAAAAATTCTAAGTGCTTTACAAAAACAAACCAGGTAAACTAACAAAATAAAACAAAACAAAAAAATGACATAGGTATTGCCCAAATTTTGCACAAATGTTAGATATTTGCCAAAATTTACTCCATATCCCAATGCCAATTTTCAGTCTCATTTGATTAAAACAATGTCAACTCAATATATATTGTGTCTCTAAAGGAAATCTTTAGGTACATGTAAGCTTTTGGAAGAGTCTCTTAGGTTTGTCCACTGCATATTTCTTCCCCTTCATGGAATATTTCAGGAACCTCCTGATCCCAAGGGCAACGAGTTCAAGGTTGGTATGAAGCTTGAGGCTGTGGACCGCAAAAATCCTCATCTCATTTGCCCTGCCACTGTGGGGCAAGTCAAGGACAACACCATCTTTGTCCAGTTTGATGGCTGGAGGGGAGCCTTTGATTACTGGTGTGAATACAACTCTAGGGATATCTTTCCCGTTGGATGGTGTAAGGCCACAGGACACTACCTCCAGCCTCCAGGTAAAACAGGTGGGAAGATCAAAAATATGATGATGATGATGATGATGATAACAAGTGGCAGTTATGACAGTGAAGTTGATAAGGATAACAACTTTGATGTTGTTGGTTCCTGCTCATTGAACACGATATACAAAGCTTGCAAGTAGGCACTATTAGTAGCTTACAGCACACATAATGTAGCTAGCTGTGTGCATGTTGGACACACAATATGTGTAAAGAGACACTACTCAGAAGATCATGATTATGAATTCCAGATAAACCAGTTTTTCCTAAATACATGTTTTTACCCTATGTGATAATGGTTTAACAAGTGGTTTGGACATTTTGCTAATTGATATGAAGTGTGATGGTTGTGCGTCATGTGTAATTTTTCTGTTAGGAGCAAGTACCAAAGTAAGAAGAGTAAGTAGCTCGTCAACCTCATCATCTCAGATGTCACCTGGAGGAGGTGCCCTATCAACCAAAGTAGAGCCTGACACAAGTTGCTTGCCATCATCTGAACCCACAGCAGAGCCTTCAGGTATGCCTGTAATGCCGGGCTTACACTGGGCCACAATATCCATGAACTCCATGGTTCAAAAAAAGTGTGGATTTCAAGGATTTATTTTGCTGGGGGGGGGGGCACCAAGTATGCTATATAATAGTTAAAAATATTCCCACTTAAGCTTTAATAGGGATGGCCATGCACCTGTCCGATTACATAAGACATTGAATTATTATTTTATTATTATTGATTTGGCGTCACCTGTGCCTGGGAGGGGAAAAGCGAATTGAATCACTGTAACCCTAAGGTCTCTCCTCCTGATATCACTGATTGGGGGTTTGCAGGTGGACCACATACACCGGGGTTTCCCCCTACTCTTATACGAATAGTGCAGTGGGATCTTTAACGTGCAAAGGTGGTAACTCTCCTTTACACGGGACCTCCATTTAACGTCCTATCCGAGGGACGGAGTGTTTTCCACTGTAGCATAGCCTGCGTCTATGAAACAGGGGAGGGGCACGATAACACACAACGTACCCACGATCTTTTGGTTCGAAAGGCAGACGCTTTACCGACTGAGCCAACTCGCTCCCTTTTGTTATGTTCTTGGATGGTCCATGATCTTCATGATTTAAATCATGATGAACATGACGAGTCATAAGGTAGAATCATGATGAACATGACGAGTCATAAGGTAGAATCATGATGAACATGACGAGTCATAAGGTAGAATCATGATGAACATGACGAGTCATAAGGTAGAATCATGATGAACATGACGAGTCATAAGGTAGAATCATGATGATCTTGAGGGAGCTAGGTAGAATCATTAACGTGATGAGTGTGACAAAATTTGGGACAGTAAAAAATTTTGCCACAATTATCCCAATTTGATGCCAAATCTTGAGAAAGCATGATAGAACATGGGAATCGTAGTAGAGTGTAGTACATGCTGCAACAGACTTTTGCAGCATCATAGGGGCTCTTGGTGAGCAAGAAAAGGTCATAACGCAAATTGCTGAGCTTCATGCTTTGGCTCACATCTGTTTATGCATGAAGGATTATGGTTTGAAATTATGAACATATCAAGACTACTGTTGTTCTTTTGTTTTCGATTTGATACAATTCAGTAGATTTCATGAAAATTGTTTTAAAAATTTCAACTCAGACATGATCATATTCTTCTTTATAATGAGATTTATGAGTAGTGTCCAAATAAGACTTGGGCAACTCTTTATAATCTTGGCAGAGATTTATTCCTTTTTTGTGTGCGTTTGTGACTCAGTGCTGGTACACCTGAATAGCTCATGCGTGAGTGGTCCCTACCTGAGCCCCCATAAACTGTGGCAGATGCCTTGCCAGGTCGGACCAACCAGTATCAGCTCGGCTCTCCGGGAGATCCTACAGCTATGTGTGGACTGTGCTGTACAGCAGAGGCTTGTTCTTACCTTCCTAGAAGAGGCAGATGATGGCAATGTCACAATAAATGGTGAGTGATAGATCAGGGAAGAGTTAAAGGGGCCTGGACTTGGTGCATAGATGGCGCTTCACATAATGCATACGGAAATCCCATCGGGCAGCGCCATGACAGTTCAGTTCACCATCACAAAAAAAAAAAAAGATTGAGCATTTCGTATGAAAAAGTCTAGTTTTGAATACGCGAACATATGCCAAAATCGGTATCCTCATTTGTGTGTGTCTGTTAGGCATCGCGCATCACACATGAGAGTGAGCATGCCTACCAAACAAACTCTTTGATCATACCTAAAAAAATTCACAGAGACTCTGAAATGCCCAGGGGGGTTTTTGCAAGTATTGCATGAAGTGCCATATATACATCAAGTCCGGGCAACTTTAAAGGAAAATACACAGGAACAGAGGATGGTTTAAACCTGGAAAAAAAAATCACCTAAACCCATGGAAATTAAGAAAATCTTTTTGACCAAAATTGTGTAAGATTAATTTGAAGGAAAAGTTGCTTTTCTATATAAAAAATTTCAACTGCATTGAATGAACAGAGCAGTAATTTTTTACTGCTGGGTTTGGTATAGGCCATTCTTGGTCACGTGTGAGACCCAAATCAAGAAAAATAGCTGATTCAAAACTAATTTGTCAGTATTTATCTTGTAGCAGAAGTCGCTCATTTTGGAATTTTAGATAACTGTATTACCCCCAATAGAATGAAGGCAATTATCTTAAAAGTGCGGACATCATTTTTCTTTCAGAAGTCAAATTAGGTCGGTCACGTGTGTGACTTCGCACGAAAATTGGTCTTACTTGTCTGTATTCAAACCTTTTTTTTTTTTTTTTTTATTCCCTGGGAGTGTAAGTTTCCATTTTTCATTACTGTATGCTGGAGATTGCTCTGAACAGTTGTGAAGCAATTTTCCATAAAAGAATGAACATTCTGTTCTTTTAGAGGTGAAAATTTGGTAGGTCGCACTTGTGACCAGTCAAAAGGGGGGCATTTCTAAATGACTCTGTAAGCATGTTATGGTTGAGAAATTGTTTATTCTTATCAAAGAAAGGGGAGCCTTTTTCATGTAAAAAAGTGGTTACAATAAAAAAATTAAAACATGTTATCTGATTTTCAAGCAATGAGGCAAAATTAGATGGTCACGTGTGTGACCAAAAGTTTCACTTTCCAGAGAATGGCCCGTATGATCGTTGATTGGTGGTTAGCACGTACCTTGTGACAGTTAAGTGCATGTGAGACTTGCTTTGCCTCATTATGGTGTAGTGCAGGGAGAGGGTGATGATGATGATCATTATATATTATATTCAAATCTAAAGATAATTTTTTGGTGCGAGTATTTACAAGTTTTGATAAATTTCACTTTACAACAAAACATTATTGAATAAGGTGTTTTCCTTTTTATGCCTCCGCCCACCGTAGGTGGTTGCCGGAGGCATTATGTTTTCGGGTCGTCCGTCCGTCCATCCGTCCGTCCCGTTTTCGTTCTCGCGATAACTTCAGAACAGATCAATCTCAAACTTGGCTCGTGTATGCATATGGGAGGGACAATGATCTGATTAGATTTTGGAGTCTCAAGGTCAAAGGTCAAGGTCATAGAGGTAATAATACACATAAAAATGGCTTGTTCTCGTGATAACTTAAGAACCATTTGACAGATTGGCTTCAAACTTGGCTCATGTATGCACATGGAAGGGACAATGATCTGATTAGATTTTGGGGTCACAAGGTCAAAGGTCAAAGGTCATAGAGGTCATTATGTACATAGAAATGGTTCGTTTTCACCATAACTCAACAACCATTTGACCGATCAACCTCAGACTTGGCACAGGTATGCATATGGGAGGGACAATGATCTGATTAGATTTTGGGGTCACAAGGTCAAAGGTCAAAGGTCATAGAGGTCATTATGTACATAGAAATGGTTCGTTTTCACCATAACTCAACAACCATTTGACCGATCAACCTCAGACTTGGCACAGGTATGCATATGGGAGGGACAATGATCTGATTAGATTTTGGGGTCTCAAGGTCAAAGGTCAAAGGTCATAGAGGTCATTATGTACATAGAAATGGTTCGTTCTTGTGATAACTCAATAACCATTTGACGGTTCAACAAACTTGGCTCATGTATGCATATGGTAAGGGCAATGTTCTCATTAGATTTAGGGGGTCACAAGGTCAAAGGTCAAGGTCAAAGATGTCATTGTATAAATGAAAATAAATCAACATGAAGTGCCATTTATTTCTGATTTGGTAATGGCGGAGGCATAAAGTTTGACCACGCGTGGTCGAAGATTCATCTAGTCTTAAATCATATACACTTCTGCAAATTTTACATTCTGTGGACCTTTGGGAGAGTAAAAAGAACTCTAAAGAAACTTTGAAGATATTTCTGCTCTGTTAACTCTTTACCTTGTTTTCTTTAATATCCAGGTACATATGGTGGAGAGAGCCATTCAGCTACCATCCAGGCTCCTGACAATACATCAGAGTTCTGGGCCATGTTACATAGGTTATGTGAGAATCTGCTTTGCTGTGAGAACTTCTTCAGTGATAAATCATTACAGGGTCCCTGCCCAAAGTGTGCAAAACAAGGTAAGGAATATCATGCTTAAGTAGTTGCTATTATTAATTATAGTCATACTTGCACATCAAGCCTCGCTGTTCACACCATACAAAGCCAGGTTTTTAAAAAAACATGTTATGCTGTTATAAGTACCAGGTTGGGCTCTTGTAGCTATATGTAGATGGAGATTTAGTCCACTGATTAATATAACTTCATGTATGAATCTCTTTTTGTCAAGCAACCAAGGTGGAATGAGACTAAGGGATCCTTAGCCGTGTCCGTCTGTAACGCTTATGAAACTTGAATAACTTTGCGACCATTTATCCGTTTGTAACCAAACTTGGATGGTAGATGCTCTATAGGGACCTCAGTATCGTTTGGGGGTCAAAGGTCATGTTTGTAGGTCAGAGGTCAATTGAGGTCAAATGTTAAAATGTACCTCCAAGTTTCTACTGGGGTTACTAACTTTTGAACCACTTTCCCATTTGTAACCAAACTTGGATGGTAGATGCCTTACAGGGACCTCAGTGTTATTTGGGGTCAAAGGTCATGTACGTAGGTCAAAGATCAAATGAGGTCAAATGTTAAAATTTACCTTTGTTTCAAGTTTCTAATAAGATTATCACCATTGTTAGCAATTGAAACCTTTAAAAAAAAATCAAGGGCTATTATTAGCAAAAAGTTGAAAACTGTTTTTATTCTTGATAAGAGGAAGATTAAAAAAAAAAAGAGCTAGAAAAGGTGATTTTTTTGACAGACTTTTCAGTTCTTCCGTTCTTTTTCCCCAACTCTTCTTATTTCATTTTGATATGTTACAGCTTCTGACGACAGAGGACCCCTTAGTAGTGGAACAAGTCATAGACCAGGAGGTGGAGTCCTGAAGAGAAGTATATCTGATGCCTCTACTAGCTCAGAAAGAGAATGGAAAACATGTAGTCATAAGCTACAAAGGAGGATAACAACAGAGGGTAAGAAAATGGCACAGTTTCTTCCTTATACCCTTTCACGCTGGTCACCTGGGAGATTTTTTGGGAAATCAAACGGGTAACACGCAGGAAGAATTCCTTTCATACTGCCGAGTGAGCTCCCGGATGAATTTCTCTCGTCACATTATGGTAATCTATCTGGTGCATGTATACGATTATGACGTCATAATGGTACACATGACCTAGTTATGCTTAGCATCATGAAATCAGTCATTCAAACTCTGCAATAAGCCAGCCATGCGCATACTGGAGATTTCACTCTGGAGTTCAATCGCGATGCCTTTCAAACTATAGCTTCACCTGGGAGCTCCTGGGAGTTTACCAGGGACGATTTGAGGGTAAAATTTACAAAAAGTCTACCAGCATTTCGCCTGGGATTTCACCCATGGGACCTTTCACGCTGCAAGATCTTCTGGGTGCACCCGGATGAGATTTGCGTAGCATGAAAGACTAGGAGGAAAATACTTAATGCCTGTACTAGCTAAGAAAGAGAAGGGAAACTCCCTTGTGACCAAGAGAGAATTGTTACACGTAGGATGTGTAGGATATTATAATTCAGAGATAGAAGGTGAAAACTTTGAGCATAATCAATTAGATGTAGATGTAGCAAAAGAGTAGGGTTGTCTGACAAGGCAATAAAAGTATCTCTCTGAAATAATTGATCACAAAAATCATTTTATTCATATTTATTCTTATGGATTGACCTTAATTTTTTTCAGTATCATGAAACAAAAGGCTTGGATTTTACAGGTGATTGGAAAGGAATTATGATTTGAACCCATCTGCTGTAGGAAGATACACATATATTGAACAAAGAAAATGTTGCACTGACAGTGCATGTCATTACCGGCACTCAAATCAGTGATAGTATTTTGTAACATATTTCAAAATTTAACATATTTCATTGATTCCTTTGTAATAGCTGCAAGTTCAACAACAGAGAGCAGACTAGAACAGACAAGAATACCACCGACAAGGATAACGCCCTCAGCTGGCAGCGACCCTAACAGCTGGACAATAGAAGAGGTCATACGATGTGTAGTTAGTATGGACCCTAGCATGAGTGCACATACTGAACTCTTCAGGCAACATGTAAGTATTCATATCAAAGTGGATTCAGAACATTGCAATCTCCCTGCATTTTTTAAGATTATTACATGTCTTGTGAAAAGAAATGCCAATGCAAGCTTACAGTGAAAGGAAAGTTAATAGAGAACTTATCATTTATGTATGTTTGGTGATAATATGATATCAACCACTCTGGGTCTAGATTTTAACATTGCTTAGATTTTATAGATCAATATTTCTTTTCAGTATTTGAGAGTAAAGGTTTCAATTTTCTGCAAAGGTTCCATTTACACTGAACTATCTCAGAGCAAATTTGAACATTGACTCTTCACCTAGTTTTATTCTTTCATTGATAAAAGTGAGGAGTAGCAGTCCAATTGATAACTCTTATTTACACACAAGTAGTTCCTGTCTTTTTTTCTGATGCAATTTTGCATTGGTATTACATACCTTTGACCTCATTTACAATGCATTTATCAGATATATTTGCAAAGTATGAGCTAAAAGCTCAGGAACAAAGTTTAGTTTGTACATTAGCTTGTAGGTAAACATTAAAACACCCATAATTTTCAGTGTATAATTTATATTTATTATGATAGGAGATTGATGGCAATGCATTCCTACTGCTGAACAGTGACATGATGATGAAGTATATGGGACTAAAGCTTGGCCCTGCTCTCAAGCTATGCAACATCATCGACAAACTCAAGAAATAGAGAAAATTGTAACATGTATTCTTGTGAGAGTGCAATGAAGGGAAGGGATACTAAATAAAGAGGGACCAGACACCGAACGAGAGGGACAAAGATATCCAGAAACAACAGAACAAGAGAAAAAGAGTGAGACATTGATCAGAAGGAACATGTCAACATCCTTTTGTGCAGGCATCGACTTCAGTTGGTGGAAAGATATTCATGTATCAGTTGGGAAATGAGAGAGAGAGAGAGAGAGAGAGAGAGAGAAAGAGAGAAGGGGGAGGGGTTGCTGAGGATAATTTGAATGTCAAATTCAGCTTTAGTTTCATACGATGTGGTATGATTGTGGTCATGAATAAGACTATTAACTGCAAACATTTGATTATTTGGAAAGAATAGTGTAGTCGCTATAGAGTGAGTGCTTATAATCAACTATCGCATATCTATGAAGGCTACCAGCATTACTCAGAACCATATGCAAAGAGAGAGAGGACAGCAAAGATGTTTAAAAGACTATATTGGTCAGATCGTGTAATCATTTTCAGTATAGAATAAGTTAAGTAAGTGTAGATCTGTTAAAGTTTTCTTAATGACACCAGCACCAAATCAAATCTAAACACCAAAGTTGAAAATGTTCATCATAGTTATGTTCTCATTCAATAGGCTGTTTTAACTTATGTGGGAAATTTATTGTTTAAAGACAATAATGGAAGTGACTGGTATAGGAATTAATATTGCACTTAGTCATCTTAAGTTAACTGTCGTTCGCTGTGTTCGTGCAGGACTTTGTTTTTCTTGAGCTTTGGTTTTCCATGTTTTAGCTCTCACTACAATGCGTTTATTTTGTTGTAATGCAGATTTCTATGGGTAGTTATTACAGACATTTGTAGCAGCAGTTACTGAAGTAAAATCAGATTAAAATCATATCAAAAGAGTTTTTATGCCTGAAATAGAGCGCTAAAGATATCAAAACATTTGCATAATTCCAAGAGTAATATAAAGTACTTAGTCAAAGCATTTAATTGATATGTATGTACACTATATATCCTTGTATTGCATCAAACTTTTTATGTGTATGTGGAAAGTAAATCATATGTTTCAGCTAACTGATACATTTGTTTCAAGACATTTTCAATGCATTTTGTTGGATATATTAGATCATGTGTAGCCTTACATACGTACATTGTATACAAATTTTGGAGGCATTACTCATATCAGATGGGAACGCAGCTTTCTAGCAGTAAAATGAAACTATTCCACTATGTTATATATACACCGGTACACACCATGAATATCTTCCAAAGCTTGTTGACAAGGATTGATTGTTAGAGAGAAAGAGAGATAGAGAGAGAAAAAAAAAATTGTAAATTATAAATCTTAAAGGCAGCTGATTGTGTATGATAGTGTATCATTGTTTTATTCTGTACAGTATTATGTGCATGTAATCATTGTATATCTGTCCAAAGACTCCACCTTTGAAAGGTGAACTAATGTTTGACATGACAGACTCCTTGTCTATAAATTAGCATTCAATATGAATGAAATGCAAATGTACCGCAGCTTGAAAGTGGTTGAATGTTGCATTAACAGTTCAGTATGGGATTCTGAAATTCTTAGCTTGATGTCATGCTTAAATGTCCTTTATTATTTGGCATTTTCCATTTGGCTGAAAGGATGTGAATTTTCCTTTGTTTCTAAAGAATTTTGACTTTTCTGTTGGTTTTGATATATTAAAGGTGAGTTAACATTGACTGTAATATATCTACCAGTTGTACTGGTGCCGGGGGCATTTTTGGGTCACCCTGTTTGTGAATACATTACATGTATAACTACAAGCTTAAGATTATTGAAAGGATCAAACTTCTCTCAGGTAATATGTATATTGTGACAAGTAAAGGCAAAGCACATCTTGTGACTGGATTACAGCTTGACTTAGAAAATATATTGTGATATAATTCAATTTGATATGTTACGTTTCTTTATGAAGGAGGGAAAGAATGAGGGAAAAAATAAAAGAGTGATATCAAAGTGTAAGGAATGTTTAAGCCTTCCAAGTAGGGAAAAGTTGTGATGATCTGATTTCACCATGGCTAACTGTTGATTAGATCTTTTCTCTTGCAGCAAAGTTGAAAATGCCCTTCCTGTTTGTCGAGCCACCAAAGTGGAGTGAGAGTAAGGGATCGTTAGCGATGTTCGTCCGTCCGAACGCTTATGAAACTTGAATAATTTTGCAACCATTTGTAACCAAATTTGAATGGTAGATGTCTCACAGGGACCTCGATTTCATTTGGGGGTCAAAGGTCTAATTAGGTCAAATGTGAAATTTACCTGCAAGTTTCTATTTAAGTTGGTAATTTTGCAACCATTAGCCTGTTCGTAACCAAACTTGGATTGAAGATGCCCTACAGGGACCTCAATGTTATTAGGGGGTCAAAGGTCATGAAAGTAAGTCAAAGGTCAAATGAAGTCAAAATGTTCATGCAAGTTTCTACTGGGGTTGATAACTTTGGAACCATTATTTCATTTTTAACCAGACTTGGATGGTAGGTGGCTTACAGGACCTGGAATGTTATTTTGGGTTCAAAGTCAAGTAGTAGGTAAAAGGTCAATGAGTCAAATATTACAGTTTACCTGCAGAATGATTGCACAATGAACGTCTGGAGATACATTATGGCTATAGCCTTATTTAAAATTTGTATAACTACTCAACGTCATTATTTAGAAAGAAATTCCTAACCTAATATCATATGTATTTGTATACAACTTCTTTCAGCATCTTGTAGTCTGGTGACAAGATGTGGCAATGGCCTTA
Organism: Echinometra lucunter; assembly: GCA_029962745.1. Taxonomy (NCBI): domain Eukaryota; kingdom Metazoa; phylum Echinodermata; class Echinoidea; order Camarodonta; family Echinometridae; genus Echinometra; species Echinometra lucunter. Next base: position 17,726,071 of record CM057160.1, on the reverse strand, counting down.
TGATGAATAGATTCATAAGTTCAGAGGTCAAGAGGTGTATTATTTATCTCAAGGAGTACATGCAGAAGGAGAAGTGTATACATGTAACATAATTATGTAGTTGTTGGTTTTGTAAGGGAGGGGAAGGGGAGTATTGTGTGTGGGGTATCTTTAAATCAAAACAGTCCATATTTAAAAATGTTTACTTCATCGAATGTCACAACTTCATACAAGCTTGTAATTCATGGTACAGTTGAGCTTTTCTTGTAATAGGAGAAGGTTAGCTAGCAATAGTATTGTATTTGTATTATTGAGTGTTGATGAAAAGTGATCGGGGGGTGTTTCACAAAGCTGTGCGTGAAGTTATGCATGACTTTAAAAACAACTTATTTGTGAACAGTCAAATGGAATGCCCAAAGATTTTCCTCTTGTTTTAACAAAGTGAAACTCTTCTCATATATCTCAATTGAATTGTTCGCAAACTATACTTCACATTAACAGTGTTTTGTTAATTATGATAATGTTAATCGACATTGATATTTAACTTTAATTATGGATTTAAAAATGAGCGAGAATCCCATTTGGCTTTCCATATTTAAGCCATTCATAAAGTCACGCGCAACTTTGCGCACAGCTTTGTGAAACACTCCCCAGGATTTGCTGAATGTCATGCACTTTTCTTTTCATTGTTTCATCGTTTTCTATACAGTGTATTGTTCTGAGATACCAAAGGATAAACAAGGCCTGTTCTTGAGTAGTTAATATGTAATCGTAGATAAATGTTACCTTTCATAGGTGATGCACAGCCTTTTGACTATTGAGCAGGTCCATTTTAGTGAATTACTCAAGTGCTATGTTCCCTGTAAATGTGTATGATATCCTCTTATACTGTCGAGCCACCAAGGTGGAGCAGATTAAGGGATCCTTAACGTGTCCATCCGTCCGTCCGTAACGCTTATGAAACTGAATAACTTTTCGGCCATTTGCCGTTGTAACCATACTTGGATGGTGATCCTTACAGGGACCTCAATGTTATTAAGGGGACAAGGTCATGTATGTAGGTCAAAGGTCAAATGAGGTCAGATGTTACAATTTACCTGCAGGTTTTTACTGGGGTTGGTAACTTTTGAACCATAACCTAACTTGGATGGTAGATGCCTTACAGGGACCTCGATGTTATTTTGGAGTCAGAGGTCATGTATGTAGGGTCAAAGGTCAAATGAGGTCAAGTGTTACAATCTACCTGCAAGATTAATTGCACACGAACGTGGGAAGACACCTTATGGCTATATAACTTTGTTATACACTGTATTGCTCTACAGGTAGGAATAACCTGTGGTAATCAATCATTTTCTGGAATACCAAAGGATAAACAAGGCCTGTTCTCAAGTAGTTGATATGCAATTGATACATGTAGATAAACATTACCTTTCATGGAGATGCACAGCCTTTTTGACTATTGAGTAGGTTCCATTTTTGTGATTTACTCAAGTGCTATGTTTCCCTACTGGTGTATGATATCCTCTTATCATTTAATGAGTAACTGTTATGTGAAGACCTTTGCATGAAATGTTTTCTGCATTTTAAACTTTGGCATATGTCACCTGAGGATTGTATTTTTAAATGTGAAATTACTTGTACTGTCAATTTTGATTTTGAAGTTATAAATGAAAATAGGGTCACAGATTGTGCACATTTTCATCCAAGTTATTTGTTAAAGCTATGACTAAAAAACGTTTACTTTCTAATGTTTGATTCTGAAGTTCTAAATGAAAATAGGGTTGCAAATTTGATGCTTTCATCCGAGATATTTGTAAAAGCTAGGCTAAAACTCAAGTCATTACTTCAGTACATAACATGCACGATAATGGATGTCTTCTGCAAAGTTGACTGTTTATTCAGCTCATTTGAGATGAACATAACGTAGACCAATCCATTTCATATGAATAACTGTCTGCATACAAGATTCACTTATGAAATGACATAAATCTGAGAGTATTTTAATGAAATAATGTCTGTTCATTTAAGTACAGGCTCCTACATGTACGTAGTCAGAGTTAAATCTGGCTTAAGATTAGTCCATCTCAATTCTATCTTTAAACTTGATACCACCTTTGAAATATTAAATATTTCCTGGTGCTGTTTGTAATGTTAACCTTATATTTTTCTATTTCAAACATGTTTTGGGTTCAGTTTTTTCGGGTTTGCAAAGGCAGTGGTTTCACTAGAACCTTTCCTATGGTGTACGAGAAATCAATGTTTCTTTCTTTCAAACTTTGTGAGAAGGAGGTAACAATGAATCATTTTTAAGGCAAAATGGATGCTTTTATTGATTTTAATGTTCCGTATTTCAGATTTCACTGTATTTCAAGTTCAAATTTGCATTTTCAAATTATTTAATTGTCATTGAGAGTGTTTGAAAGTTAACATCAATTTGTTAAGTGAAGTTTAGTATTCTAGGCAATAATATTTCATTCATAAATTTCAATTGCACTAAGATACACAATCCCATTGATTGCCATTAGAGAAGGTTCATCTCTGTATATGGAATTCATTACAGCCTTTGAAAATGAAAATCTACATCTTTGCTGAGTTTATTTGATTTACCATGTCAGTATGTATAATGAAAATTGGTGTTTTTGGATTAAAGAGATAAGGTATTGAGATGGGATAAGAAGTAAGTGAGAAAGAGAATGGTGTAGAATGGAAGAAAGAAAGAAGAATCTGTGTTTGGGGCAATCATGTTAGTCTAGATGGGACGAAAAGTTTAAAGGTAGTAGCCCACATTTGCAAGTGGCACCCAATCTGCACAAAAGTTTTACTTTAGATTACTTAAGTCACAAAAAAACACTCGTAAA
>CM057160.1:17705515-17722734 GCA_029962745.1 Echinometra lucunter | reverse complement strand
AGAGTACAGATAGTTCATGGTTGTACACTACTAGCATGACTATGGGGCACCAATCCGTATGGTAAAAGGGGAAAGGGTGCATATTCCAGCCCCCTGCCCCCAACCTCTTTGCGTTCACCAGCCGTGTGTTTACTTCAAAATACAAAATTGAGGTTGGAGGTCGCCGACCATAACGCCCAATTACTGGAAGCATGGCCCCAGGTGGGCTCCCGCATGAGTCTAACACCCCGTGGTGTCTGAACGATGTGCACTTCAGAACTAGAAACTATGAGACAAACTTGGGATTTGTAGGAAAGAGATGATATCGAGGTAGTCGCCAATCTTGTGAAGTGATGACGTCGATCATAATTTGACAGATCCTAGAGATAGTTTAGATCTATAGATCTGAAGTCCTCAAAGAGGAGGCATTCATATATACGTTTTCTCTCTAATTCTATTGTAGTGATCGTCATATTGTACCGGATTGTGTTGATTTCTTTATTTTCTTAAAGAAAAAGTACATAGAAATAAATCAGATATCATGATAAATGTAAATGGACTTCAAAGAACGGTATATATAAAGTAGTAGTAGTAGTAGTAGTAATAGTAGTAGTAGTAGTAGTAGTAGTAGTAGTAGTAGTAGTAGTAGTAGTAGTAGTAGTAGTAGTAGACGACTTTATTGGCACAATGCTAATTTCCAAAAGTGCGGTTCTACGGGGGGGGGGGGGCTTCACCCCCCATTTTTTTATTTTTTATTTTTTACGACATAAGTGCAATTTTAGTCTCATATAGTCTAGATTCTAATATAATGTCCTTGTATCAAACCCGCATATCAAAAAAGAGGGGGAAAAGGAAATGATTAAAAGGAAAAAGATGAAGGAAAAACCTGGGAGCGCTCGCTCGCATTTCAACGATCTTAACCAATACCGGTTATTTACTATTCCTAAGAAAGGAAATTGGTTTGCATCTTATCTCGATATCCAAAGTTTATGCTATTCTTCTGCTCATATAGGCCTAAATAACTGCAATGATTCCGCAGTGGCAAAGTTGACCTAAAATAGATGATTTTTTAGGAGATAAAGGCCTGTGACCATAAACCTATATATTCGCAATACCCTCTTTGAGAACGGAAGATGCCGATAAATATCATACGTTGCTAAATCATGAGAAGCGAGTAGTATAACCATGTAAACCCAGTCTCAGTATTTGAAGAAATTTTTTTTTTTTTTTTTTTTTTTTGCTCGCTTATAAATTCTAGAAACGAAACAAGGTTTTTTCGATAAGCAACAGTCTATGAACGCCTGGATATCATAACATTTTTGCAGCGACGTTCCGACTATCGTCGAAATAATTCTGCAGGGAGTGTATATGATAAGATCAATGGTGAATTTTGCATATTGTTTATTCGCTCGCTACGCTCGCTCATATAAAGAATTATTTCGGGAGGCAAACGAATTAAGCATACAAGGGAGGTGACCGAATATATGCATATCATGTATTTTGATGTCGAAATGATACTTTATCATTGTGTTTTTCTTTGCTTGCTTCGCTCGCTCATAATATTTGGAAACGTTTCTAAGTATGGTCTTGGACAGGAAACAATTTACTGGACCAGCGAGGTTTATCATAATTGGTTAGTGAGGTGACCAAATATACCAGTTAAATATCTAATAGGCCTAGAGTGTATTTTGATGACAAACTAAGACGTCTTTTACAGCAAGATGTGGTTATTTTTGGCTCACTCGCTTCGCTCGCCCTCAAAATAAACAAATGGAATGCTGAAGTAGGTAGCAACTTAGCCAAATTAATTCCAGATACGCCTTTCCCTATAGATAACAACGTACTATCAAATAAGACTTTCGAGTTTACCCCTGTAACTGAAAACGATGTTTTGGGAATGATAAAGAAACTGAAAAATACTAAGTCTGTTGGTGTAGATAAGATATCAATCTTTGTTTTGAAAGCATGTGATACCGAGATATCACATAGTATTGCCAACTTGATTAACCTCTCTTTGTTCAGTGGTAAATTTCCACAACTATGGAAAAGGTCTAAGATCATCCCGATTCACAAAGGTGGGGATAAGAGCTCTCCTTCGAATTATCGGCCCATTTCTATTTTGCCCTGTGTATCTAAAATATTGGAACGGGTTGTCCAAAGGCAAGTACTGGAGTATCTACATAAGAACAATATTCTGTCATCCGCCCAATCTGGTTTCAGACCACGCCACTCAACCACTACTACTCTCTTAAAAGTAACGGATGACTGGCTTCATGCAATTGATAAAAAAGAATATACGGGGGCCGTATTTGTCGATTTAAGGAAAGCTTTCGACACCGTCAATTGTGATATTCTTATCAAGAAGTTGAATAGTATAGGGATTTCTGGAACTCCTTGTTCATGGTTTAAAAGTTACATGTCAGATAGAGTTTGTAGGACACTTATCAATTCAGAACTCTCTTCCGAATCAGTTATTGAGTGTGGAGTCCCTCAAGGGTCCCTCTTAGGACCACTGCTCTTCATCATTTATATAAATGATTTAGTAGATTGTATCAGAACCTGTCATGTTCAGCTGTATGCTGACGATACAGTTATATATTTTTCACATCCTTCTGTACATGAAATTGAACTAGCTTTGAACTCAGACTTAGAAAATATGTATTACTGGATGTGTCAAAACAAATTAAGTGTCAACTGTCAAAAAACAGTTTGCATGCTCATCGGAAGCAACTACTTGATATCCAAGCAGAATGTCCTCCAAGTTTTATTGAATAACATCCCAATAGAACAAGTTCATCAGGTTAAATACCTTGGCGTTTTAGTCGATGAACACCTCAACTGGAATTTACATATAGATAATATGTTAAAGAAAATTGGTCAAATGGTTGGCTTTCTGGGAAGACTAAGACGATTCCTCAGTGAATCGATCCTGAATTTAATATATAATTCACTTATCATTCCGTATTTTGATTACGGTGACGTTATTTACAGTGCAACTTTTAAGAAATACACCGATCGCCTCCAAAAATTACAAAATAGGGCAGGTCGTATCATACTTAAAATTAGACCTGAATCTCATGTCTCTACTCTAGAAATGCATAATGCCCTTAATTGGCAACTCTTGGAAAAAAGAAGAAATGACCATTCCCTTGTCCTCATGTATAAAATTATGAATAATCTAACCCCCAAATATCTACGAAATGAATTTGAGTTGATAACCCATTCCTACCCTTCCCGCATTGGAGCTAAAATAAAATTACCCAAACCAAGAACAAATTATCTCAAAAGATCATTCAAATATAGAAATGCAAAAGCCTACAATGCACTTCCTCCTCATATCAAGTCATCCCCTAGTATCAATATATTCAAATCTAAGATTGAAGAACTGTAGCACATGGTCCCCCTCCCCCCCCCCCCCCCCCCCCCACCCACGCCCCCTTATAGGATTTTCCATTTTTGTTTTATTTTGTTCCTTTGTTCTTCTCACTTATCTTGCTATGTTGTATGTTTTCTTGTCGATAATCCGATTTATTGATTTGCTCTTATGTTTTATTGTTTTACTTATATTTGTTTTACTCCGTTTATGTTATGTCTTTATTTATGTATCTGTTCCGGACCCCACGGAAGACCAGCTTTCCCATGTTGGTTTAGCTGAATGTGGGCAATCCACCGTATATTTTGTTTTTTAATGCTTTTTATACGGAAATAAATACTACTACTACTACTACTACTACTACATGGGGGACAGTGTACGGGTGGATAAGAGGGTGGAGTGTGAGATAGAAATTTCGGGAAAATATTTCGATCAACCCCCCCCCCCCCCTCCTCGAAACGGATTTACGCTGCTGTGTATTATGTTTGTACATTTCTTTTCTCGCTCTCTGCACTCATTCATAATAATAGCTAGATAAAGAATTATTTGGAAGGCAAACGAATTGGGCATGCAAGGGAGGTGACCGAATGTATTTTTTTAATATTTCATAGGCATGTGGAGTCTATATTTCATTGCTCTCTTCCCTCGCTCTTTCGGAACAGGGTGGTTTTGGACTGCAAAAAAAATGCCAGCGAGGTATATCTAGGGCAAGGTGGCCAAATAGACCATTTGATGACAATTACAGCAAGAAGTGGTTATTTTTGGCTCGCTCGCTTCGCTCGCTCGCAAATTAATTAAGTAGTAGATGTGTATTTTCAAAAGTCGTGTGCGTGTATGTGTGTGATAATAATAATTACTAATTGCCTATATGAATGAATGAATGAATAAAATGATTGCTAAATGCATTATGTTCGTGATAAAATCAATATAATAATGATAATGTTTCATATAGAATCAAGAGTGTTATGAAACAGTTCGTATGAAGGTTTTACACAGGCCCTATACTCCATCATTGTTTCAGAATACTGTCTCAAATTTGATCTTGTTAAAGAGTTCAAGTTGAAAAGAGTGTTTCTAAGCTGGTTTCACCAGCTGGAGGCGAAGAGCCTTGTAATTGGTGGAACGTGTCCCAGTGTTCACCAAGAAGTGTCGGATCGAGAGCGAACGGTTGTGTGATATTTGACACGTCATCTTGATCAACAACAAAACGCACGTGTGGGACTGATCTGGTGCACAGAACCGGTGGAGGGGTTCTCACTACACGTTACTTCGATATTTGAAGACCTGTGTAATTATTAGACGTGATAACAGGCGCGGTTCTACGGGGGGGCGATATAGGTGCAATTTCAAATATATCATAAAATACACTACAATCCTCCAAGCCCCCAGTAGCCCCCCCCCCCCCCTCCAAGGTTTTGTTCCAGAACCTCGCCGCAGAAGGGCAATGAAGATAGAAAAAGTGCGATATAATTTTTATATATATTCCTTTGGGGTAAGGTGTAGTAAGGAACAAACAACAGCATCAACAACAAAACAACAACAAGCAAATGACACAAATAAAAACAAAGACTTTTAAAAACAGGAACGTGTGATTTTAGGAGTGAGAAGCACTCAGTGGGAGGGGATAGGATGAAAAAAATCTTCTTCCTCCCCCCCCCCCAACTCCGCCCTTCGCTTTTCTTTTCTCCATGGTCTCGGTGGGGCCTGTAATTCACTTTATGCAACCCATCGGCCACCCCACTTCTAATGATGCCCCCAGTGGTTCTGTGCACACATTGCAAGAATTTAGGGCCTATAGGCTCTCCAGTTCCTTTTTTTTTCTTCTTCGTTTGAATATCATGTCATTGAAGTCCAGACAAAATAGCATACCACATGCACACCATCAGTGGGCGTATGGTGTGAAATCATGTGTGTTGAACTTGAATTGAACTAATTGTGTCTGGAAATTGAATTCATCATTAAGCGATAAATTCATTTCGTATCTGAATCAAATTATTCCCTTACACATTTTCTATCGTTTACCTTCAATGGTGCATGGATGTTACATTTCGTCTCCAAAACTCTACAAATATCATAACTACAGTAGGCTACATAAAAGAAAGGTGACATAACAATACGGCTAAATGAAAGGCTGAAAGTAACAAACAAAAGAGCCATGCTGTAAAATTCCAGACTGAGTGTGATATTTTCAGTACAATACAGGCTCATATACAGCTTCCTTCAAAATAATCTGAACATGACGTAAATTCTTGAAAGGTGTGTATAGTATGGTTTGAAAATAACGTTCAAGGAGATTTTATGAAGTATAGGCCTATGTAATCATGTGCACGTAAACCACTGATCTTCGCCTCACTTCAACTGCCGTTTCAAGTGAGGCTCTTCATGTCTTGTTTAGTTTTTATGACTGAATAGACAAAGGCGGCATAATCATCGAGTTCTTGTTATGCCATATCGGCTTAAAACTCATACATGCTACATTTTCTCATGAATATTACAACCTCAGTCTATACTCAGCATAGGTTTTTTTTTTTAATATAGTGAAAAATCAGGTTGATGATAAACATTGTAAACCTATAGTACTGGAACGCGAAACATTGCAAGTATCTTTGGTTACATATAGAAATTAACTACGCCATATAATGGATTGCATTTCAGAGAAAATATCAAAAATGTTCTCTTCAAAAGATTAGTTTTACAAGAAAAGATAGAAAGATAGAAAAGATAGTTTTACAAGATTGTTAGAACCAGCAACATTTCACGACAGCCAGCACATTAAACAGTACAGTTCATGCTGAATAACATATACCCGAAGGCCTTTAATGAAACGAACCAACACATTATTGATGTACGTGCACATGGCACGAGGAATTATGGAGAATTGCGAATAATAAATACATAATTTCCTTGTTACATGAGTATTGGTATGATCACTTGTTCAAAGTGAACCTTCTCATGTTACACGGCTACTACGATATTTTCCGCACTGGAATAGAGAAAGTTAAGAATGAACCTCCCAATCTTTCCCGGTGCTCGTTAATACTTAAAAAGAAAAACTGAATGTCTGATTGGTAAAATATTGTAGCGATGCTAAATATCAGCCACTGTATAATTTATAACACATGCCCTCTCACATGTATGTCGCCATGTTAACTTTTATTACTTTTCTTAAAGCAAGATCATCACCATTTTCAAATATTGAATCAACTTCAGGAAAATATTAAGGAAGACTTTAAAGATATCATTAGGAATTCCCTACATCTGAAGTATACTGTGCAACAGTCCGCTTTGGTCTTCTAACATAACTTTTTTGTTTTTTGTTTATTTTTCTTAAAGTTTTGTTATCTGAAGCATTATGTTCAGCTTGCAGTGTGAATTGAGCACTTTTGAGTAAGAGCATACCCTTAACTTTGAGGCAAGGTGAAAGTACTTATAGGCATTACAGGGGGTTTCCGAACTTTTTTAGGGGGGGGGGGGGGGTCTGACACCCGAACAGGCGCGGTCCAGGGGACGGAGCCCCCTGGAGACCTTGGGTTTATATGGTTTTGCGAGCCTATGAGCAATTTAGATATTGAAGACTTTATAATTGATTTTTTTTTTCTTTTCCTTGTGCTTTTCCCTTCATTTTTATCCGAAATTGTGGGGAGGGGGGCTGCAGCCCCCAGTTCCCCACCCCCCCCCCGCTTCCGCGGCCCCTGGTATTGGAATAGCAAGGTGAAGGTCTGGGCCTCATTATCTGTCTATTTGAACCCGATAATATCATATGATGATGATCGCATTTGGGGCATGATTCAATTTCATTCTGATTCAGATGTATATAGAGTCATCATCGATAAGAAGAATAATGAGGCCATGCGATGATGTGATGCCGTTAGTATCTTGATGACAAAACGTTATGGTGTGATGGAGAACATTTTCATAACGATGATGACGATGACGGATATGACGATGATGGTGATGATGATGATAAATATGCTGGTGGTATATATTGATGGAAGTGATATTGCTGATGGTGACGGCGATGAAGATGAGGTTGACGATAATGATGATGATAATGATGGCGATGGAAAGAAGAATGATTATGAAAAATATTTTAATGGTGTTGTTGAGATGACGATGATGATGATGATGATGATGATTATGATGAAGATGGTTGAGATGATGATGATGATGATTATGATGTCAAAGATGACGAAGATTATGATGGTGGTGATTACAATGATAAAGATGACGAAGATAATGATAAAGATGATAATAATGATGATGATGGTGGTGGTGGTGATGATGACGATGGTGATGATAGATGACGAAGATAATGATCATAATGATGATGATGATGATGATGATGATGATGATGATGATGGTGGTGGTGGTGGTGGTGGTGGTGGTGATGATGATAAAGATAATGACGATCCTCATGCTGAAGACAAGATGATGGCATTTGTGACGATGATAATAATAATCTTTATAATGATTATGCAGAAAGATGGTTCCATGCAAGATTATTTTCACCGAAGATATTGCCTCGAGAATATTAGGAAAAATATCCTCCACATCAATAATATCTTCACTATCACATTAATGTATTTTACTGTTATCACGGTTAAGGAGAATTTCTAGGTATTTTCTAGAACCAATCGCCCACCTCATAGAGTTGAGGATCAAATTTGATCCAAACAAAAATTGTCGTAAAAGAAACCAAGGACCTGCGACTATTTATGGGACCCGCATTTTTGGAAGATGTCGTTGTGTTTTTCGAAGCTGCATAATATTAATAGCATTATGTTCGGTTTTGATTACGAATGGATAATTATGCTGGCAGAAGGACATAACACTGGGGAGATTATCAGTGATAAAAGTGTATATCAATTGAGCACGCATGGTTTATGCAAATGTATATGTTTGAAATATCATATCGTTACAATATCTGCTCCTAAAAATATTGGAAATTGAACATTACATTTTTAGCGTTAACTAGAGATAAATAAATAAATAAAGCAGATGACAAAATGCATCAACCCAAGTCTTGGACTTGTGTGTTTTGTATTAATTTCTTTCTGTTGACATATCTCACCAGAAGCTGCCAAACAATTAGTTTGACGGCTTGGAACCTGTATTGTCAGACACAAAAATATTGAAAGTCAATAGTTTTCAGTCGAGTACAAGCTATTCCTGTGATGTATACATTGTCGACGAAGAATGAAGCACATGTCTTCGCGTTTTGAAGGTGGAATGCTAATGCTTATCAAACGTGCGCGAGCAGTTGGGGGGGGGGGGGGGGACGGCGTACACTACTAATGTGAAAGGGTTTATTAACGTTCTTCTACCATGTCAATCAAATATAAGTATGGCGAACAGGCGCAACATCCCCGCCGAGAAAAGTACAGACCGCTTCTCAGCATCTCATCGCCAAGGAATGACAGTTAGGAACGTATTGAGAACAGAATGAACCAAGGAAGGATGGAGCTCGACTGGGAATCCGTTCTGTGGAGGTGCAGTTGCGTGCCAGACGTTTTGCGGAATTTTCTTGCGGCAATTACAAAAAAGCCACAAAGTATAAATATGTATTTATGAATTAATGAAGACAATTACAAATGTAAGTTTGTATTGAAGAGCCAGATGGCCTAAGATAGAGAGGGAAAGAGAAAGAGAACGTGAGAGAGAGAAAAGGAGAGTGTGAGAGAGAGAAAGAGAGAGGGGGAGAGAAAAAGCAACAATAATCGAAATGCTGAAGTAGTTTAACACACAAATGGAAACAAAACAAGACATAATGAAATATGTAAGAGAAGGCAGAACAGAGGGAATAGAAAGAAGGAAATAGAAGGGCACTGACATGATATTAGGAATACGGAGTCTAAAATCTGACCGAAACCTACCACAGCAACTAAAAAAATCAAGAAGAAAGAAAAGGTATGTGACTGTAATTCATCATCTTCAAAGATTATTTTCATATTCAGATTCATAGATCTGTTTCATTTTCATTTTTCAAAATATCAATTATACAATCATAATTCAAATAAAATATAACAAAAAAGATGGAAAAAATAAAGGGATATATATATAAGATGAAAAAAAAAACAATTTTAAAAAACGGGGAAAAACAATTCCAAGAAAAGGAACTGGATACAAGAGTGAAAACAGAGGCCAGCAACGAAGCAGAGCTTGTGATACCACTGGTCCCTAGTTAAAATACATAGATCTTGCAGTACTGAATAATACTAGGCAGAAAGGCATTTGCCATTAAAACAATAATTTATCTACGGTTTTAACTAGAAGGAAAATATTAAGAAAGTTTATTGAGAACGCATACCTAAACCAAGGGATAAATACTTATTGAGCTATGGTGACGTTCATTATTATATCCAACATAAAATGGAGTCGGCATATTCACTCATACACCGGTGTATATACGCCCCTTCACCTTTTTAATGATACAGAAAAAGTATACCTGCATGTTTAGGTATATATTCCGTCCTCGGTTCAGAAAAATCCCCATCTTGCCTCGTCGTTTATGGTTACGCTGTAAACGACTTTGCGACTTTGTGGGATTTAATTTGTGACAGTGTTAGAGACATTATTAAAGAGAAAATCTTCTTAACGAGTATATTTTTAATTCTTGATCAGCAAAAGGACTCTTACTTAAAAAGAGCACCCCATGTTATCAAATCGATGTCGACAAAATGATATTAGGAAAGGGATACGCATCTCCTTTTTATTTTATTCTTTTTTTTTTTAATCTCTTGTAATTTCTTTTCAATCCCACCAATTACTTGTAAATGTTATAATTTGTTTGTTTGTTATAATAAAAATTTACAAATATAAAAACATTTTGTTGCTGAAAAGTAGAAATTGCTGGCAAACTGAAGCAAACCCACCTTATCAACGTATTATAAGAATGGCTGATTATGAAAAATATTTATAAAAATGGCTGATATGTATTCATGTAATCAACATTATGGGGCTAACCTCGATAAGCATATGCTATTTGTTAGCTCCCTTTACCAAGATGTATGTATCACGGTGATTTTTATAAATTCATTCATTTATTCATTCATTTCAATATAGGTATCCAGTGTTGTGTAACAATGTCTCTATAGTGAGATGAGGTGGGGGTCGGAGTGGATCACGAAACAAGGAGTTTCGGTTTACCTTTTTTGGTTTATGTTTAGACAGGGAGATGGGAGTTTCCCATCTCTCTTGTTTAGATGGGTATCGCTTTTTGTGTTTCGCGAAGATATGTTTCCATGCAGTCCGTTTATAGAGAATCAATCACAAATAAATACGTGAAATACTTTTACTATGATATGTGGGTATTTTTCATGCGTGAGCTTTGTACTTTGTCCAAATGAATGAAATGCTATAGTAAGAAAATGTAATTCCTCCTCTCTTCATCTCTAACAGCGTTGATTGATGTGAGTTCGTTGGGATGTATGCAGCGGTAGACCGTGCCCATATTTGGATGTGGCGAAGAATTATTAAAGAGCCGATATGAAAATAGCATTTGTGAGATTGCATAAACACCGTCAGGCGGATAAAATTCCTTTTCCTCGAGCATCCTCACTTTGTATCATTCATGCTTTCAGCTGTCAAGAGGAAAGCTTTGTTTTTCCAAAGCTAGACCCTCAATTCCCTTTGTGTTTTCATCTGCATGCTGCATTGATACTCCCCGTCTTTTGGGAGCATGCCTATAGTTATTTTTAGAGTTAACAAAATAATAATTTACTCGTTGTTTTCTATTTGTAAGTCTGCCCAAATTCACGAGTCGCTTACGTCAATACTTGATACATTTTAAAGCATCTTCAGTCCATTTTCAAAGCCATATTACAATAACAACATCAAAAGCTATCAAGTCTTACTATCCTCCAGCTAGCTTTACTGATTCATCTCCATCATCTTCGTCTCCTCCTCCTCCTCCTCCTCCTCATTCTTCTTCTTCTTCTTCTTCTTCTTCTTCTTCTTCTTCTTCTTCTTCTTCTTCTTCTTCTTCTCCTCCTCCTCCTCCTCCTCCTCCTCCTTCTTCTTCTTCTTCTTATTATTATCATCATCATCATCATCATCATCATCATCATCATCATCATTATCATCATTATTATTACTTTTTTCCCCTTCTCCCTCTCTCTCTCTCTGCCTCCACATTCCCTCCCTTCATCTTATATTTCATTTCTCATTCTTATACCTTGCCATGCAGATGAGCCTACTTCTTTCCTATCCTCTTTTATTGTCTAATTCATTTTTAAAATTCCAAATCTCTCACCCCCTCCCCCTCGTCTTTCTCTCTCTCTCTCTCTCTCTCTCTGTCTCCTTTACACTGATTCGTTTTGCGTTTCAATATGCAACTGATGTTAAAAACTTGATGCCTTCTATTTCAATCTCAAAATTTCATTTGAAGAAAAAGGACTCATTTTCCTTTATCTCCATCACCATTTTTACTTCCACCTCCATTCTTGGTTTGCGTCTCGTTCCAACCACATAATAATCCCTCGGTGAAGAAATAAACACCTTCCCTTTCGCTCAATTCTCATTTTAAAGCTCTTTTAAGATTTTCACCCTGGTTGCCCAATTTCAAGATCGATTACCCGTAAGTTCTTTACAAGCCTGTGTTAAACCGATCATGAAAATAACATTGAATTACATGGTCGAGCCAGTATAGCGTAGCTACGGGGGCACGGGCGTGGGGGTGGGGGAGGGGGGCACATGCCCTCTATCGAATGGAAGAAGGGAAAGGAAAAGGAAAAGGGCAGGGGGTGAACGGCAATGTAAAAAGAAGATAATCAACATCTGTACATACCAATACCTCGATGCCCTTGGTTTTACTCTTCTTCGCATGATATTCCGACAATAAGATCGATGCCACCCCCCCCCCCCGCCCTCCATACATCAGTACTCCCTTAGTTTCTGGATGCATGCTACGCATGCTACGCCTGTGGTCATCACAATGAATGGTAAACCATATGTTCGAGGAACAACACCCTTTCCCAGACGACCACGTGTGCAAATGTTACCATATAGATGCCAATGATGTGTGTACATTATTCACACATTAAAAATGTTCTTCATTCTTTCAAAATAACCTCAATATATCAATCTCGTTAATGTATCTCGCTTTGAAACGTTACACCTATAGTGCTCAAGACGTGACAGCATTTCTAATC
This sequence comes from Echinometra lucunter, assembly GCA_029962745.1. Classification (NCBI taxonomy): domain Eukaryota; kingdom Metazoa; phylum Echinodermata; class Echinoidea; order Camarodonta; family Echinometridae; genus Echinometra; species Echinometra lucunter. The sequence goes on along the minus strand of CM057160.1, from coordinate 17,710,233 downwards.
TTGTCACAATATCATTTAAGTTATTGTTAACATCGTCAGGTCAGTGCAATTTGTCTTAGAATGAACGAAAAATGATCGCAGAAAGGTTTATGAAGATTGATCTATCCTTAACACTGGAAAAGAGATTTTCAAAAAAAATATTTTTCACAGATTCACTTCAGTTCATCCCGCACTTATAAGTATAACTTCTCCGCCCCCCCTTTTTTTAAAAACCAAATGATATTGTCAGCTCGCACTTTCATAAGTTGAATAGGTTCATATACTGTTTAGACTTTCTGGAATATCAATTTAATTAGATCTGTCGACACCTCTCCACCTATAACACAAAACTTTCAGTATGTAAGGGGAACTAGCCCCCGCCTCTCTCACAAATTGTAATTAATGATTTAAAAGCAAGGAACCAATATAGGATTTGATTTTATACCGAAGTAATATCATACCCTATCACTTAAATGATTAAACTTAGAACAAAATATGGGTCTACATATTTTTTAAAGATGCTTATATTTCAAGAGCACTGGCACAACTGAATAATTTCCCAAGAGGCCATTTAAAAAACAAAACTGTTGACATCATTGCAGTGTACAGAATTCAAATTCATATCAGAATTCGTGATAGGCCAAAAATAATTTCTGTTCAGAAGTACAGACCTACTTCCTTTTAATCTGCCTTAACAAGTTGGTTTGCTCTCCCACGCAATTGAAACATATTTGAAGAGCACAGATTGGAGTATACTTGTCACATTATTCATCTTTCATGGTCAATATTTGTTCGATATAGCATGTATGTAAGAATTCGTTTGCCAAATGTAATGTTTGATTATGGAGAGGTGTGAATAGTTCACACGCGTGACTCACTCTCTCATACATTCACAGATCAAGATTAGGGCATGCTGGTATAGCCTTCAATCCAAGCTACAAAAACAGTTTTGGGGATTTTTATAGGCCTAGGGGTGTCCTTATCAACAGTTTAAAAGTAGGTACAGGGGGCGACCGCCCCTATGACTTTTCCAAGTGATCCAACCCCCCCTCCCCCCCCCCCCCCAAAAAAAAAGAGGAAGAAGAAGAAAGAAGAAAGAAGATTATGGGGAAAAAGAGGGCTGGGTCATACAACTACCCCTATTTTTCATTTAAAACGTAAATGAACTCACCTATGGGTCATCTTGCCCCCTATGGAAATACCCTGGCGCCGCCCCTGAGTAGGGAGGAGCATGGGTACCCGGCCGAACGACATTTGCGACGTGCAGAAAGCATGCACCATTATGCACCCATATGCAGTGACGTTACTGTGCAATAATGGCTGTTTTGTTTTTTGTTTGTTTTGAATATTGTGTTTGAATTTGTTCTCAGGCCTAGTAGACAAAGCGCCCATCAAAATTTTCATCTAAGTTGCCTTATATATATCATTCTTTCCAAATACTTGTCAATGAAATTCACGACGAGACAATCCTTCAATCCATCATAAATATAATATGGAGAACTCTTTCATAGGGTTAAGCACCTTCACGTGGTTGTGTTGCATCGTCGGGCAAGCGCACAGCAAAGGCACATGTGCCATATTGCTGCCATTAGGTCAATCCATTAGGCCAAACTAAGTACAGCTCAAAAGTATTTGACGTATAGCCCTACCTCTGACAATATTGTATCACTGTATGCAAAATTGATATCTTTATTGTAAAAAGTTTAGCATCAAAGTAAAAGACAATTTCACTTTAAAATTCACATAATGAGAAGGCATAGATGATAAGATTAATATGGCAAAACATGCAGGAATAGAAACGCAGAGGTATATAGCGTATAAAATAAATGGAGTCATGGATCCATTCAGTAGCATGAATGGATAGTACAGTACGTCAGCATGTTACAGATAGTCAGAGACGATGGATAGCCGTGATCATCAATTTTTGGAACCTGCAGGGGCGGCACCAGGGTATTTTGATAGGGGAGGGGCAGGATCACCCATAGGTGAGTTTATTTACGTTTTGTATGAGCAAATAGGGGTATTATTGCAAGACCCAGTCCTCTCTTTCCCATACTCTTCTTTCTTCTTCCTCCTCTTTTTTCTTCTTTTCTCCTCTTTTTTTTTTTGGGGGGGGGGGGTCACTTGAAAAATCATATGGGGCGGTCGCCCCTGTCTGGAACACACAAGGCAAGTAACACTTTAAAATATATTCATGTGTTTACCTTTAATCTACAAAATGTAGTCAAACTATAAGTGGCCTCTTCAAAGCGCTGAATGAGACTGAAACCACATCTACATGTTCAGTCCCTGATCAGCTGATGTACTTCATGTCTAGTAAATTAACCTCAGTCTATTTATCAGTTTTCCAGACATATCTCAAGCTACACTGCTGTATGTTATTCAATTCTTCCTTGAGTTGTGGACATAGTTTCTCATTCATGTTGTATATCTAGAGGTTATTTGTGGTACACTGGTTTGGCAGATTTTTATGAATAATTAATTACCAAGCGAAAGTAACCTGACCCACTCTTGTTTGTTATTCCAAGTTCCGCGAGCATTAAACCATACAGAACTTGAAGTAATAAAAAATGTCTATCCGATATGATGTGGTTCAAAGGATACTGAATCAAAGTTCTTCCTTCTCTTATTCGTATTTAAGTATTTTTATTAATAACTTTATGAATGGAAAGTATTATCACTGTAGACATCAGGCCGGTATCATGGGAACATGCACTCGGCCGGGGTTTCGTATCAGTAATCGTTTACCTGCTTCGGCTGAGCAATTGCGGTCAAATATCATTCTCCTCATTTGCTTTCTATTTGTGTTTTTTTCTTGTTGTCTTCTTTTTCTTTTCTTTTTTTAAATGTTTTATTAAAGTAAATCAACAGAATCTTCTTTTCGTTTTCTTTTGTCAGGATCACTTCATTTCTTTCTTTAAATAACCTTCTTCTCCTTCAACTTTTGTTCAGCTTCATCATCCTGGTGATTTGTTTCTTCTTCGTCAGCATATCCTCCTATAGGCTTATTTTCATTTGAAATCCTTAATCTGATCCTACCTCTCTTTTAACTTTCATATAATTCAACGTGTCTCAATTCTTGTTCTGTATTGGCCCTCTTTTTCCTCTTTAATATGTTTTCGGTATTCCTCTGCTCCTTCTTCTTCTCTCACTCTCGCTCTCTCTCTCTCTCTCTCTCTCTCTGTGTCTCTCTCTCTCTCTGTCTCTCTCTGTCTCTCTCTCTCTCTCTCTCTATCTATCTCTTACTTCCTTCTCCTCCTCTTCTTCGTTCCTCCATTCATCATCTTACATCCTATCATCTGATGACCTCATATCTGGTCAATGTACGGCCTAGCCACGTGGCATTTAATATCGTATCAGACATGATAAACAATGTTGAGTGTATAATTATGTAGGCCCTTGATACCAGTCACACGACGGGTCTGTTGACAGATAGAGGCGTGGCCATAATGGGCAACTCATCCCTTCCCCTATTAAACTTTCCAACAAAAAACAAAAAACAAAAACAAAACAAAAAAGGAGGGGGGGGGGGGGAGAAGACGAAAGAAATGTACGAAAAGGAAAGGGTGATGTAATAAAACTGATAAAGGCATCAATTTGTATGTATTGTACACAAAATGTCATATTTTCTCCATTATCTCTAAAGATGCTGTTTGTATCTTTCTGAACTCAACAAATTTTGTGTCAAATACATTTTCCCATATCTTGAGCTAAGAAGGGGACAAGCTACACTTTCAGAGATAATGGAGCAAACATGGAATTTTGTGTACAAAACATATTGCGAATTGTTCTTCTAAACCCGCGATTTTGAAGCAACATTGCCAATTTGAGAGAGAGAGAGAGAGAGAGAGAGAGAGAGAGAGGAGAGAGAGAGAGCCGAGAGAGAGAGAGAGAGAGAGAGAGAGAGAGAGAGAGAGAGAGAGAGAGAGAGAGAGAGAGAGAGAGAGAAGGTGTGGTGAGAAAATTGAAGCCATGGACTGTAAGTATGATTAGGGAGCATATTTTTATAAAATGATAATTATTCTGATTTGAAACAATTATGATACCAAAAGTTAATGGCATGACTCTCTTGGGGGTAACCCCCTTTATCTCAGATGGAGAAAAATAGGACAAAAGGGGGGGGGGATACGTCTAGGGGCAAAAGAGAGCTGTGAAAGCGTAGAATTATTCTGCATGCAAGATCAATTATGTGAGACGACACGAGTGAGTCACTCGACCGGCCACGACCTGATACCAAACAGATTTGTCGTCTCGTGCATGTAACCATGGGCTGAGAACATGCTCAGGGAGCTTGGATAAGATGTTGAGGGTTGCACTCAGGGGTGGAGCTGCAGGGGGGAGGCAGGGGTGATCGTCCCTTATGATTTTCATGCGATAAAAAAAAAAAAGGAGGAGAAAAGAAGAAAAAGAGGAGGAAGAGGAAAGAAGGGTATAATGAAAGAGAGGTCTGGGGCATGCGACTACACACCCCTATTTGTTCATTTAAACGTAAATAAACTCACCTATGGGCCATCTTGCCCCCCCCCCCCCCCCATACCCTGGCGCCGCCCCTGGTTGCACTGTACATTCATGATCAAGGGAGGTGACATTTGCATGAAAGGAAGAAGAAAAAAAAAAAGGCTGGCTAATGTATCAGCTTTGTAACTTGAAATTCATCACCCAGTCACTGGGCGTGAGGATGGAGCTAAGAAGGAGATCGGAATGTCGACGAGCTTTGCCGATTTCGTGAGGTTAATCTT